>JAUJYZ010000242.1:0-441607 GCA_033675265.1 Actinostola sp. cb2023 | reverse complement strand
GGATGGGGAAGGAGGAGGGGACGGGGAAGGTGAAGGGGAAGCTGGACTGGGGAGGGGGGAGGTAGGATGGAATGGGGTAGGATCAGGCGGGCAGACGTTGCACGAGGAGTTTGAGGGTGCACTACAGTCAAAGCCCGGCTATAGAACTGGCCTTTTTTTTTTTTTTTTAATAAAAACTGCAGATTGGTTTAACTCTGTTTCGTGACATAACGGAAGCGCATAAATTAAAAATAAGGACAGTACCAAATCAACACATTCGGCGTCGAAACCACCCCTCCACATTCTCCCATCCAGATAACCAAAACAGAAAATGAGAAAAGAATAGGAATAAAAATCATAATCGTTAACTGTTTATACCACATACAAGCAATTCATGTTTTTAGAGTATGGTTCAGTGTTTTTGTACAGTTTGAAAATCAAAGGAATATATAAGTGTTCTTTACGGGTAATAGTTTTTTTTCAGTTTTCAAACGCGTAAATGAAATAATGGTTCAAATGGACGTTTTCGCTGCACTGGTGGCAGCCTTCACGTGAAAAACCGTGAAAAAACTATTGATCGGTATGTCTAACTCACCGCGAAACTGTGCCTAAAAGTACCCATTTGTTTTTTCTTAGAAAACTAAGCTAATTAATGACCTAGTAGATTAAAAACTCACTTGACACCATGGTTGAGTATAGGGGTGGCCGCTGATGGTTTGAAAAACCCTGGTCCCCTGTTGTGAACCAAATATATATACTAAAATCTCATCTCAGCCCTGTCTATGAACACAACCCTCTATTTTATGACCCTATTTAGGACAAAGGACAAAATACTGTCTTCTGTCTGGCAGTTCTACTGATACAGTACACAAAAATGTATCACCGACGACAATCGTGCATTACCATACCCTGTTTATGACAGACTCACATAACATTATATACCCAGTCAAAAACCGACACCCTGTCCAGAGGCACGCCCCCGTATAGCCCAGACCCTACTAACAGAACTGCAACCGTGAACTTTCAGATGAAAACGAACAAATGATCGATATATCCATAGTGAAACACATGAGTTTCTCATACACACGAGACAATTGTAACAATTATTTATTTCAGGTAACCACTCAGTAACGTTCATTTGTACGACTGTGTAATCTTGAAATTAAAACACTAATAACAATTAATTGTCCTGAATTACTCTGTGATAAATCAAATACAAAATTTTGATTCCATTTTAATGATAATGAAGCAGATTATTTCACGGCAATGTTGTAAGAAAATATCGATATTCCTTGCGGTTCCACTAGTGAGATTTACAACGGTGTTACAACGGTGTCACGCTATTTCTAATGGAACCGGTTTAAATCACCAAGTCGTTGTCGTTGTCTGTTGCTAGGGAAACGCGGCATTTTCAAAGGATTTTTTTACAACTCATTTACCACTCTGAAAGGCATGGTTTATCCGTTGTTTTAGCAGTGGCTAATTAAGACCGACCAATCAGCTTCCAGAAAACAAATCGTGCACATTTCAGCCTGTCTACCGTCTAGCTTTCACGTTGTTTTCCTTCGGAGTTAGTTCAGTCGCTAAAATGGATCGAAGTCCTCCAAACGGCATACCAAGGTAACTTTATCCTTTTTTCTTTTTTCTTTCCGTTCCTTCCTTACCTCCATTCTCTCCTTTGTTTTAACCGTGAGGTGTCTTTATTTGATTTATACATAAACAGGCTAATTTGCTGACATAAACATATCTCTTATCAGGTTCAACTTGAATGAGTTTTTTGGCGGAATGAATCACGGTCATTCAAACCAGCCTTCAAACTTCATGACAAATCTCTCTCCGTTTCCCTAATTTTCACGTCTTCAGCGTGGCAAAACTACGTCTCAATCAACCCCTCAGCCTTCAAGTTCCATAACAAATCTATCTTCGTTACCTAATTTCACATCTCCAGCGTGGCAAACTACGTCTCAATCAACCCCTCAGACTTCAAACTCCATGACAAATCATCTCTCTCCGTTCCCTAATTTCACGTCTTCAGCGTGGCAAACTACGTCTCAATCAACCCCTCAGCCTTCAAGCTCCATGACAAATCTCTCTCCATTACCTTTCACGTCTTCGACATCAACTGCTACCGGGCACTCGCACAACAAAAACTGCGAAGAACGAGAACGAGCGCCAGCATGGACAACGCAAGAAGAGGAAGCTCTCATAAGGCTCTACAAAGCTGAACTTGAAATATCACAAAAAACAGGTAAAAAGAGTCAGACCATGTGGACTGCCATCGCCGAAAAGCTGGAACTAGAGTTAAAGGAGTTGGGTTTTCCCACCAATGATCGTTCTGCCCAGAAGGTGAAAGAAAAATTCTTTAACAAGTTGCGACGTTATAAACAATGCAAAGATAAACTCAAAACCTCTGGGGAAGGTAGCGAAGAAATATAGATTTTGTCCTCATTTTGATCTTCTGGACGAATTTATGGGTTCAAAAGACAGCATTAATCCAAAATTTGTTGTTTGAATCAAGTGGTTCTAGTTCTTTTATGACTGCATCTAGACCATCTACACCGTCGACCACCGATGGAGGTGAATCAGATGATGCATCCGATAGTTTTGATTTGGAGGGAGATAATCAACAATCAAATTCAAAGAAACGTACTAGTGCCAAGACAAGAAAATGAAAAAGAAAAAGAAGCGCAAATCAGACGAAGAAGATGACAAGTGGATGACTTTCTTACGAGAAAGTCAAGCACGTGAAGAGCGCATGTTGACAATTTTAAAAAGAGCGAAGACAACTTTAAGGAACTGTTTATAACCGCCATCAAGGAATTTGGTAAAATAGTCAAGAAAGATTAAGATGAACTGCAGTTGTACTTTGTTGTTTGTTATAACTAAAGACGTGTTTTTAAGTTAGAATTTTCATGTTTGTTGTTAATTAAAGACGATAAATGATCTAATTACAGACATTTATTGCTATAACTTTATTAAATCTTTCAGTTATTTAGTTTCAAAGGTAGTCTGTTATAGCCTGACTTACCCTTCTTCCCACTCCATCCGCTCTCCCATCTGCTCTCCCATCTGCTCCACCATCGTCATCACTTTCATCCTCAACATCGAACTTATCATCCAGATATATGCACAAGTTATGGAGTATACAACATGTAAGAATTGTTTGGGGTACTCTTTCTGTAGATTCCTCGAGTTGTTTTAATAAGCACGCCAACGACACTTAAGCAAACCAAACGCACGCTCAACGGACCACTCTGGCCTGAGATAATCGTGTGTTGAACCTCCGCTGTGCGACTGTTTGTTACGGTTCTTGTAGGGTATGGAGTCATAAGCCAGGGACGAAGTGGGTATGCTGGATCGCCCAAAATTTGCGGTTTTACATTACATCCATTGATCACCTTAATGGGATTAAATAAGATGTTTCCATTTTCCATCTCTGTGAAAAACGTGCTTAATCGAAGTATTCTCGCATCGTGAATGCTGCCTGGCCATCCCGTGCTAACATCCATGAATAACATTCGATGATCAACAACAGCCTGAGTCACCATTGAGTATTTTTGCGTTCTATTGAAATAATCTGCGCCATTAACCGTGGGCGATTTAATTTCGATATGTGTTCCATCAATCGCACCAATTGCTTGAGGGAAATTTAATTTTTCCGCGAACCTTCTAATTTGACTCTTTCACGTCATCTTCGTGGCTCGGAAGTGAAATGAAATCTCGTTTCATCCTGTTCATGGCTTCGCAAAATTCATGGCAAATTTTAACCGCAGTTTGCTTTGCCAATTCCAAATGTAGTGGAAATGGTTCTGTAAGAGTTGCCAGACCCCTAACCTCCACAGTGCCACGGCAACGCGCTTTGGAACTGGAACAGCATCTCTAAACAAGGTGTTTTTGCCTCTGTATATCTTGTGCAACGAGACGACAGATGAAGTCAAATGTTCCTCTTGTAACTCTAAAGTTTTCTTTTTCCATAACCTATCTAAAACCCTGTTTTCTAGCATCTCTTCCAACCAACGTTGAGGTCGTGGATAGACCCACATCACAGGTCTACGACGTCCGTGATTTATTTGCGCTCTTTGTAATCTTAATCCCCAATGCAAGAATCCTTCGTCGCATTGCAGCTCGGTAAAACATCATATTTCTATACAAGTACATTCGTCGGCCAAGAAGAATCAGGACAAACAAACAAAATAAACTTAAAGATAAACATCAGCCATAGCCATTTTACCGCGAAATATTAAATGAACTGATTATTGAAACTACTCAGCTGTTCAATCAATTTATTGTAACAGTCTTCAGTGGAACCGCAAAATTCATATATCGTGTTTTAGCCGTTGTAAAGGGGTAGTCAGAAAACTACGTTGTAACAACGCTGTAAAGCTCTAGTGGAACCGCAGCCATTGTTGCAAAGTCATTGCATGAACATGTTCAATGAAGTAATTAGTATTCATTCAGTACGTGTTGCTGTTGACATACAGATTCTAAATGATGATTTGCGGACGAACTCTCAAATGTTTAATAATGGTATATTTACTGAATAAATCCATCTAGGCATTACATTTATTTGTTTTGATTGGATTGTAATATGTTGTACATAGAGAGAGCTTGAAACCCTTGTTTTCCCGGCAAAATCGCGATCAAACACTTCTGTCACACATCTGCTGAAATTGACTGACTGAGTGTTTATTGACTTAATTAGTATGTGTGAAACGAAGCTATTTTACCTTTTATCATGTTCTTGTAAGATTTTAAGGTCTTTCAAAAGCACTAAAGAGTGGCTTGCGGTTAAAAAGACAGTATTCGAAGAACCAAGTCCGATAAACAAACAAATTTTGAAGGAAAAGAGCCGACTACCTTGAAGAGTCGGAGGCTACTCACGCGAAGTCGTTGAAAATATCCGAGTAAGAGTTTTTGGAAATCAAGAAAGGAAAGAATAAACTTGTTAAAAATGGCTAAATTAAGAAAATAAACTGCCGCACTTTTAAGAACAAGGGGGGGTGTCAACTTTCGAGCAAAAGCCTGGTTACCAAACTTTAAATACGACCATTCTTAATCTATTCCTATAGTCATTTCTAGCAATTAGTAACAATCTTTGCTTTTCTGTATTGTACTTCATCATTCTTACTATGAACTTTTTAGTAAAGGTGACCTTTTCTAATTTTGTCTGATTCAACAGTGAAGTGATCATATGGAAAATGAAATCTACATTTCAATTCAGTTTCATTGTGTTTCTTTCTCAGACAATAGCTAGAACAGTACTGGAAAATGAAATCAACGAGTATGTCGTTGAACCATATTCAAAAGATCAGCATAATCAGAATCTAGTTCAAAATTAGTAATGTCTTTATAACATTTCTGACATGGATGTAATTGTGGTCTAATCCACATGTCTTCATCTGGTGGGTTTGGGTTAACAGTTGATAATAACCAATCAACATACTGACATGCTGTTTTAGCAGCTTTATTACCAGCTTCAATATCCTGGTCTAGTTCAGATGTATCTACAACATCATTCTCATCTTTAAATTTCTGAGCCAAGAAACCCTTTAACGCAGTCTTTGTGAGCTGACACAATCCTGGGTCATTGTTCAGTTTAGCAGTACCATGACAATGGATGCTACCTCTACCTTGGTATTCAAATCTATACCAGTGCCATTTGGCATCAAGAGTATCATAGAGCCAGTATTTTACAAAAGTTTCTAATCTTTGAGTGAAAAACCAGTCAACAATATGAGGATTGTTGATAACATTCTGACGTCTCTCTTCACTAGTAGTGCTTATATCACCATTATTGTTCTGTTCAAAGAGAGCATGTAATTCAGGCCAATGCATATCAGCTGATGAAAAGGTGAAAAAGAATGTTGGAGTCCCAACATTTGTTACTATGGCTTTGAGATCTTCTTTCACTTTATGCCAGTAAGCATTTGTACCAGCAATGTTAGCAACATATCTTGATACTTTGGACATGAATGCAGCTGCATTATTGCTTTGGGCCATTTCACGCAACTCATCAATTGTTAGATGTGCTTCACCAGGGTTTTGTTTTAGAAATATCCCACTTTGTTGTAATATTCTTTTTCTCTGAATCATATTGAAAGCCCAGTATGAAAATCTAGGGTGACTAGCAAACCAACAAGATGCTTAATTCTTTCTGGAAGGGAAACATCTCTTATTAATGCTTGATTAGTTGGATCCCCCTTACCATCAGGGAATAATGTAGGGAATGCCATAGTAGCTAAATATGATGTTTGATATTCATTTAATGGTTGATCTACAACTGAGGGCCGCAGGCCAGTGGTTCATCAGGTGAAAGCTGTTGTCTAACAGCATCAAGCTCTTGTTGTTGTTGTTCACCAACAGGTAAAAAAACTACTCATATCAGTAGATTCATTATAAACTGTATCCTCAATAGGATTATCAGTAGGTGGACCCAAATCAGGTTCAACAGTATCATCTTCAGTCTCAACAGTCATAAGATCTACTGGTACATCATTGTCAGGCAAAGAATTTAATGCTTGTTCATTGATTTGTACATCTATATAGTGAGGATTATTTTGTGTGAGCCATAATAAGGCATTGTACACTTTTTGCCTTCTAACATTGACATCTTTAAAGGTATTGTCTCTACCTTTGACCTTAACAATAATCACAGATAAGTCCTTAGGATATCTTGGTAATGAAGATGCAAGCTCTTTTACATTTTGTGGTAAATTGATACAATGTCCAGAGTATCCTCTCTGTCCCCCAGGTTTAATATAAACTCTCATGATAGGGAGAGCACGAGCAATTAACATTTCTTCTACTTGAGATAAACCCTGTAATTCAGGTGGGGGGGGGGGGGGGCTGGAAGTGGAGAAGGAATCATTGAATTGTCAACTGAAAACGATTTAGGAGATTTTTTATCCCTGGAACATCTTGAGCAGATATAACTCTCTGGTAATCTTGGTTTACACTTCAATGGCCATGCTTCATGACAAACAGTACATTGACAAACAGAATAAGCAATAGAGTTGTGAAATTTAGAAATATTGGTCTTTGCCCAATGTTGTTCGTGCAGCTCACCATTTTTTGATGCATCAAATTTATCCAGATAGCCGTGTTGAGTATTTTGTTCACAATTTCTTCGAATACTTTCCTCTGAAATTTTTCTCTGGTGGTACATTTTTTTCTTTTCTAATCTGTTTCTTCTCTCAGTTTCAGTTTCCTCTGAGAGTTTTTTCCTGAAATATGCTTTATTCATTTCTAACCTGGTTTGTCTTTCAGTGTCATTTTCCTCTGATCTCCTTTTCAAATTATATGCTTTATTCTTTTGTAACCTTAACTGTGATCGCAGCGACCCTTGACGAACTTGATTTCGTGTCGCGGCTGGATTTGACTTTGGTTGGGATTGATTCTACCGAATAGAGCCGGCCTTTATTTGACTTTATTCTTATCGTAAACTGTGAATACAATAACTAGATCTTAATTATTACATGGCATACATAAAGTCATAATTCTATGATAAATCATACATAACTTGGTAATTACAATCAATTATCTAGCAGTAAAGAACTGAATGATCTAAACAATCAAAGGGGTACATGTACTTACATAACTGTCCCACGTATCCACCAAGGTATAGGACGAACTTATATACTTGAACTTATTTGCTTACTACGTTAATACTTGGACTTACTTGGACTTACTTATGGCTTGCTACGTTCGCACGTGTACGTGGGGGTAACATGATACGTAAGATTACAAAGGGACCTTGATAGGCAACAAAACAAACAAATAACAAAGGAAGCCCGTATAGCGTCCGTTACATTAACTGTCTCTCAGTTTCACTTTCTTCAGAAATTTTCCTTTTCTTGTATTCTCTAGCTTTTTGAAGCCTTTTCTCTCTTTGATTTTTAGTCTCTTCTGACCTTTTTCTCTTATATGAATTGTCAGCATTTGGTACAACAGTAGGGTCATTACTAGATGTAGGGTCATTTATGTCAGAGTAAAATTCAACTGGTAGAACTTCAAATAAGTCACTTTTTAATTCATGTGAGAGACAGCATAAATATTGCTCTAATTTACTGATATCAGCACATTTCATAACAACAGCAGTACCATTTGGATCAGGCATACCAAAACAGTTACGTGCATGAGAATCAAACACATAAAAACAATCAATAGACTTTATTAAAGCCATAATATAGCCATCTAATATTATAAATGCATAATTATTGTCAGTGAAAGCATTCATCAATGCCGAACGTAAAGTGAAGTATGGAGCCTCGTTTTCATGTTCGTCACGATTGATTCTACCCTGGTAAAATTCTTTATAGTTTATCAACCACAAGGGGTTGTTATTTGTTTTTGATTTGTGGCTCAACGGCCTCTACCACAAGGGGTAGATCAGTATTAGTCACCATAATAGGTGATTGATCATTTGTTTGTGCTTCAACGAGCATTTGATTTGGTTTGTTTGCATCAAAGGGCAATTGATTCGTTGCCAAGGGTAAGACTGGCGAAGACCAACGAGCTCGATCAGGCAAACACGTCAACGGCAGCGTCTCTGTATCTGGGATGTTTTGTTTCTCAAGGGCATTCAAGTATATCTTGTCGCCTTCAATCAAAATTTGGTCAACTGTACAGGTATTCCATTGATGAAGAGGACACGAGCTTGCACACAACAGCGCTGAAACACTCATAAAAGCACATTGTCTTCCCCTCGAAAATGTCACTGAATCGTTCATGGCCTTGATGAAAATTTCCAGAAAGGAATAAACTTGAGTTTGACATGATCAATGGTGTGTAATAAAGAACACTTACCTTTATGAATTTACACAATAAAGGCAGGGCAAAACAAAAGCGTCCAGCGAAGTCCAGCGAGCAAAACCTGCGAAGAGCTTGCGAAGACTCGGACACGAAGCAACATACGTTGGACAGCGCTACCACGAGGGACGCGAAATTGAAAACCGCTGATCTTAAATACTGCAGTAATCACAAAAATCATCGCTCACTAGCCCACGATCGCGAGATATGAACCGATAAATAGAGCCCGGGAACACTCGTCCACTTGTACACAGGAAGTCCACAAGATTAGTGTCGCTGCTCGCTGAGGCTCGCAGCAAATATAATCCTATTACGCATTCGTGAACGACGTCATGGTCAAAGTCCAAAGGACCACCCCTCCCCGGACGTCGCCATAGTGGGGGGGTTAACTACTCTTGACGAAAGAAATAATTTACCAAGCCACGATCAAAACCAAAGACACGACACAGACATACGTAGGACTGACAGCGACCGAGTTTAAGACCAGATAGAGAAACCACCAGATGTCGTTCAAACACGAGAAAAGGAAAAATGATACTGAACTGAGTAAATATATGTGGAAACTAAAGGGAAAACAAGAAGAATACACACTCAAGTGGAGAATCCTCGCCAATTAAGGCAAAGGCCTATACAAACCTAACGAAGCGATGTAATTTATGTAACGCAGAAAAAAACACTTAATAATAACTGAGCCACATAAAGCAACCTTAAAGGGGCACTGTCACGACACGCGCATGCGCGAATCTTGGCTTCAATCTTGAAATCATTGACCAACGCTTTCAAGAGACCCGAGGAAAATTCAAATTCAGTGTGTTAATATATCGAGTTATATCATTGTAATCCTTGCACTCTAGAAGATGATACTTATTCAGTACTTAGATTGATTGTTGTTTCGTATTTGTAGGTAGTTATTTTTGGTTTGAAGTCCAATTTTATACGCTTTTTATAATCGGCGAGAGCGATGGCGATGGCTTCTCATGGCGGCCGCCGGGATGTAGTGGTTGACAACGAATGTATTCAGGCGACAGGTTTATAAGTTTTGGTTTAATGGGAAGATAGAATACGGTTATACTACATATTCTGAGTTCGCTATACTTCTCTTTAACAGCTCTGGAGTACCAAAGGAGGTAGGAAAGTATTCCGAACGACAACAACAATGTTTGACAACGCGTTCATTGACTTATTCACTCGAATTATTATGTTCTCAAAAAGAACTCAGTTGCATACATCATATCAATGTATTCCTTCGAGTTCATATGCATGTACTGAAGCTATTGCAAACAACTGTCACATTGTATGAGTTTTTATTTCTGCGAGGTTTAATTTGGAAGTAGTGACACAACGGCAAAGAGAACTCAGTGATTATACTTTTCACACGGGAATTATTTTGTGCAATTCTTTTTGCACTCTTTTGTACTCTTACAATTTAAGAAAACACGAGTACCTTATACAGTAGTGACATGTACATCTTCGTTAGTCTTTTTTGAAGCAAAGAAGTAAGATGGACTTGGTTTTTAGTGATGTGAAATGTGAATAACTTCATCTGAGACCTGAGT
The DNA here is from genome assembly GCA_033675265.1 of Actinostola sp. cb2023. NCBI lineage: Eukaryota > Metazoa > Cnidaria > Anthozoa > Actiniaria > Actinostolidae > Actinostola > Actinostola sp. cb2023. The sequence continues at coordinate 431,264 of JAUJYZ010000242.1, read as the reverse complement.
TGTCACCTCGGATTGTCTGCTATTTAATGCCGTTCCTTCACCAGAAGTCGCTATAATAAGTACTTATTTCATGAAATATTTAGGTCACACGCTGTAAAGGTTGTATATTCTGAATAACTTGGAAGCACTCTGCGAAAACTTGATCGTAAAACACTTTCAAAACACATTGAAATTTACTAGCGCGATTCTCTTCGTAAACACAGACGAGTTCGTTGACCTCTGCATATCATTAAAATCTCTGAATATCATTAAAATTGACGCATGCGCGCGTCGTGACAGTGCCCCTTTAAGTATAATTAGACATCATGAAATCACTTTATCTTAACGGCATATTCCAAAGGTTTGCCAACCTGATCATATTATTGTCAATCAATCAATCAATTTATTTATTTATCTATGTATTTATTTATTTGTTACATGCATGCTTCGGTTTGTAGAATGTAACATGCAATCACATTAGCGCGTGCAACTATTTAGCGCGCGCAACTATTCAACGGTTTACGATACTGACGCGATCATATTGTTGTTGTAGCTCTTACCAATTGCTTCAGTGTATAGAGATTAACTGAAGAGTGGACTGACTTCACGTCGGTCTACGAAACAAATTGTATTAAACTCTATGTACTCAAAAAACTGCCGGAGTAGTATACACATTGGTTATATAGATATATGTATACTCAATCTGCAGACAGTACTGTTTCGCTCTTTGTGAGCTCATCAGTGCAGAACAGAGGTTTCAGACATATATGTATATATATATATAGCGGCAGAATACAAGTAGTGATTGGAACGCCAACAACCTTGCCACTAGCGAGTAGGATCTTTAGATACCAGACGCAGATGTCATAAAGGATAACTAGTTGATGTCTACACCATTTATCCTCAACTATATATATATATATATAAAATTTAAAAAGAACTCTTAGCTCCTTCTAAGTTTAAGAATACTAGGAACTATAATGAAATTAATTTAGATGATGTAGGTTGTTTTACATGTGAGAATAGATGTGATCTTTGCACTAATTACTTAGAATCATCTAAAAAGTTCACTAGTTATTCTACAAATAGATTTTATTGTATCAAACAACATCTTAGTTGTAAATCTAAAAATATAATTTATTTAATTTCATGTAAAAAATGTCGAGTTCAATATGTAGGCTCAACCAGAAACGAATTTAAGGTTAGATTTAGAAATCACAAGTCAGCTATGTTAACTAAGAAAACCACTTGTGAAGTAGCTATACATTTTAATAGTGCACCTCATAAGTTATCGGATTTAGCTTTTACTTATCAGCCATTTGGACTTAATAAAAGATTAGAAATTAATTCTAGGAATAGAATTAACTATAATAATTAATAGCAATTTAATTGATTGTTATTATTATTTTTCATGGTGCTTATCTTTAGTTTGTTTATTGTATTTTTTGTATGCAGACTGAGGTGGTTCGCGTTAGTAGCAATCTCTTGATCAGTATAGGGGTCATCCTTTAGTTTTTTGGTGGTAGTTTTACTTTAGTTCTAGGTTCCTGGGGTTCATTTTTAGCGCGCGCTTTGTATGTGCGCATGCGCGCTATTGTTGTTTTCTTGTTTTCTTGTGTCACCTAGTGGACATGATTTAGCGGTTGGCTGCGCGCGGATCAAATAAGTCTTGCTGATGAAGGCCGAATGGCCGAAACGTACAATTAAACAGTGTACAAAGTTACAAGTTGGTGTCTTGGTTTTACCTTTATTCTACATATATATATATAGATAGATAGATTAAATGTAACGAAGAAGAAGAGACGCAGGCAACCTCTGACTGTTTATATATATATATACACCTAACCAAAAAAATTCTGCAACTTTGGATATATACATATCCTTTGTTCTCGAAGAAAAAACAATAGAGAAACAAAAGACATATATATATCCAAACTTGCAGAATTTTATATATATATATATATATAAAATACTTGAGTTTTGTTAGGGCCACAAGTTTATCAGTTACTTCTATACTGTCACGTGTCACCCTCTTTAAATAAAGTCTTTCTTACTACTACTTACTTACTTACTTACTTACTTACTTACTTACTTACTTACTTACTTACTTACTTACTTACTTACTTACTTACTTACTTACTTACTTACTTACTTACTTACTTACTTACTTACTTACTTACTTACTTACTTACTTACTTACTTACTTACTTACTTACTTACTTACTTACTTACTTACTTACTTACTTACTTACTTACTTACTTACTTACTTACTTACTTACTTACTTACTTACTTACTTACTTACTTACTTACTTACTTACTTACTTACTTACTTACTTACTTACTTACTTACTTACTTTACTTACTTACTTACTTACTTACTTACTTACTTACTTACTTACTTACTTACTTACTTACTTACTTACTTACTTACTTACTTACTTACTTACTTACTTACTTACTTACTTACTTACTTACTTACTTACTTACTTACTTACTTACTTACTTACTTACTTACTTACTTACTTACTTACTTACTTTACTTACTTACTTACTTACTTACTTACTTACTTACTTACTTACTTACTTACTTACTTACTTACTTACTTACTTACTTACTTACTTACTTACTTACTTACTTACTTACTTACTTACTTACTTACTTACTTACTTACTTACTTACTTACTTACTTACTTACTTACTTACTTACTTACTTACTTACTTACTTACTTACTTACTTACTTACTTACTTACTTACTTACTTACTTACTTACTTACTTACTTACTTACTTACTTACTTACTTACTTACTTACTTACTTACTTACTTACTTACTTACTTACTTACTTACTTACTTACTTACTTACTTACTTACTTACTTACTTACTTACTTACTTACTTACTTACTTACTTACTTACTTACTTACTTACTTACTTACTTACTTACTTACTTACTTACTTACTTACTTACTTACTACTTACTTACTTACTTACTACTACTTACTTACTTACTTACTTACTACTTACTTACTTACTACTTACTTACTTACTTACTTACTTACTTACTTACTTACTTACTTACTTACTTACTTACTTACTTACTTACTTACTTACTTACTTACTTACTTACTTACTTACTTACTTACTTACTTCGGCATCGGCAAATAATTATTCTGCTCGCCAAAATCACGATATTTTGCAAAACCAAGTTCAATAATTGTTTTATCATTCACATTATTTTATCTCAACTAAAGCAAAAACTCTGTAAAAACCGAGCTGCCATTGTCGAGGAGAACGAAAGCACTTATTCGTAGGAAGTTATCTGCAGTCGTGACGTAGTCGTCTCTCGACCAATGAAAATCCCGGAGACAATAATGTGAATGATAATGACCTTTAAGAGTGATTTTTAACTTGTGGATTGCGAAGCATCCACAGTTAAGCCTTGAAAGCTTTTATCAGTTACATGTATACAAACTTGAAGTTAAACTGTTGCATTGTACATAAATCATTACAAAATAACCTGGATTTTCAGTTGAAAGCAACGACTACGAAGCTTACCCAAATCGGCCAAAAACTTTGTGTATTGATTTTCATTATTTATTGGTTTTTATTATTTTCAAACAAGTTTACCGTTGGGTGTTGTTGCTGTGCTACATACGTCTCTTTGAATTCAGGCGAAAACAACTCGAAATCCAGCTGATCCCGGAAACCCACAAAATACGCCTCAACCCTCAAATAACTATCAATCTATATTTGTAGTTCAAAGAGGGGAATATAAAACATACAGCATTGATCACGAAAGATAACTGCAAAGACATGTGCTGGTTCCATGCTCAAACATGCCCTAATGTCTTCTTCAAGGCGTCCCTTGTCAGTCACATACCGAAAATCCACGAGTTCACCATTGGCCACTACAAAAAAGAGCAGGGGACTGGGAACGAGTTTATTAGAATTAATGTAATTACGAAATTAAGTTTATGACATGAAACAACATGTTGAAATTATCATATGTGAAAAGTTTGATGTGATTTGAGTGAATCCTGTCGGAATTATAAACTTTTGAACTTTTGATATTTTACAGTGAATGTATGGTTTGGGTAGACAACGTTAAAAAATAAAGAGTTTGTATATGGGAAAATGTACATCTTTGATGCCCTCTAGCTTCGTCAATATTAGGCCAAAGTTCACCAAACTTTCCAGATTAGCTAAGTTTGATCTGCTCTGTCAGAAAATGTTGCCCACTTTTGCTAGTTTGTTATTGAATTAGTTTTACGGACTTGGTCCCAGTCCCCTGCTCTTTTTTGTAATGGCCAATTGGGTGCCTTTGATAATAAAGTTGCTTTAAACCTTATGCACTGTATATCAATGCTTTAAAATGTGTGATAAACAAATTATGGCATATTAAGATCATGATATGATTTTTATTCACTCGTTTTTAATACCATATCATGCACTCTCTCCCTCGCGGACTCGCTCGTTCGTGATATGGCATTAAAAACTCGTGTATAAAAATCATATCATGATCATAATATGTAATAATCTCTATGTGCTGTTTATATGAATACATTACAGCTAATTTACGTCACGCGTGACCAGTGTCACGCGTGACCAGTAAATCGGAATATTCAAATGAAGTTTTGAAGTCTAGACTCGAGTCTCGAACATTCAGACAGAAAAATCAAATCTCCACTAAATATAGCCTGAATATCAGCCGTCTTCTCTGGGTCAAAATTTTGCCCGAGTGCTAATATTCAGGCTACACTAAATATTTTCTCAAAAACGTTCATAAAATTAAAATTAACTTTGATGAAAATTGGTGCCTGCTAAAGGCCCTGGTAAACGGATTCAACATTGTATTCAACATTCGTTCGATTTTGTTGAATGCTGTTGAATGGAAGTTGAATGTATGTTGAACGCGGGGTGGTAAACGGGTTTCAACAACGTTTCGCAAGAGGTATATTTCTATTGTTTAATTTAATTAATGCGCAAGCTAAACGCTAAAGTACTAAAGTACTAAACGCTAAAGTACTAAACGCCATTCAACATTTCCGAGAACAAAAGAAATGTTGAAATGTCTTCAACATTCGTTCGATTTTGTTGAATAGCGATTTCGAAACGGTTTGCCACCCGCTTTCAACAATGTTGAAAGTGTTGAAAGACCCTTGAAACGTGTTGAATCAATGTTGAATGAAGTTTAAAAGAGTTTAAACTTTGCTTCAACATCGATTCAACATAATTAGTCGTTTGCCACCCTCTTTTTCAACATTGTTGAGTACGCGCTTGCGCATTAATTAAGTTAAACAATAGAAATACCTCTTGCGAAATTATTTTTATTTTTCTTAAAGATATATTCGTGGAGATTTGATTTTTCTATCTGAATGTTTGAGACTCGAGTCTAGACTTCAAAACTTCATTCGAATGTTGCGATTTACTGGTTACGCGTGACGTGAGGTAAATAAGAGTCGGGGAAAACTGATCTCCCAATGTCTCTGCTGGTCCAGATCCCGTTCGTGCCGTCGCCATTCTAAATCTAATCATCTCGCTAATTTTTAAAAACCAATGTAGCTACTGTAGTGTTTATACATTTAAAAACATAAATGAACTACAAACAAGTCACAGTCAGTGCTTACTTGATTATCACTTCTTCGTGGCAAAGTTGGAGTGCATCGCGGATATGTGAAGGTACTTTACTGGCATCACAAGAATACGTACAAGCATTGGTTTGAAGGTCTGCAGAAGTCTTCAACGTTTTCCCATAGTATTCTTTGACATTTTCCTTGATTTGCTCGTCTTCAGAACTGGTTTTCTTGCAGCAAGACATGTTCGACGCGTGGGTTGGTTTGGAAAAAGGTTTGAGTGGGGAACGGCCAGGTAAAGGCTATTTGTAGGCTAGGTTTGGGATACCTGTGGTTTTCCCAACATTCCCAGCGATCTTGCAAGTTACATAACACCCCGGGGGAGGTACTCCCATATATGTTTTGTGTTGGCAATTATTTAAATCACAATTGTTTCTATAAGGACTAATTACAAAATGTGAACATTTCCACGTGCTTGTGCCCGGGGGAGGGGGGGGGGGGGGGGGGGGGGGGGGGGGAGGGGGGTATGTGCACCTACCAGCGTGAAGTTAGCAGCAGATTCAGCAGCACATTCGATTATCGCCTATAAATGTTTATATACAAATAATCGCCATACAAAACTACCTAAGTGTAGTAGAGAAACCTAGGGCTGAACATATTTCCTGTGTGAACCTTTTAGGGTTCCGACACAAAAGTCAGTTACGTAACACGAGTCCATACCTTTTTGGTCAATTGAAAGAACAGAAGAAAGATGTTGTCCAGTCACTGACTAAACGATATCAGCACAAACACGTTTTCGCCATATATGGTCGTACCTTTTAGGGGACGAAATGAACATGGCTTCAACAGCGTACCTTTTAGGGGTCGGAGTTTCAAAACCGACCGCCGATCACCCCTACCACTTGGACAAAGGGAGTACCCCCCCCCCCCCCCTCGGGCGTTACTAAAGCGACACTTAGAGAATATTTCAAGCTAGACACGTACACAAGATAAACATTAACCAAAGGTCACGTTCGAATGAATTCCCCACAATAAAACCCAAAACTAGACGCTCTAGTAGCGTGAACTCGGGCTTCTTAATAAAACTGTTTTGATAGATTTTAAATGTCAAACCTAATAGCTTATACCATCATACAAAAGTAGTTTTAGCCTACATGAGGAACTTAGTGCGACTTTGAATTGCTCAGCAGGTTCTCTACTTATAGAATACAATGGATAATTCAATTGCAAAGCTTCTGACAAAGTCTTGATATTTGGATTGCTGTAAATATTTTGTTCTTTTCGAAAAGCCATTTGAATTTGGCGCTTTACAGCTCTAAACCAATGAAATTGGTTTCTAAAATTTAATTATCACTTCGACATCGGATTTTACTAACGGCTCCCGTTGCCGCGGGCCTATTGTTCTTGCTACAGTTCTTATCAGGAGCGTTACTTATCTGTACAGTGTTGAACAGCCGCTTTTAATACTTAACACGGTGGGAACATGATACATACCGGAACACGATTTCCAAGGTCATGAGCCTTTGTAAATCATATTCGCGGGCTTTCTCCACACGATAACACATCGGCTCTGTAAAATCGGTCATTTTACCGTCATTTTTCTATTTGATTTGGTCTATTTTGCTTAAATGGAAATATATTTTGCTCAGGCTATCTTTTCTCGGTGCTCATTGTGACTTGAAATCGTATTTAACTCGAAAACGGCAAATAATTATTTTGGCGGGAACAACACTTCAAATCGGACTTGACTACGTGTCTAATTGGCGTCCTGGAAGCAGCAGAGAAACTTGGCCCGCAAGAGCTGTATCTCTGTGAGTATTACAGTTTACTGTGATCTCCAGGTGCTTCCTTGGGAATATATTTCAGCCGGCTTTAATTCGAATATTCGAACTAGCACGACCTGGAATTGCTTAAATTGGCGTCCTGGAAGCAGCAGAGAAACTTGGCCCGCATTAGAGCTGTATCTCTGTGAGTATTACAGTTTACTGTGATCTCCAGGTGCTTCCTTGGGAATCTAATTCATCTAATTCAGCCGGCGGTTTTCGAACTCGCACGACTACCTGGAAATACTTGGTGTCCTGGACATCGAATACACTGTTTTTATCACAAACGCTCATTTCGAGTTATATATTTCTACTTGCTGACAGAACCTTTCAATTACGAACATTATGTAACATAGGCACCCTGCCGAACAGAACATCAGCAGAGTGCCACGAATTCAGCAGACCACTAAGTTCGTCATGTACTTGCACAATTTAAAGCAGAATTTCAATTCCACGCTCAGAACGGGTCAGTGGACGGCAAAAATTACAATTGAAAACATCCTTAGATTTTAGCGAACTATTTTTTAAGAAAATAGTGCAGAAAACAGTGTTTGGTCACTCGTTGCGTGACTTAGTAGAGGATGCATGCGTAATTAGCTTCAACACTGACACTGCTAGCTGACAGCCGGCGAAGCATACCGTAAGGAGTGGACCATTAGATTATTGATGGGGGGGTTGCATGAATTTTGGCTGCTCGATTTTTTTTTCTTTGCTCCTAGCTCTGCACGTTATTTTTTTCAAGGACCTTGACCTTGCACGATATTTTTTTCCCTCAAGTTTATAAATTTATAAGTTTACCTTACAAAAATTTCGCATTAACATAGAATTTATGGCCAATAACTGAATAATAATTATGTTCAATCAAGAAAATATTTAATACTTACTATTGTTACTGTTTCTAAAAGGAAACTAAGATTCCTTTTTAAGATTTATATATATATATTTATATCTACAGTCGTTTGCAAAAATTCTGGCCGCCACGATATATCAATATATCGGGTGCATTAAATATTTAGTATAATGCTTATTTTAGTCTTACGTTTGTTGTTTGTAAGCTTTGCTTCATTTAAAAAGTTAGGAAACTCAAAATAGTATTATTTAATTACGCATAATGCACCCGATATATTGATATATTGATATTTCGTAGCGGCCAGAATTTTTGCAAATGACTGTATCTATTTTGTATCTATTTTATATACACTCGATGCAGAAAGGTTGTTAAGTAAGTATACATTTATACAAATATCTAATGAGATACAAGTCTAATGACAGAGATACAAAGTGTGAAACATCACTTATTATCTTCTAATATATCATAATCATCAATTTTAGATTAGTATCGCATCCAGCAAGGGCAACACAATAGTTTTCAGCACTATTTTGTGTTGAAACAGTTGTATTTTAGCATGAATAACATTTTGCATGTTATTAGATATTTCAGTATAAATACAAAATGTACTATACAACGTTTCTGCAATTGAGTGATTGCAGAAACGTTGTAGTATACATTTGATATATTTCGTAGCAGCCAGAATGGCCAGAATGGCTGTATCTTAAATAATGTAGGAGAGAGTTGAAGGCAGCCAACTTCTAATGTCCACAAAACTTTAATAAATAGACGTTTCGACCTTCACTCTTCTTAAAAATTCCATAATTCTCCTTCCTTCCCGTGCGCCTTTGCGCCCCACCTTCCCAAGCGCCTTTGCGCACTTCCCATTTTTTTTCCGGTTTCTTTCCGGTCCGGTTTACTTCCCTTTCCACGGTATTAAAGTAACGACTAGGAACGAGTCTGGTGTATTATTAAAATCAAATGATCTTTATCGTCTTTTAATATTTATATATTGAAATCGGCTACATTGCTTGCTCGATTTGTTTTTCCTTCCTTTATGTGTTGCGCGATTTTTTTTTTCCTTAGGAAAGGCTTGCTCGATATTTATTTTGGGATTCGTGCAACCCCCCCCCCCCCCCATCAGTAGTCTAATGGTCCACCCCTTAGTGTGTAATATATTGCTTATGAATAGTATGATTGACACTTATCATTACCACGTGACACTTGATATAAGACTCATTGTATATGATTAGTAATCGGAGATTTTAGAAGACGTTGTTGACTGAACACGTTTCTTAGTGCTCTCTACCATATTCTAACATAGAATAGCACATGGTGTCAGAACTTTAAGAACCCAAAACTCAGCTCAGTGAGCAATTTAATTCTTCAGTGAAAATGAACGAACTCCAAATAAGAGGTCCCGGTGAGATGGACTTCACGAGCCAGCAAAACGTCTCAGAAACGCGGAGACGTTGGAAGCGAGGGATGGAGTATTACCTGGCAGCAACATGCAAGGCGAAGAACGAAGCAGAGAAAGTCGCAATCTTCATGTGCATGATCGGCAGGGATGGCCAAGAGATAAAGGATACATTCGAGTTTGAAGTCGACGAAGACGGATCAGAAGTAGTGTCTACTACGATTCTCTTCAACAAGTTTGAGGCACATTGTAAGCCGAGAAAGAATCTGGTGGTCGATCAACATCGTTTCTTAACTAGGGATCAAGCATCCGGTGAGTCAATCGATCAGTACGTTACAGAGTTAAGAACTCTCGCTGCTGCATACGAGTGGGGAGAACTGAAAGATGATTTGATATGTAGCCGCATCGTGAGTGGGGTTTCATCGCGAACGTACCGTTCGTGAGAGATTACTACGCGAATCACAGCTGAGCCTCAAGAGAGCAGTCGAAATTTGTCGAGTGGCTGAGTTATCCAAAGAGCAATTGAAATTGTTTGGCAGTGAAGCAAGTGTGAGTCAGGGAAAGCATCGAATCGATCTCAGCACAAAGGCAACGCCGACAAGCCACAGGAAACAAAGAAATTTACACAACGCCAACAAGACAACACACGTGCTGTGTGCGGGAATTGTGGCTCAAATCATCCGAAAGGACAGTGTCCAGCATACGGAAAGAAGTGCAATAAGTGTAAGAGGTTGAACCACTATGGAAAGATGTGTCGTTCGAGCAAGAACGTAAACTCCATTCAACAAGACGAGGGTAACACGTGTAGCGAAGATCATTTGTTTTTGGAAAGCGTCAGCGTTACCGTGGAATCTATTGATCGCAACCGACAATCGGAAACCGAACATGTGAAATTGACATTAAACAATCAAGAAATTTGTCTGAAACTAGATACCGGTGCCGAGGTTAATGTGATTCCCTATTCAGCCTACAGGAACATTGCAGAAACTTCCAAGATAGATCTAAGAAAGCCTAAAGCACGATTAAGCGCCTACAACGGTGAGGACATCCCAGTCAAATGTGCAGTCAAGGCATCATTGTTCCAGTAGATCACCCGACAGATTGGGTCAATTCAATAGTCGCTGTTGAAAAGAAAAACACCGACAAGTTGCGAATTTGCATAGATCCGCGCCCATTGAATAAAGCAATCAAGCGTGAACACTATCATATTCCCACGATAGAAGAGATAACAACAAGGCTAAGTGAAGCAAAATTCTTCTCAACCTTAGACGCCAGATCAGGATTTTGGCAGATTCCTGTGGACGACGAAAGCTCTACTTTAACTACGTTTGCAACGCCCTACGGCAGATACCGTTTTACCCGAATGCCGTTCGGTATTCACAGTGCCCAAGAAGTGTTTCATAAGGGATTACATGAGTTGTTTCAAGACCTTTCAGGAGTCGAAACCGACATCGATGACATCATCCTTGTTTGGGGAAGCACACGAGAGGAACACGACGAAAGGCTAGAGAAAACGCTACAGAGGGCAAGAGAGAGCAATCTGAAGCTCAACCCCGACAAGTGTAAGATTCGACGCACAAAAGTTTTGTACATTGGACATGTATTTACTTCTGACGGAGTAAAGCCAGATGTTTCCAAGCTAGAGGCAATCACCAGTATGCCGACCCCCGAGGACAAGCACGGCATCCAGCGACTACTTGAGATGGTGAATTATGTGGCGAAGTTCTTGCCGAATATCTCAGAAGTCACATCACCCTTACGCGAGCTTCTAAAGAAAGATGTTGCCTGGCACTGGACCGAGCGCCATGAACAGTCGTTCAACGACATCAAGAAACTTCTGACGGAGACGAGTACAGGAGTGTTGAAGTATTACGACCCCAAGCAACCAGTTGGTTTACAAGTAGATGCATGTAAGTCTGGGCTAGTAGCAGTACTGATGCAGGGCGGCTCACCGATCGCCTACGCTTCTCGTTCGCTTACAGAAACCGAATGCAAGTATGCGCAGATCGAGAAAGAGTCGCTAGCAGTGGTATTTGGATGTGAACGCTTCCATCAGTATATTTACGCCAAGGAAGTGAGAGTGGAAACAGACCACAGACCGCTGGTTTCCATCATAACCAAATCGCTCGACAAGGCACCAGCAAGATTACAGCGCATGCTACTTCGACTACAACGCTACAACATCGACCTCCAGTACAAGCCTGGAAAGGAACTCTATGCTGCAGATACGCTCTCGAGGGCACACCTTCCAACTACAGGCGACGAGGACGAAGATCTTGTACTGTACGTTCACCAGCAAACCTACCAGTTAGCGACAAGAAGTTAGCTGAACTGCGTCGGGAAACAGCCAACGACAAAACAATGGTCAAACTGATCGAGACGATTCAAGAAGGATGGCCAAAACACAGACAAAATGCACCAAAACAAGTACGTGAATATTGGCAAATCAGAGACGAGCTCTGTGTTAGCGATGGCCTTATTTTCAAAGGTGAAAGTATTATTGTCCCTCAGGCATTGCGGAAAGATGTTCTAGCACAGATCCACGAAGGACATCTCGGTATCGAGAGAAGCAAGCTACGAGCCCGAGAGTTGGTGTTCAGGGGCCAGTTTCTCGAAAGACCCGATAACTTTACGGGCCCGAAAAGACATCCCAGAAATCTGAGACACTTACTCTACAAAGCTGTTCTTTTGACATGTTTTTAATATGAACAAACTTTCCCTTCATGCAAAGTTTCATGTCTGTAAACTACTTCGTTTTGAAGATATAGATTTTTAAAGAAACACTTTTCGGGCCTGATAAGCTTTCGGGGCTTTCGAGAAACGGGCCCCTGGCCCGGAATGAGTAAACAGATCGAGGATCGACACTGTAACAAATTGTTCAATCTGCCAAGAGCTCAGAAACAGCAACGCCAAAGAACCGATGATACCACACGAGATCCCTCAGTACCCTTGGCAAATCGCAGCCACTGATCTGTTCACATGGAACTGCGGCAATTACATCGTAGTTGTTGATTATCACAGCCGTTATTGGGAAGTTGCATCGCTACACAACACGACGAGTGCATCTGTCATCGAGAAGTTAAAGCAGTTCTTCGCGAGACACGGCATACCAGAGACACTGAAGTCAGACAACGGACCACAGTATAGCTCTACCGAATTTTCAAAGTTTGCAGCAGTCTGGAAGTTCTCACACGTTACGTCGAGTCCCAAGTACCCACAGTCGAATGGTCTTGCGGAGAAAACTGTGCAGACTGTCAAGAGCACACTAGAGAAAGCCAAGCGTGACGGGAAAGACCCATACCTTGCTATGCTTGAGCTGCGTAACACACCAGTGGGCAACTACAAGTCACCAGCACAACTGTCTATGGGTAGGCGACTACGCTCTATTCTGCCATGCACCACAAGTCATCTCTTGCCAGAGACGACCAGTCATCAGGAGACGATATGGTCAGATTTCAGAAGAAACAGGCTGAACAGAAAGCCAACTACGACAGATCAGCCACACCCTTACCATCACTCCACACAGGCGAGACAGTTCGAATCCAACGAGACGGCGAATGGAAACCTGCTAATGTGATCGAGGTAGCCGACACACCACGAAGCTACAGAGTGGAGGCCCCTGATGGAGCCGTCTACTGTCGAAATAGAAGGCATCTACACCAAGACGAGTCAGCTTCTCCAAAAGCCGATACGGACGATACTGACACGCGTCAGAGCGACGAACAAACAACTGGAGTCGAAGGATATTTGAGAAGTAACTGCATACTGCATAAATAATCTTTGAATTTAAACTAGTGGTTTATTAGTGACGTCAGTATAGTAGTTTGGATAGATGTAGTAACACTCTAAAATTAAATTAAAGTTGACAATATAATACAATGTGAAATTTTAGTTTTAAATAAGAACAGGAACATTCGAAGACATAATGTACAGGTGTTAACAAACCTGGAACACGTAGTTAATGTAATTAGAAAATTCTACACATTTGGAATGAAAATGTTGCATGGAACTTTCGCAGTCATAATGGTAATTACTTGGCGGGCTGCCTGTGGCAGACGCCAAGTCTTAAAATGGGCTTTTTTCGGGTTAGAAGATCCAGTCTATCCCGGTCGTAGGAGCAGCACGTCATTCGATTGGTCCAAAGTTGAAACCATGGCAACTATCACATAATGACCTCGCTCGGTTCGATCGATCGTTCTCTTTGACTTTGAGGATCGAAAAGATTTGGTTCGAAGTTCTTCATACCTTCTTCTCCAAAGGCTTACTATGCTTACAAACGTTCGGCCTACTCAAAATATAATCAAAGCAATGACTATAAACTCTTGTATTACTCAGATGCTGATGAATACCAGACTCCTGATCTGAAGAACTTAGAAAGCTGAAGAAAACAACTCGTTTATGTACGGGCGGGTGTACGACAAGAAAATACAACAACAGTCGCCACACGAAGCGTAAATTCCTCCATTGATTTCTCTCTGCTCTTGTAGAGCAGTATTTAATTGATATCTGTAGGCGTAAGGACATCAGCAGCCAAGTTTATAATCACCTTGTGTTTCTTGGCAAACACGCGATTTCTAGATGGCGTCGATGCCGATAAATCAAGTACAATTATCAATAGTCTGAAGAATTTGGAAAGAGATGAAATTAAAATACAGAATTTTACAGTTACTGAACTTCAGATTAAAGATCAACTATTAAGCTTTAGTTCTTGGTTATATTTACAATAGTTCCATGGTCGAATATCGTCAAAATAGAAGAGAACTACATGCATGTTCTAGCGAGTACAGTCACGCAAGTACAGTGACCGTTTGTTAAGTCACGCTGCAATGCCTATATTTAGTTCCGTTCTAACTATTTTCTGCACTATTTTCTGAATTAGTTCCATAAAATCTAAGGATGATTTTCGATTGTATTTTTGCTGTTTAAGTTTTATACCCATTCTGAGCTGGTATTGTCGACTGTGGAAAGCGCTTGGCTAGGAGTTCCAGCTGATCATCCCATCCGCCAAGTGAACGCTCAGTGAGCGTCTAGTTATGGGTAAATATACCAGGTAAATATCCAGCCGAGACGGCCGAGTGACTGCGAGAGGGCATGAAATTGGCCTATTTCCGAGTTGTGGTATGTGTGTCGCCGAAATAAAACATGAGAGCGATGCGCGAGACTACGAGCGAAATAGTATAATATTCTGTCCTGGGTATTGTTATTCATGAGATGGTAATGAGGTATGGACCATCAATCTGGCCTGGGACAAGCCTAAGCCAGACTGAATTGAATGTTGAATAACTTAGTACCCGACTTACTCGACGCTAGGGTGGGTGGGTGGGTCGCCAACCGTCCTTCGTCGCGGACACAGTGAATTGAAAGGGGTAGGGCGTGCCTGTGTTTTCCTTTATATACTCATCTGCATATATTAACTAATCCCCAGGGATCATATTTACAATTCAAATGATATGTGAATAGTATAATATTCTGTCCTGGGTATTGTTATTCATGAGATGGTAATGAGGTATGGACCATCAATCTGGCCTTCCCCAAGCTGTCACACCATACACCATTACATGAGATCCCAAATACCCCCTCCAAGCGCCCTCTCTTCCCAAACCTTATCCTAACCCCCTAAGCGGTCATACGTTTGGTATCCTTCTGTTTTGCTTTATTTTGCTTCTAATCTTACTATTGCCCATTCTCATACGGAACTCCGCCTAAAAGGCCTGATAGAATCCCTTCAAGGCATCTATACATTTGTAAAATCGCTTCCCATGCACTGACATTTTTATGAAGGCTACCCGCCATAAACTCATCCGGGTTCCTTAGCTTTATCGTCTCCAATTGTGGCACAACTTCAGATACCAACACATCTCTCCAATCCACATTGAACTTCCGTCCTCCCTCCCGATCGGGAGCCCCCATCTATATTAACCCATGATTGAGATGTTCTAGGTTGCAAAGACATGGCATGGCTTGCTTACTGAACTCTTCCAATCCCCCTTCATTTCCGTTTTCCACTCCACTCATTTGCACTCTTCTTCTCTTTTCCGGTTGGATCTACGATATATAGGGAAACGGAAATGAGGAAAAGGAACAATCCCTTAACAAAGAACACCCCAGAAATAAAATATAGATAGGGTTCCCGACCAGGAGGGAGTAACTTCACACGCCTGATGTCAGAACGTCCATCGGCTACTGAGATATGCAGTAGGTCAACGGGAGCTACTCACCCTGATTAGGAGAACAAAATCATGGAAGTAAGACCCCTTCCCCCGAAACAAACAGGGAGCCCACACGCACGTAAAAAACAAATTCGAACAAACATATGTATTATTCTTTATTGAAACAAATTACTGTATGGAACCGCTTGCACAAGTAGTCAATAGGGTGGTTCCTACTCAGGTTGATCTGAAAATCTGCCTCTCTTAGCAGGTGGACCAGCAGAACCTGCCCCTCGAGACTGGCGAACCGGGCAGAAATTCTGGTAGTGGCCAAATTGGCGACAATAATAGCACTGCACCAAAGCGCGGTCTACACGCCCACGACCTCTATAGCTAGAATACCCGCGAGTGGCCCTTGGTGAGGACAGCCGGCCTCATTGCCTTGTCCACTTTCGCCATTGTTCCCAATACTTTTTCGTGGTCCTTGTCACCCCACAAGACCTCCAAATATTGCTCGAACTGTTCATCTGTACCGCTGGTCTTCTCTCTCAAAGCTCGGAGGGCAGCTTCAAAGAATCCACTCTTTGGGTGCTTATCTTCTTTCGCCACCATTTTGAGGTTTAACAACCGATCTAACGCGCGATCCTTTGTGAACATTGGACTCTTCACTAGGTGTCTTAGCTCGTCCAAACAGGAGTCTACTGTGGCCTTTCGCGCGTTTTCAAGCTTTTTAAGACACTCCATCATGTCCTCCAAATTATGACCACCCTTCAAACAAGATAAACAGTACCTGCTACAACTATAGATCAACGAAATTACCGCACATCAAATATGATAAATAGACCATCCCTATGCATAAACCGTAACGTCAAACCCTTTATATATTGCATAACTGAACAGTAATGTCAAACAGTTTATCGCATAAACCGTTTACAGCCCCCCTCCCGGGGGGGAAATAACTGGACCCCTCCCCCCCCTGGTAAAATAACTAGGACCCCCCTCCCCCGGTACAATACTGGACAATTTAAACCCCGCAGCATAATTCATAAACTGCATGCTCACTGCCCCACAGGCATAATTCATAAACTGCACGCTCACTGCCCCACAGGCATCATTCATAAACAGCATGCTCACTGCCCCACAGGCATAATTCATAACTATATAACTGCATAACAGGCATAATTCATGCTCACTGCCCCACAGGCATCATTCATAAACAGCATGCTCACTGCCCCACAGGCATAATTCATAACTGCATGCTCACTGCCCCACAGGCATAATTCATAACTGCATGCTCACTGCCCCACAGGCATAATTCATAACTGCATGCTCACTGCCCCACAGGCATAATTAATAAACTGCATGCTCACTGCCCACAGGCATAATTCATAAACTGCATGCTCGCTGCCCCACAGGCATCATTCATAAACTGCATGCTCACTGCCCCACAGGCATAATTCATAAACTGCATGCTCACTGCCCCACAGACATAATTCATAAACTGCATGCTCACTGCCCCACAGGCATAATTCATAAACTGCATGCTCACTGCCCCACAGGCATAATTCATAAACTGCATGCTCACTGCCCCACAGGCATAATTCATAAACTGCATGCTCACTGCCCCACAGACATAATTCATAAACTGCATGCTCACTGCCCCACAGGCATAATTCATAAACTGCATGCTCACTGCCCCACAGGCATAATTCATAAACTGCATGCTCACTGCCCCACAGGCATATTTCATAAACTGCATGCTCACTGCCCCCCAGGCATAATTCATAAACTGCATGCTCACTGCCCCACAGGCATATTTCATAAACTGCATGCTCACTGCCCCCCAGGCATAATTCATAAACTGCATGCTCACTGCCCCACAGGCATAATTCATAAACTGCATGCTCACTGCCCCACAGGCATAATTCATAAACTGCATGCTCACTGCCCCACAGGCATAATTCATAAACTGCATGCTCACTGCCCCACAGGCATAATTCATAAACTGCATGCTCACTGCTTCACCAGCATAATTTTGAAATTTGTCAACCCCGACCCCGTTATCTTAGCCCCCAGGCAAAAAGAAAATATAAATATATTATTAGCCGGTTTACAGTCACGTATAGGCGATGCAAAATTCTATTACCGTGTCCTCTCGGTTCGTTGCCACGCACAAGCACACATTTTCAGCACACAATTTACAACAATTACACGCTCACAGTTTAGTCCCGTGCCCAGCGAACCTTTACATGTTACACGTGGCGACCTAAACTTCGTCAGCATTAGAAACTGAACCTTAAAAGAACATAAATCCCTGAAGACACCGTTAAAACCCTACTGAATAAGGTGACTCAAAGTTTCACGAAAGATAGTTCATACCGAACTGATATACGATACCTCGTTAGCTGGAGCGTTGGCCGCTGGAACTTCGCCGTGTTGAGCTTCAACTTGCTGGTCCGGCGCCGCTTGACCTTCTGCCTGGCCATCCTGATTACCAGCGTTCGCGTCCGCCACAGCTTGTTCTACCTGTCCAGCCGCTGCTGGACGAGGCGCTTGCTCGTTCTCTGCCATCTTTTTTGAATTACGAGTAAGTCGGGTTCTACAGCTATCCGCCAAACCCGTCCTTCGTCGCGGACACAGTGAATTGAAAGGGGTAGGGCGTGCCTGTGTTTTCCTTTATATACTCATCTGCATATATTAACTAATCCCCAGGGATCATATTTACAATTCAAATGATATGTGAATACAACATGGACGCGGATTCTGCGGCTGCTCATAAAACTAAAGATTTTCCAAAATCTAAAAGGTAGATATTTACGAAGAAAAAACACCTTAAAATGTTTTTATATTTTTGTCTTCGCACGTACGTCGACTCGCTCTCGTGGGCTATTCAACATACTGATAAATCGACCAACTCGCATATTCGCCTATTTGGAATTCACGAATCTTTAGTCTAATTTACTGCATGCAGTTGTAGCATCGATATATTCAAAGTATTTACAAAATATATGTACAAATACATGTACAAGGAATCGAGTGGAATTATGCAAGGTCAAAGAAACCTACTAAGGAACATAAACTAGAACAAATCCTGCAAAATGGGGGAGGTGGTCATTCATCACGTTATGTCATCCTGCAATGAATGCTCTACCGATTTTAACAGATCTACATATCTTGCCATCACTAAACCTAAGTTAGTTTCTCAATTTAAAGCATACCGCTTACAGTAACCATGAGTATAAAACTTAGAGGGACGACTGACATTCCTGCTTATTCAGGGACTTCAGTAGCCTGCGTAGCTCGGCGGTCTGGAAGGGGATTGGGAAGGGGGAGGGGGAGGGGGAAAAAGAAGGAGGAGAGGGGGTTGGGGAGGAGGAGGGGAAGGGAGAGGGGATTGGGGAGGAGGAGGAGGAAACACCGCCTGCCCGAAGACTATGGGTTTTTGAATACCGCCTCTTTGTTAATCCAATTAAAATAACCAATCATACGATTTGACCTTTGGCTTACAGCGTGTTTTTAAAACGAATCGAAAGGCTGCTCGATTGCTTTCTCAGCGCTATCGAGTATATGAACTCTGGAGGAGAACTGATAATCCCATCGATATTTTCGCTGCAGAGTTCAACTGCAGAACAGTTCATAGATTGTATCTCTGCAATCTGGTCAATTATTATACTCTTCAAGGGAGAAATCACAACGACTGTGCATGAATGTGTATCAATCATCCTGTTGCTGTTCCAAGTTCTTGCCAGTAGAAAGACTATAAATATAATGCTTTTACCAAAGCCCGTGGGCAAAATTGCCAAAACATCTTCTCCTATCGAAGCAAATCTTCGAAAGCCTGCCATTGCTCTTGTTTTAAAGTGAAATCTCTGTTAGAATTCTTTGAAAATTCTAAGGCTTTTTCAATACACGCGTCTTCGTCTTCCCCTTTCTGGTAATCGTGAAAATTCTTGAATAATATTATAAGTGTTGTTTGACACCCGTACGCGTTGACAGACACGTCACTTTTTAGCCAATCAGTATTTCCCGTTCTCCAGCGGACGGGCAATTCAAAAACCCATAGTCTTCGGGCAGGCGGTGTTTCCTCCTCCCCAACCCCCTCTCCTCCTTCTTTTATATAGCACTTTAAAACATAACCGCCGATGCACTTCTTAAATCACCATGTAAAAGGGGTTAATAGCCGAAAATAGTCATGACACTCGACTTTAAGCACATAAACTGCCTGGCATCGACGAGAGCACATACCTGCCTGGCATCGACGAGCAGCATGTCAAAGAACGCAAAGAACGACCTCGTGTTTGCAGAGTAAAAAATCCGATTCTCAGGTATCTGTAAACAGATATGTTGACCAATCAGTGTCGTGTTGCTATGGGAAAGTGACGAATTTACCATTTCTACCTACCAGAGCTTTGGTGACATGAACATGTCATGTATCCCAGATCAGACCAAAGGTCGCCTGTGAACAGGGGGATAAAATTTAAGGACCGGGGGAGGGGTAGGGATTGGTATATTCGTGTTTAGCTTTCCGCGTTTTACCGACTTTCCGCTTTCCGCGTTTTACCGACTTTCCGCTTTTCGCTTTCCGCGCCTTTCCGTTTCCGCGTTTTACCGCGACCCCATCGTCGGGTTGAACTCAACTTTGATGAAGTGGTGTTTATTTATTTATTTGACTTCGCCTAAATATATGAAAACTTTGAGTATTGTAACGGAACCAGGGAGTTTATTACAATTCACCAGGTCTACAACGCTGGACTTTTAACAGAGCTGATATTTATACTAGGCTTACGAGAATTCGAGAAAGAGATTACAAGATTATCACGGAATCATTACGAAATGAATTACGTACATGTAAATCGTGTACGTGAATTCATTGCCTAACTTATGTAATGCTCTTACGTAAATCAACAACGAAACACGAGCCTGAGAGTGTCGAGTCGTTGACAACTAGTTAACATGAATGACGTGACTCGTCATACACTATCCCCTTCTCAATAAAGAGACATGTCCTCATGTCGCGATAACTTCAATTAATTAGCGGATTAGTAAACGGGTTTTATAAAATCTAAAATTGTTAGTCAGAGTTCTGGCAGTGTTTGTCTTGTGCAACCAATCGCATTCAACTTCTTCTGGATTCGGTAGATCATGTCTTCAAGCCGGTCTGTTACAACGAATGGTCCTTCCCAAGGTCTGTGTAGCTTAGGACTACGGCCTTTCTTGCGTTGTGGGTTGTGAAGACCAACCGCGTTGAGGGTCTTCATAGGGGCTTGCGGAGCTGGGCGTGGTCCAACACGTGACGCACAGAGCTCGCATTTCTTGCACCAATCTTTCACATTCCTTGCACAGTTAGGCCAATAGAATCGCTCTTTAACTCTTGTTGATGTCGTGGCGTCATGTAGTTGGGTCAATACATCATTTCTCATGGCTTTTGGTACCACAAGTTGCCATCTCACTTGCTGTCCATCGTCTGATTCCCATCGACGATATAGCACACCATCAATGAGCGCCAATCTGTTCCACTGGGCCCAGCATGTCTTGACACAATTGTTCTCTGCTGATAGTGACTCCCACTCTGGTTTCTGTTTGGCTTCTCGTAGCCAGCTGGGTACGACGCCCAGGTCTCGGTCGTCCAACTGTTGCTTTTGCAATTCTTCCGTTGTTTGTGTCTGTAACCTGCAGGTGTCTCTTTCGGGAACTGTTTTTGTGATTCTACTACTTGTCCGTATCCCGCGAACGTAGAAGTGACTTTGTTGTTTGGCTTGGGCTTGCCATTGGTCTTGTGGTTGGGGTTGTTGCCTTTCTTGTTCGTTTTGGAGTTGCCCTACTTGATCCTTGACACTAGGACAGTTTCGTCTGATGTGGTCCGTCCTACCGCACGTCCAACATCCATCGGTGAAGCGTCGTTGAGGTCGTCGCGATCGTCTTTTCCTTGAAAGTCGCCTCACGATCTCCTTCAATCCTTCGACTTCTCTTTTAAACGAGACATCCGGCGAGACATCTGCATTGAACCAACATTTCCTGTTGCGTAAGTCACTCTCGCTTGATAGTTCCTCTGTTGATCAGCTAGTTGAAATGCCTCCAACTCAACGGCAATATCCACAGCTTCGTTAAGAGTTCTTGGTCGCGATTGTTTTACTTTCCATCTAGTATCTGCGTCGCCCAGGGAGTCCACAAAGTATTCGCGTGCCAGTGTTTCCCTTAGGTCCGCCGGGGCTTCTGGGTAGGCCTGTCGTGACATCCTCCTCAGCGCCTGAGCCAGCTCTGGTAGTGACTCGTTTCTCTGGCGCGTCCTCGCGTCTTGATCTGCGCCCTGAACATTTCTGTCCGATTTGCAGTGCCAAATCGGGTCGCAAGGGCTGACGTAATATCCTTAAAGTCTCGTCTTTGATCGTAAGAGAGGTCGCCAAGTACTGAAAGCGCTGGCCTAGAGAGACTTATGGCCAGATATGAAGCTTTCTTCGCGTAATCCCAATTGTTTATTTCTGCAACGAGCTGAAACTGAGCAGCATAGTTTTCCCATGAACTGCTACCATCGTACGTTGTGGGTCTGACTTTTGGCCTTGCTGTTGCTGGCTGGATTTTGCTGCTGTCGATCGTCCTTGGTTGGGCGAGCGCCCCCGTCGTTTCCAAGGCCTTCAGCTCGACTTCTCTCTGGCCACCTTCCAACGGGACGTACTTGCCAACGCGTTTGCTTTCTCCCTCGTGTCCTTAATCGTTTGTCCAGTTCCTCCAATCTGTCCTCCAGTAAACGGTTCTGTTCACTGATTTTCTTTAACAGATCTTCTATTGCCGTCCTCAAGCTGGCAATACCACTGTCAGACCGTGGCCTTGGCATTGACATCTTCCATGTCGCTGCGCAAGCTTGCTCCAATTCTTCAGGACTCGAGTCTACCAGACTTCCGAATTGGACTTCACTTTGACTTGTCTTTCTCCCCGGCTTTCTCTCCATCTTTTATCCACTAAGCTGCCACCAATGTAACGGAACCAGGGATGCTTTCCATTTGTTCAAAAAATTCGGTTGGGGTGACCGATGCATAATGGTAAGAACTTTTCCACTCACGTAGCAAACCAGATGGAATGGGAGCTTACCATTAATGTTTTGATCCGGTTTGGATTTGGAATGTATTCTGTGGGATCCCTGAGAGAACTGGAACCGAGAGATTCCATCAAATGGTTCAGAAATTTCCAGTTGGTTCGTTCCAACCGGAATAGTGGACAACCTCGAAAGGTTGTCCACAATTTTCGGTTGGAATTTCCGGAAAATTAACCATACCATTTAATTCCCAACCGAAATTACCGTTTTTTCGAACAAATGGAAAGCACCTCTGGACACGCGTAAGAATGAGAATTGGCGATAGCCAATCAGAAGCTATTATAATATAATCGTGCTACTATGCTGGGGGTCCAGAACAAGGAATCGTGCACTGATTCGCAGACTGACTATACCGTGGTTTAGTTTGGATGCGAGCGCAGGCTAACCAGGTACTACCTGCATTTATCCATCAGCTATAGAGACCCTTAGTGTCTGCCTACCAGGTACTACCTGCATTTATCCATCAGCTATAGAGACCCTTAGTGTCTGCCTACCAGGTACTACCTGCATTTATCCATCAGCTATAGAGACCCTTAGTGTCTGCCTACCAGGTACTACCTGCATTTATCCATCAGCTATAGAGACCCTTAGTGTCTGCCTACCAGGTACTACCTGCATTTATCATTAGCGATAGAGTCCCTTAGTGTCTGTATACCAGGTACTACCTGCATTTATTCATCAGCTATAGAGACCCCTAGTGAGTATTGGACAAGATTTAGTACTATAGTAAATCTTTGACAGTTGGACATTTTAAACGGTAACGCGTAAGTCTCGCGCTATGGCGCGTGTGATGTTGTTGTATCTTATTGAGAGTCGTTAGTTATGTGAACCGTTTTGTGGCATATTGATTAAAAGCTTTGGACATTTGGTTGAAGTCGGACACTCAGTCGACTAGTAGCCTTTATAGTAACACTCAGTCGACTACTAGCCTTTATAGTAACGCGTTGACTACATTTGGCGCCCGACAAGGGACTTCAACCAAAACAAACATGGACTTTTCAGCCGAAGAGTTGCTCATCATCGAGACAAGACGAGTCACCGACATCTTAACAGCCAACGAAGACGGTATGACACTGCATGAACTACAATAGACTTACGCGTTCCTGGACAAAACCTGTTGGGAATTTTTATTTTTTTCATTTTTTTTTAAACGACTAGACATGTGCACGAAAGACATGAGCAACATTGTCAAGGGGGAGAGGGGGTGTTACGGGGGGTTGGAGATGTAAGGGGGGTTCCCACGGTCTTGAACGTGTCAGTTAATATAGAAATACATACATGCATATGCACATTCCCAACAGTTTTGTCCAGGATTGTAGGTATACCGAATAACTCGTTTTTAACATGCTAATGGCGGGTGAGTAAAATAAGATGCTATTGAGGTGCGCTACAAGCTGAACGCTCAATTGGGAGAAAATAAAAGTGCCGACAAATAAAAACTGGAGCATTGGATAAATATTAAATATTTCTGTGCGTAAATTTAGTTTCGTCTTCAGTAATGTGAGCATTTATCGGAGCCATAGAAATATGTAGCCGCGCGCGCACCTCATTAGCATGTTATTTTACCCATCTGCTCATTAGCATGTTATTTTACCCATCTGCTCATTAGCATGTTATTTTACCCATCTGCTCATTAGCATGTTATTTTACCCATCTGCTCATTAGCATGTTATTTTACCCATCTGCTCATTAGCATGTTATTTTACCCATCTGCTCATTAGCATGGTAAAAGCGAGTTACGATGTTCTTATGTGCGTCATTACACATGTTTACTGGCAGCAGGATTTTGGTCCGCAACAAGACGTCTTTATGCCAAGACCTTTGAATGGATCAGCAATTCCATACGGGTCAGGTAGCTCGGCAATACTCGTAGCCTTAGGAGACACGTCAAAGTGCTTGGCAAACCGTGATTGACGTATGATATCGGCCACATTCCCTGTTATATCACAAGCCTCGCCATTCTGAAAAACAACAACATTAGTTTAGTAAAGCCTAGAACAGCCACGGCACGGACTCGTTCTTTATCCGAGAAAACTAGCTACCGATGCAGATGCTTCCAAACTAGAGAAACACCGGAATCGTCTGCATCGGAGGCTAGCTGACACTGCTTTAAGTAAAAGGACCAGAGTTGTAGAGGTTATTGAACGTATAACCACAAGCACAAACAAACATTTTGACTGCTGTTCTTATTCTGATTGGGTTTGTGCTCGACCTTTTATACGGTGAGATAACGGCTCTTATTCTGCGCTTATATTTGCGTTGATAGATACTGTTACTGACTTTTCTGGACCGGAACTATTGTAAGCACAAATGATGATTTGTCAGTACAGTAGTTGGATGATACGTACTAGCCCAGCAGAAACTCCCACCGTTAACAAATAAACGATTGAACTTCACTTCACTGTGACAGGATTTCTGTAAGTTTACTGCACAATAAACAGCCAACATAAAGATAAGGCTGACAATCGAACAAGAGGTCTTAATTCATGTTCTTCTGAGCGTTAGCCATAGAAAGAAAGGAAAAAGAGAAATCAAATCTGACCCTGATGGGATTCTAACCCTCGAACCTCATTACTGATCACCGATGTTCTACCAGCTGAGCTGCAAGCGTAGCACCAGTGAAACAGATAGAACTTTAGGGCAAGTAAAGAATTTCATGGGTATCTTTAGAGACCATAAGCACTTAGAGGGAGTCTTTCTTGGGATATCTTAATTTCAATAAATCTATTTTTAGAATGCTACGCGGTCTCCTTTCCTAGTATTCTATCCAGACCAGATGGGCAAGACCATAGTTATAGCGCCGCGAACATCCACTGTTCAGTCAAATAATGGCCAAAGGAATTCAAATATATCCGGCAAATAAAGATCATGATAAAAATTGTCTCTAGTGGATCTCGACTTTAATGCGCATTGAAAGTTGATCTTCTAGATGACGTCATCTTGATGTAATGTTTAAAGGCCAACAATGAGGACTGGACGGGGTTCGCCGAGGACTTGAAACCCCGTCCAGTCTGAATTGGAGGCCTTTGAACTACTTCTAAAACGAATTAATTATTCGGGAGGAATTTGTTTATTGAAATGGCAATAGTTTTGTATTTGTTTATTAAACAAAAAACAATATTCAATGACGCATTAAAAGAATGCCAAGATAGAGGTAAATCAAATTCCGTGATACCCATCGAACTACCTGATGGCATAGTGGTAAGTAAAGGGATTAGCAATGGAGTGTTCCTGGTTCGAATCCCCGCCGTAGCAGCATGTGTACATTTTGTCTGCGCATGCGTTAGGATTCAGATTTCAAAGTACCTATTTGCATAATCGATACTTCAGCTTTTGTCATTCATGTGCCAACGATGTGCCAACCAGAGATCGATTGGCTGTTGAAACAAAACGTGTGAAAAGCTTTTGTGGAAATGGTTGGCACATTTACATCACAATGTTAATGTTTGTGAATGAAGTTTTAGAAAATCATTGAAAGGAAATCAATAGTCCGCCTACTTTTGTGGTGCTGTTGATATTTTTTTCCGTATAAGGGAACAAAATCCGCCAAAACAAGGCAACATTCCTGCGGAGAAGTCGGGTGAATGAGTGATACTTGGACACTTCAAACCACCGCAAAGCAGAGGGACAATTTTTCAACTCCAACAAACAATACCTTACGAAACTAGTAGCATGAGTGAAGCAATAAATCACGGAAGAAAATTGCTGGGGGGTGAGCTACTAAGAGAGGTTTTCTTATTATTTAGTTTGACACGTCACCAATTCAGATAAACGATTCGCAAACACAATGCTGAATATAAACTCAATGTGAATCAAACTTATATCAAACGGCTTACAGCTGATATTCTAAGAAGACCAAAAAAAATGAAGAATTAAGCTATCCTTTACAACTGAACTACAACACATAGAGTGTTTGTAATATGGTATACACCAGCGATGAAAATCAGTCATAATCATAACAAATACAGTGTACTGATACCATAGTACCAAAATAATACGATCTCACATCGAGGGACAATTTTTCAGCTTAAAATAAGTTCTCGAATGCAAAGAAGAAGCTTAGAATAAGTCAATTTGTGCTTTTTTCGGCTGGGGGACGAGTTAATAAGTATTGTACTTTAGGTAGGAATGTTAGGAAAACACGTGCAAAAAAAAACATAAATACCCAACTGAACCGAGCAAAATACTTTGAGAATACTTGAATGTAGAGAACTCAAATTCACAGAATGTGACCTTCAATGTGTCAGTACTAACGTTCACTGTGAAGTATCTCTTGAAAACATCTTCGATGAGAATAAACCCAAAGGACAATGTAGCTGGTTTTAGGATAACTCCTTGTTTTGGCGGATTTTGTTCCTTGATATTTTATCATCTACGACCCTTATACGAAAAAAAAAGATCTACAGCAAAAACAAAAGTAGGCAAACTATTGATTTCCTTTCAAATATTTTTGTCTTGAACATCATTCTAGAGACGAAGATCGCTCACTAAATCTCCCACCGCAGTGCAATTTGCAAAGAAAATGGCGGCAAATCACTTTCAAATCTGAATGATTCTAACGCATGCGCAGACAAAATGTATACATGTTCGCCGTAGCGAGTTTGAGTGAAAAATTATTAAAAATTGCGCTTTTTAAGCAGTTTTTCTTCACAGTTTTTTGACACGACAAATGACATGTTACTTGTACTGTGTAAGTTTAATTTGAAATAGTATTTCTTACAGCTGATATTCTAAAAGACCAAAGAAATTAAGTTATTATCCTTTACAACTGAACTACACATATGTTTGTATATTTCTATTCCAAGGATGAAAATCAGTCATAATTCATGTGTATATACCATAGTACCAAATAATACACATCGAGGGACAGACTTTCAGCGGGGTATCCAGTTCCATCATGTGACCAAAGAAGAGGCCGCACCTGGTTGTGCATTTTTCGCCCTGTGCCGGCCGCTTAGATGACCAACGATCACATGCACGACAAGAAAGCGATTTCTTGAGAATACTTGAATTTAGTTATTTAAATCATGGATTATATGTGTCAGGGGGGGGGGGGGGGGGGGGGCCCCATGGACAATTAGGAGGGCCACTCCTTGTTTGTCAGTACTTTTTGTACCTGTTAGGTGTCTACTCTCATGAAATAATAGTTTCTATTCTATTACAGCAAAACAATTAGGCATATTGATTTCCTTTCAAATATTTTCCATTCCATTCCATTCCATTCCATTCCTCCATCCATTCCATTCCATTCCATTTGCATTCCATTCCATTCCATTCACTTTCTATTCTACGGGCAGACACATCAACAACCTTTACAAAATCAAATTTGGAAACATTTATAAGAAAAGACATGCACTGCATTCCTGCCTCAGCGCCGTGGTGGATAAAGCCAAGGACACGACGTACCTTGAAAGTGTGATAGACATCAAACTTAAACTGTTCTGGATGTTCTTTGATCCAGTTCCTAAAATCATTAATATTGTCAGTTATTACTGTTTAATTTGTCTGATTGTTACGAACTGGACTATCTGTAGATAGTATGGGATAACACTGGGGGGGGGGGTAGATAGTATGGTAACACTGGACTATCTGTAGGTAGTATGGTAACACTGGACTATCTGCAGATAGTATGGTAACAAAGGGCTATCTGTAGGTAGTATGGTAACACTGGACTATCTGTAGGTAGTATGGTGACACTGGACTATCTGTAGGTAGTATGGTACATCAACACAACTATCTGCAGATATATGGAAAACACTGGGCTATCTGTAGGTAGTATGGTAACACTGGGACATCTGTAGGTAGTATGGTAGCACTGGACTATCTGTAGGTAGTATGGTAACACTGGAAATCATATCTGTAGGTATTACTAATTTGTCTGATGTTACAACTGGACTATCTGTAGATAGTATGGTAACACTGGACTATCTGTAGGTAGTATGGTCACACTGGACTATCTGTAGGTAGTATGGTACACTGGACTATCTGTAATAGTATGGTAACAAAGGGCTATCTGTAGGTAGTATGGTGGACACTGGACTATCTGTAGGTAGTATGGTGACACTGGACTATCTGTAGGTAGTATGGTAACACTGGACTATCTGTAGATAGTATGGTAACACTGGGCTATCTGTAGGTAGTATGGTAACACTGGAATATCTGTAGGTAGTATGGTAGCACTGGACTATCTGTAGGTAGTATGGTAACACTGGACTAGCTATCTGTAGGTAGTATGGTGACAATGGACTATCTGTAGGTAGTATGGTGACACTGGACTATCTGTAGGTAGTATGGTCACACTGGACTATCTGTGGGTAGTATGGTGACACTGGACTATCTGTAAGTAGTATGGTGACACTGGACTATCTGTAAGTAGTATGGTGGAACTGGACTATCTGTAAGTAGTATGGTGGAACTGGACTATCTGTAGGTAGTATGGTCACACTGGACTATCTGTGGGTGGTAGTACGGTGACACTGGACTATCTGTAGGTAGTATGGTGACACTGGACTATCTGTAAGTAGTATAGTGACACTGGACTATCTGTGGGTAGTATGGTGACACTGGACTATCTGTAAGTAGTATGGTCACACTGGACTATCTGTGGGTAGTATGGTGACACTGGACTATCTGTAGGTAGTATGGTGACACTGGACTATCTGTAAGTAGTATGGTGACACTGGACTATCAGTGGGTAGTATGGTGGCACTGCACTATCTGTAGATAATATGGTAACACTTGGCTATCTGTAGGTAGTATGGTGACACTGGACTATCTGTGGGTAGTATGGTCACACTGGACTATCTGTGGGTAGTATGACGACACTGGACTATCGCTAGGTAGTATGGTAACACTGGGCTATCTGTAGTTAGTATGGTAACACTGGACTATCTGTAGGTAGTATGGTGACACTGGATTATCTGTAGGTAGTATGGTGACACTGGACTATCGCTAGGTAGTATGGTCACACTGGACTATCTGTAGGTAGTATGGTAACACTGATGGTGACACTGGACTATCTGTGGGTAGTATGGTGACACTGGACTATCTGTAAGTAGTATGGTCACACTGGACTATCTGTGGGTAGTGTGGTGATACTGGACTATCTGTAGGTAGTATGGTCACACTGGACTATCTGTGGGTAGTATGGTGACACTGGACTATCTGTAAGTAGTATGGTCACACTGGACTATCTGTGGGTAGTATGGTCACACTGGACTATCTGTGGGTAGTATGGTGACACTGGACTATCTGTAAGTAGTATGGTGACACTGGACTATCTGTAAGTAGTATGGTGGAACTGGACTATCTGTAGGTAGTATGGTGACACTGGACTATCTGTAGGTAGTATGGTGACA
Source organism: Actinostola sp. cb2023 (assembly GCA_033675265.1). Taxonomy (NCBI): domain Eukaryota; kingdom Metazoa; phylum Cnidaria; class Anthozoa; order Actiniaria; family Actinostolidae; genus Actinostola; species Actinostola sp. cb2023. Next base: position 401,044 of record JAUJYZ010000242.1, on the reverse strand, counting down.
CTGGACTATCTGTAGGTAGTATGGTGACACTGGACTATATGTAGGTAGTATATGGTAACACTGGACTATCTGTACGTAGTATGGTGGAACTGGACTATCTGTAGGTAGTATGGTGACACTGGACTATCTGTGGGTAGTATGGTAACACTGGACTATCTGTAGTTAGTATGGTGACACTGGACTATCTGTAAGTAGTAGGGTGGAACTGGACTATCTGTAAGTAGTATGGTAACACTGGACTATCTGTAAGTAGTATGGTGGAACTGGACTATCTGTAGGTAGTATGATCACACTGGACTATCTGTAGGTAGTATGGTGACACTGGACTATATGTAGGTAGTATGGTAACACTGGACTATCTGTAAGTAGTATGGTAACACTGGACTATCTGTAAGTAGTATGGTGGAACTGGACTATCTGTAGGTAGTATGGTCACACTGGACTATCTGTAGGTAGTATGGTAACACTGGACTATCTGTAGGTAGTATGGTCACACTGGACTATCTGTAAGTAGGATGGTGGCACTGGGCTCTGTTACTGTAGTTAGTAATAATAATAATAATGTTTAAACCATTCGCTCCTGAGCTATTTTGAATTTTTTAGTGATTTTCTGGACCTAATCACGCCGTAGGAAATTTCGATTCCATATAAGGGATTTCCATGGAAATCTTGACAGTTCTGAATGCCCGTGGGCTCGAGTTCTCGTGTGGTCTGCCTCTTGTCGTGGGATCTCGTTGGGGCCAGTAGTTTTAAGAGGCTGTGCACGTAAGAACCGACCAGTCGCTTCCAGGGCGAAAAATAGTTTCGGCTGATTTTTACAGCATAGAAAAGGGTTACCGAACCTAGTTCAAAAATGTATTCCTTTAGGTACAGTTTTGTATTTTCAAAGAAATATCGCCCGTCAAATATTGGTTGTCCGCTGAGGCCGAAAAACGACAATAAAATATGTCAATGACAAATCGGCTCAAAATCCTTTCTAGCGAAAGGAAATAGTCCAAAATGCTTGCCATTACTAAAAAGAGAGCTTTATCTTTCAAGTCCGGGTTGTAGCTTTGTAAAATGTTCGTAAGTAAATTTTTTAATGGATTTTGGAATACAACACACTAAATATGCAAATTAGCAGGTCAGGTACAAAAAGCAATATTTCGTAAAAGTGGCACCAGATCCAAACTACTCATACCCCTCATTCGAACACAATAGAGGTGCACTTACAGTTTGTACCAAAACATTTTGCGGACCAAGCTAAATGATGTTGCGAGAAGCTCGACAAAGTACCGTTCGTCATCAGGTAAAATCACTTCCGGTTCATCGGTTGGCGGCCGGTTTTCGGATTTGCAACTCTTCAAATATCGGACAATTAAACCTAATCGAAGAATAAGAGTCCTACAAGATATAAAAAGCAGAAGGAAGCGGTCGAGAGGTAAAAAGTGTTTGATTCTCAATATTAACGTGACGAAATTTAGCGCTGAGCTCGACATTTATTCTGTGACGTTTCACATCACAAGTGAACGAGGAAACTTGAAAAACCTCGAACAAATAATTAAACAACATCAACCACAACTTAAGCAGATGAAGTTATTAACTGTAGAATCCCTGATTTACTAAACCAGATCTAAACGAAATTAGCGGCTTGTATCACAATCGCGTACCGTATCATGTACATTTCATGTAAATTATCTTTGCCATAAATATCAATTTGTTTGAGCGACCGCTGCTAAGACATCCAAGCCATACTACAAAATGTCAGATGTTTGTTCTTTATTCAAAACTACTTCTACGTCCTGTGGAGCATCTCGTGGACGTACCGAAACCCCCGAAGAGGGGGTCGGAGGGTCGGGGGTACTCCCCGATATAAGCTATACGGGTACGTATGTGCCGCCCGATTGATAGGGTATAGATTTTCAAGCTTAGGTCTGGGATAGGGTATGTGTTTTTTTTACAGCGAACCAAGTATTTTTCATTCTTTTTGCATTTTTACGATCATTTGAATTCTCTAATGTTTATAAATGATCGTAGCGGCAAAATAAAAATTCTTAGCTTCAAATTGTTCACAAACAATTTTAGTCTGTGATAGGGTATTGATTTTGAAGCTTGGGTCGTCTGGGATAGGGTATAGATTTTGAAGCTTAGGTCTGGGATAGGGTACGGAAAATTTCCGTATTTAGGTCTGGGATAGGGTAAGGTTTTTGGGATCATGGCGGCACATCCCTACCCTACCCCAAAAATGGCCGAGCACCATAAAACATAAAAGGGAAGCGCAGAGAGCAGTTAAAGGAAATGCACGCTAGGAAGAAAACCGCAAATACTTGAACTGCTTGAAACACTGGAATGAAGAAGTTCCGCGCTTTTTATGTCTTTTTCCTGACAGTGTACAGACTGTACAGTTTTGCTAAGGTTTCAAATAAACAGAAATTCGTCTTAGGAGAATAATCTGCAATAGGTGACTAATAAATAAAGATTAAAGCTGTCGGAGTATCATGGAGAGATATCCACATAGTTTGACACCCGTTTTTATACTCCCATCAGTCTTTGCGCTGGTAGATATTTTTACTACCCCACTACCTACCCCCGGGAGAGGACGTTTTGAAAAAAATCCCAAAAGAGCCAAGTTTGTCCCGGGGACTGACCGGGGAGGAGGAGATGGTTACAGTAGGAATTGAACCATGTATATTAAACGCATAGCTTGTTTTTTCCTCTGGAGTTTCTTTAGGAGTTTTTAGTTCATGACGATCAGCTCTTGAAAGCATCTCAGCTTTATGCTTTTTACGACAATTAGAGCACATGGCTAGTAAGAAAATAATGTATATTTGAAATGAAATGAAAGTGTAAAGAAGATAGGAAAAAAGGTTGGTCGATTTTACGTGAGCCCAAGTAACAGGTGTATTTATTTTGCCATTGCCCATTAGGTCATTAATAACATCGCGCCCTTTGTCTTTTGATGATGATATACCGTGGTTAGGATACTGGCACGATCTCGAAGGCCTCTAATATTTACCAAGACTGTAACGAGGACAGACTTGCGTTTTTACTTCATCGAGTGAAATGTGATCGAGTCCGGCCCTTTGCAGTATGAGCGTGATCAGTCAATGGCATATCATGCTTCACGCAAGTGACCCTTAATGTTGTCACGACATTCGTACAAAAATAAAAACGCTCCACAGGACGTAGAAGTAGTTTTGAACAAAGAACAAACATCTGACATTTTGTAGTATGGCTTGGATGTCTTAGTAAAAGCAGCGGTCGCTCAAACAAATTGATATTTCTGATGGCAAAGATAATTTACATGAAATGTACATGATATGTACGTGATTGTGATACAAGCCGCTAATTTCGTTTAGATCTGGTTTAGTAAATCGATCAGGGATTCTACAGTTAATAACTTCATCTGCTTAAGTTGTGGTTGATGTTATTTAATTATTTGTTCGAGGTTTTTTAAGTTTCCTCGTTCACTTGTGATGTGAAACGTCACACTGAATAAATGTCGAGTTCAGCGTTAAATTTCGTCACGTTAACATTGAAAATCAAACACTTGTTACCTCTCGACCACTTCCTTCTGCTTTTTATATCTTGTAGGACTCTTATTCTTCGATTAGGTTTAATTGTCCGATATTTGAAGAGTTGCAAATCCGAAAACCGGCCGCCAACCGATGAACCGGAAGTGATTTTACCTGATGACGAACGGTACTTTGTCGAGCTTCTCGCAACATCATTTAGCTTGGTCCGCAAAATGTTTTGGTACAAACTGTAAGTGCACCTCTATTGTGTTCGAATGAGGGGTATGAGTAGTTTGGATCTGGTGCCACTTTTACGAAATATTGCTTTTTGTACCTGACCTGCTAATTTGCATATTTAGTGTGTTGTATTCCAAAATCCATTAAAAAATTTACTTACGAACATTTTACAAAACTACAACCCGGACTTGAAAGATAAAGCTCTCTTTTTAGTAATGGCAGGCATTTTGGACTATTTCCTTTCGCTAGAAAGGATTTTGAGCCGATTTGTCATTGACATATTTTATTGTCGTTTTTCGGCCTCAGCGGACAACCAATATTTGACGGGCGATATTTCTTTGAAAATACAAAACTGAACCAAAAGGAATGCATTTTTGAACTAGGTTCGGTAACCCTTTTCTATGCTGTAAAAATCAGCCGAATCTATTTTTCGCCCTGGAAGCGACTGGTCGGTTCTTACGTGCACAGCCTCTTAATTGCTTGAAGAGGCCATATCATTTTGCATTTTAGAGTGTTTTATAGCCAGGATCCACAGAAGCTCCCAGAACAGCATTATTAAGCTTGACTGGTGTGGTAGAGACCGTTATAGATGCAAAGAAAAAACCCAGCAGCGAAAGAATCAGCGATTTTCACGAAGACATCTCGGCATTTCATGTATCATTTTTGGACTTGCCAAAATTAGAAAATTCGTCCTGTGGCGGACATTTTTTGTCCATCCAAACACAAAACCTAACGCCAAAACACGGCTATCTTGTTGACAAATTGAAAATGACGGACTCAACTGTGAAATCGTCTCTCTGGTTGTTCTGTGGTGGATTGCAGGACCTACAAAGACATTTTTGGCGACGTTGGACTTGTAAAGAATGCAAGCGGTGCAATTTTTGCCTGTTAGGACCGAAATTTCGACACTTTAGAAAACTCTAAAAAACGGAAAGGGCGGGATCTTGCTGTCGAAAATTTTTTCCCGGCATCCTTTTCGGCGTGCAGAAGGAAAAAACGCACGTTTTGCGAAAGTGGTCCTAAGGAAAAACTGGCTATTGTTCGGCGAGTTAAGGAAGAGAGAGGGAAAAATTCAGGAATATATCAAGAAGAGAGATGGAAGTTTGCCGAGAAAGTGGCGTTTTGTTTCGCAATGATGTATTTTGGAAGAAAATCCAAGTCAAATGTCGTTCATTTTCGAGGTATGAAATTGCGTCAAAAAGACGCATTTTGTATTTTGGAAGAAAATCCAAGTCAATTGATTTCTATGAAAAAAACAAATTGAACTAATGCCCATTGAAAAACGTCAAAAATCGTCTCTCTGGGTTTTCTGTGGTGGACGGAAAGGGCGCGTTTGAAAGAATGAAATCGGACCTGTAAGTCAGTTTACTTGAGGTTAAAATTTGAAGAGTTATCTAGTTGTCACTAATAACTGGCCATGAGATCGATGTTACGAAAATTCAGAAAGTTATAATTTTTCAAAGCAGTATCGATGTTTACGGCCGGTTTCGGAGTCAATGGGTTAATGAGGATACTCTAGTGAAAACATACTTGTAACATTCCAATCAAAACTAGTAGTGCATTACCATTGTATGTAGCTGTAAAGTATTCTGTGCTTTCATCACTTCTTGGTGTTTTAAAAAGGCGATAGGTAGCAGACACAAACTTGGCATCTCCTAGTATAAAATAATAATGGAAGTATTATCACACAATTGATAAGCATCTATTTAGACAGTATAGATGAGTGCCATTATAGTGGTGGAGGTGAAGAGGGAGAGGGGGCTTCAAAGGTTGGTCGACATTCATTCAATAGACATTATAACATAGCATTGATATAACGCGCGCTCTGATTGGCTAATTAGCGTGCGCGAGCGTGCATCCATAACTCAATGGACGCACGTCACGTCATCGGCATAGCGCGCGCTCTGAAATCAATTGGAAAATGAAATTGTTTTATTTGCATTTGCAGTAACTATGTTATAAAAGAAATGGTCAACGCTTCAGCTGTGCGTCCATCGAGTTATGGATGCACTTGGTCGGCTGCTAAGCACTCAAGAAGCTAGAGTCACACTCGGCTATGCCTCGTGCGACTCTTACGCTTCTCTCGTGCTTATAATAGACCGAGTCAGCCGCTTGGTCACGTGACTTGAATTGGGTAAACAAACAACAGTTCGCGAAATTTTCCAAGATGGCGGCCGCAAGTGGTGTCTTGTCGACCTCTTCCATTCAATGGACAAAATCTCTGAAAATATTGCCGAAATTTAGTTCTGACCACATTAATATTCACCTGAAGGGTTGTGGGAAGAAAACTGTAGGTCAAAAAGGGTACAAGTTTTTCGTAGAGAATTACGTTCACGATGTTTTTGTCGGGGAGAAAACGAACATAGACAATGTTTTCGTGAAAGGGCGATGCTTCCGAAGCCAGAGGAAAAACGAAGAGCCTCATTCCCTCAATCTAGAGGTGAAAACTACCGGAGAAATTGTCTTGACACAATGTTCTTGCAAAGCTGGGTAAGTGTGCAGTTATTATTTTTACTGTAAAGGCGTCAAATCAGACTATTTTACAGCACAAACTGTTCCCGTCTTGGAATCACAACACACACAAAAAGCCATGTTCGTAAAATCGTAAATTCGCTGACCATTTCGGTAGCAAGATGAAACTCAGAGTAAATTTTATTGCATTTTCTGAAGTGCAGAGACCGGCAGAATTGTAGAAATATCAGTTAAGAATTGTATTTCTCATTTATTTTGTTTATTTTGTAAACAAATAATATAATTGATACTCGCATCGCCGCACTGTTTTGCTTGGGTGGCATGGCAAAGAAAACCTTGTACTGAATTATTTATGTCACTGTTTGAAAACCTTTTTCTATTTGATATACATAATTCCTATCACTAAGGAATAATATATTTATTCTAAACTTTATCAACATATAATTTCAGTGCTGGTGGACATTGCAATCATATGTTTGCATTGCTGTATCTACTTATTCACTGGGCTATGCTTGGAGTTACTGATATTGCAGCAGATAAGACCTGCACTAGTCTTCCACAGCAGTGGCACAAACCACGCACACAGACCATAGAGGCAGACCCTATCATGAAATGCGTGTTTGCCCAGGCAAGCAAGGACAAGGACGGGGGAAGGAAGCGCAAACCTGTACATTGTAAACTTTATAATGCTGCAAAGAAAGTCAGGCTGAGTAACAATGAAATTATGAGCACATGTGCTTCCATGTCCCAGGAACAGAAAGTACCACCTTTTTCGTACCTGCTCAGCGACCAAGAAAATGCTCAGCATATCAATACTGTAATTGGGAATGTCCCCCTTGGTGGCTATTTAGACTACCAGCTCCAAGATGAGAAAAAGAAAAAGTCTGTGTTCTCTGTGACTAAAGACAAGGAGGCATTATTACCAGACATGCAGCTAAACAGGGTTGAACCCTTTCCTGACATTCCACTAGTTGATGATGGAGCCACCTTTGACTTAACTACATTCACCGACAGTCCTGCAACAAGAGCTGTCCTAGAAAAGGTTACTGTTTCTGCTGCTGAGGCAAGAAAATTACACAACAGTACAGTGCAGCAAGCATTAAGTGCAGAATGGCACAGGCAGAGAAGACTCAGACTTACCGCATCAAATTTTGGACGAGTTCTAGCAAGAAAGCGGTTACCATCTGACTCATTTATGAATAGCCTATTTGTATCAAAGGATTTGTCAAATGTTCAATCTGTGAACCATGGAAAACAAAATGAATCCCTTGCTCGGACAATATATTGCCATAAAATGCAAAAGAAAGAGCATCGTCTGTTTACGGTGTATGAGAGTGGTCTGGTTGTTAATCCCTTACATCCCTTCCTGGCAGCCACACCAGATGGAAAGGTCTTTGATCCTACAGAGAGAAACAGTTTTGGGCTTATCGAGATCAAGTGCCCATACACCTGGCGTAATATGACCCTGCTTGAGGCCTGTCAGGATGACAAGTTCCATTGTCACATGGTAGATGATGAAATACACCTGAAGCGAGACCACACTAATGGATATTATGCACAAGTGCAGGGGCAGCTTGCACTGTCAGGACTAAACTGGTGCGATTTTGTTGTTTATTTGACGGGGTCAAGGAACATGAATGTACAAAGGGTGTATTTTGACTCCCACTACTGGAGGGAAACCCTTTTTCCAAAAATGAGGGATTTCTATGTTCAACACTGTCTCAAGTACTTTGCTGATCAAATGTGTGTGTAGGTATTTTAATTTAACAAATTGCAGATGGTTTTGAGTTGTCTGTATATACTCTTATTGACACACGCTTGACGTCATAAAATGTTCAAAACTCAAGTGGAATCACGAGCGTAGCGAGTCAAGTGTGTGTCAGTAAGAGTACAGACAACTCAAAAACATCTGCAATTTGTGTTTTACAATAACAAAGTAAAAAAACATCCAAAAACAAGGAATAAGTTTGAAAGAAAAACTGTTTCAAGCGTGCGCTGGCTCCGTCTGCGAGCGATTCGTCATACAGTGTGTCTGTACTCTTATTGACAACAGCTGAGAGCCAATCAGATTGCGAAATTATGCTCTGTTATTGTAAAATACAGTATTTCAGTTGCCATGCAATATGTACCTTGTACAAAGTGGTGTGGAAATTATTTTAGTGAAGTGAACTGCATACAATACAAGGTGGTTTTTGCAACATTTTTACCTAAATAAAAATTATAATCAACCCAAATGATCTGTATATTTATCAACTTTTCTAAATCAATAATCAATATACATCTACAATGTATATATTCAATGTATAATAATTTTCACTGTCAATATCACAAGTTCATGCAGATTAGATCTGAATTTCTTCAATCTATTTTAGATACAAACTTTTTTTTTTTCATATGTTTAGTTATACAAATTTATTTTACTAGTACATAATTGCAATGAAATATCAGAATTTACATAGAATAAGTGGTATCCTTATTAGTCAAGTTGTTGATTCATATGGTGGTGTATAGAATTACTGAACAATATAAGACCATTATTATTATTATTAATTATCTCGATCTTCAAACCATACATATAGGTACATATATAATATTTAGTATTTACCAAATCAGTGGATAGCAATTTTGGCGCATTTTGATTGGCTCCTGTAACTCCCGGCTCCTGTAATTTATTTGTTTATTAAAGCGCCATTTTTTATCCAACTGATTTGGTAAACACTAAAACAATAATTATTATCCCCCTCAGTGTTGGTGAGTAGCTCGGTAAATATCCACCACTACTCACCTCCACTTCAGGGAATACTGTCATGTAATTGTTCAATACAATACAATATTATTTTATTGGTACCTTGATTAGTCTCCTACGCAGCCATCTTTAGTTCTGTCACGCAGAGCATTGCGTGACGGAACTAAAGACGGCTGCGTAGGAGACTATACCTTGATATAATCTATTGTATACATCGGTGTAAATCAAATAAATGTGAGAAATAATAGTAATAACAACATATATAATGAATCATAATATGCAATATATGATCCATTATCTATGATTCATTATATAATATGTTATTATTGTTATCGACTATTATTTTTCACATTTATTGGATTTACACTGATGTATACAATAGATTATATCAAGGTACCAATAAAATAATATTATATTGTATTGTAATATCTGGCATGGCCCATATGACAGGGGAATGGAAAGTTTTACAGTGGGAAACTGTGAACATGCACCCCCAGAATGCCTGGAATGCTTATTGTTTTCTGACCAATCAAAATGTTCCATGCTCCCCAAAACATTATTCAGTTTCAATGGCTTGTGGTGAGCAGATCATGACAATCGCTTGCTTTTTGCAGATGCTAATACATTGTCCAGTAAATTTTCATGCACATTATTTTATTACTGCACTTCTCTAGTCTAGTATTGGATCCATAAAATTAGAGAGCATACAGCAAACAGTCCATAACTGGTTAACCTAACATACTAACTGGAATTCTCCTGGAAAAAATGAGAAATCTTCTGACCTTGCCTATTGCTCTCTCAATGTGGATCCTATGCTGGGCTACTGTCTGGGTAGTAATCACGTCATTCTCATTGAAGACTGTTTGGTGTCCAAGAAATGGTGGAATATTCAATGTTAGTCTAGGTTTCTTTGGCAAGGTCTTCACTAATGTCAAACCCTTTGTCTGCCATGATACTGTCCCCAGGTAAAACCTCTCCAACATTGATCTTGCTCTTTAAGAGTTTTAGGAAACCACTTCTCACTACAATTTCTTTATCAGAGATCAAGCCAGTGTATAGCTGAGAGACAAACATAATCCCTCCCTTGGCATCAACTCCTACTAAGCACTTTACAGTATTTGTAGATTTGTAATTGGAGTAGCTCTGAGACTGCCTGACCAGGGATGATGGACACTCAATTTTTAATTCAGTGCAGTCTATTATGATAACATTCACAGGATATTTTAGCTTGAAGTTTGGTGGCATTTGTTTGATGATTATATCACGATGTGGCCATATCTTTAGCTTGCCAAAGAAAATGTAGAGGTAGTTTATCCATGTGTTAAAAATGTTAGATACCCTCCCCTTGGAAATACCAAATCTGATCACCAAATCTAAATTAGTTAGGCCAAGTTTTAGCTTCATTAACACCAGCAAGAATTCATCCTCTACAGGTAGTTTACGATCCCTGGATTTCACAGCTAACAAGTCATTTTCCTCGTCAGAATCACTGGACGACTGGTCACTGCAGTCTGAGTCGAACAGCACCGAAGTGTCTATTCTGCAATCATTATTTGCTGTTATCGTATCGCAATATATTATGTTTCCTCTATCTAAACCTGGAAGAACAAACTGCAGGACCTGCATGAATCGTTCATGTGATTTAAATCCAGTATAATGGCTGATGAAATCAGCTTTTTTTCCTGGAGTGTCAGCCATATTCATCAGAGTCTCGAGCGAAAATCTGTGCGAACACGGTAGTTCGATATCTGCTTGTGTTAATTCCCCTCGATACAAAATCCTTCTGTGCAGTTTTCTCCCAAAATCCCTCGCCTTCAGAAGCTGTCTCAGTTTCCTCGGCTAATGCTTGTTCCCTTTCCTCCTCCAATCTTCTCTTTTTCTCTATGAAAGGTCTAGGGACAACCTGTTTTGACCAGGCGAACACTGAAGGGATGGCATCCACATGCAGTCGTCGCTTCGAACTGAATTCATTGATAAAATCGCTGTCAACAAAATGCGCGGAACAAACTTTTGTATGTTCACTGACTTCAAATTCGTCCTTTGGATCGTCCCGTCTTATTATTTTGGCCCAAATCTGTATAGGATAAAGCAAAGAGAAAGTTGTTGACAATTTTTATCGCAAGTTTCGGGTTGAACAAAATTTCGACCTCACCCACACTTGTCTTCAATCCACTCATGAAAGTCCAGTTATTCACTCAAAAAACCTTATTCACTTACCTTCCTTAGCTTGAGATCGTCCGGAAATTTATGAAAAGATAGTCCAGGATATGTAGAATTGTTAGAACAGTATTTAACACAACAACAATGAACCATGCTTATAGTTTCATTCAGCAAAGCAAAGCTACTCAAGCTTGAGCTTTTGGCGGGAATCGATCGTTTTGGCGCGAATTCGCGCGTTTGTTTACCCAATACAAGTGACGTGACCCACCGGAAGTAAATAAGGCTGACTCGGTCTATTAGCAGCCTCCCGCGTGCATCCATAACTCGATGGACGCACGCTGAGAGTTGACCATTCCTTCATTGATAGACAAAAAATATCTAGTTTCTATATCCTGTTTACAGAAAATGTTTCAAACAGGAATAAGCCATCTATTTCTAAGGTACAGATATGGGAGCATCTTTTGAGGGTAGGATATTCATGCAATCGCACTAAAGTTCAATCTTTTTCTTACTAGATTCTTAAACAAAGTTTGGAGTAGAGTCACTTGACAAACCTGCCGGTACTGCTTACGTATATTCAAACAAATACCTAGTACTTCTTTATGTTCCTCTTTTTCAACTTTCATAATATTTCCATCCACCAAGTAGGGTCCACTAAGTCCCACCTCTTTACACAGATCCACTAGTTCTCTCCACCACAATGCACCAGCTATACATTCTCCTGTTAAAAAAATATTCAAACATTCTGAATACAAAGATGCATAACTGTACATACTTATTCTTATTACATGTCACAGTACTGCTTGAGTATAAACGTTTTCTTGAAGTAATGGTCTTCTTTTAACTTTTCAATGCTTGTAGCAAGTGTTTTCATGATATTATTCATCACAGGTATTCCAAACTGTACCTGATTTGTAAAATAAAGTCATTTGAAAAGTTACTAAGAGATTAGACTGTGAGTGCAGTGAGTTCCAGTATTTGTGGTAAATAATAATAACAATAAATACATGCAAACCCTGGAGTCAAAACATCACATGCAAACATACTAAAATGGTTTCCTAGCTCGTTCACAGATGGATTGGCAATTATTGAAAGTTGTGAAAACTGAAGAATTCAGAAAGTCCATAATTTTGCCAGTTAAGGTTCACAGGTAACCCAGGCTGTGTGCTTGTTAAGGTTCACAGGTAACCCAGGCTGTGTGCTTGTTAAGGTTCACAGGTAACCCAGGCTGTGTGCTTGTTAAGGTTCACAGGTAACCCAGGCTGTGTGCTTGGTAAGGTTCACAGGTAACCCAGGCTGTGTGCTTGGTAAGGTTCACAGGTAACCCAGGCTGTGTGCTTGGTAAGGTTCACAGGTAACCCAGGCTGTGTGCTTGGTAAGGTTCACAGGTAACCCAGGCTGTGTGCTTGTGCAGAGAATGTATGTGAACAATGTATTACCTCAACATACCGATGACCCAGTACTCGATAGGACAATATGCTAATTTGTCGTTGTCACGATATGAACAGGGGCCGGACTTAGGGCGGTGGTGGGCTCACCTATTCAACTTGCTGTGCACTTGAACAATTATTTACTTGATAATGATGTCAGACGCGACATCAAAACGTCATATAAATAATTTCACATCACTAGTTTTTGCTATTAAACAGTTAATAACTCAAGAAAAAATTAAAATATCAAAAATCGGAGACACGGGCCGGTTTTGAAGATTAACAAGACGCTCAATGAGCGTACACTCGGGCTTATGACAAGGACAATGTCAGTTGCGTGAGGAGGGACCTGACAATGACTGACAGTTGCGTGACGAGGGAGACTATGTATATATGTGTCGGTGAGCATAGATAAAAATCTCCGAATCGTACTTCCGTAGCACGTACTTGGAACGTCCAGTTGAGGTTCATATTCATGGTCAGACGGTTCTGATAACGTCTTTGGTTTCTTCGTTATCGCAGAGGAAAGTTGAACTTGGTATCTTTTAAACATCCAGTTGATTCAGACTACGGTATGATGTGACAAAGCTCGACCAATCTGCCGTCTCTGCCTATACATTGAAAGATCTTGTTCGATTTATCTCGAAATCAGAAAGGAATTATCGATTAAAAATCAAAAGCTGCTTCTGTTAGATTTAAGTGTGACCTCAAGTGACCTCAAATACGTTTAAAGACGTACCACAGCGTACCTTGAAGAGTCGGAGATCTTTATCGATGAGTCACCGACACAAATAGTCTCCCTTGTCACTGAGCGTCTTCTTCTGTAATAGATCCCTAAAATCTAAGGACGTTTTGATTTCGATTGTATTTTTGCCGTTTACTGACCTGTTTTGAGCGTGGAAATTCTGTTTTAAATAGCGCTACGCGGTGGTTCTAAAATAAGGTCGCGTAATAGATGTATGACTCACACAAGGATCACACAACTGTAATCGTACTGAATTTTTCAAACGTGGAATAAAATAAACATCCATCGTGATTACTGAAAATAACTCGACTGGTTCGATTGTTTGCATGACTTCTGTACATATAGCTTTCTGTCGTAATAGATCCCTAAAATCTAAGGACGTTTTGATTTCGATTGTATTTTTGCCGTTCACTGACCTGTTTTGAGCGTGGAAATTCTGTTCTAAATAGCGCTACGCGGCGGTTCTAAAATTAGGTCGCGTAATAGATGTATGACTCACACAAGGATCACACAGCTGTAATCGTACTGAATTTTTCAAATGTGGAATAAAATAAACATCCATCGTGAGTTACTGAAAATAACTCGACTGGCTCGATTGTTTGCATGACTTCTGTACATATAGATTTCTGTCAATAGATGTAGTTACATCGCTGGTCGTGAGTTTAACAAGGATCACACAACTGTAATCGTACTGAATTTTTCAAACGTGGAATAAAATAAACATCCGTCGTGAGTTACTGAAAACTGAACTCGACTGGCTCGATTGTATGACTTCTGAACATATAGCTTTCTGTCAATAGATGTAGTTACATCGCTGGTCGCGAGTTTAATTATAACTAGAATCCTGACCTTTAATAGCTTGAAGATGTACAGCTGCTTTCAAAACTAAGATTCAAATCTACTTGAGTCCTGTGTGTCGTTTGTTTTCGCAATTCCCTTATCTGCTGAGTAATCTTGAAACTCGATACGATTAAATACGTCGCATACTTTCTTCATTCTTTGACCACACAAAACTACTAAAACCGAACAAGAAAGCCCATTTTATAACTCGGGCTTCCTTCGGAAGGGCCCGAGTAATTATCAGACATGGATTTTGCAAAGTTTTAAATAAATCCGATAAATCCATTTGTTGATTAACTCAAAATGGGAATCTATTTGTTGGCATTTCATCTTTTGAGAAAAAGCTGAAAGAAGGTTAATGTTCCTCTCTTTACATAAGTAGAATAAAATTCGTTTTTTGATTCTAACTTTGTAAGAAAAAAAATCTGTTTTTTGGAGATGATAGATAATAATAATTCAGTTTTACTTTTTGAATTTACAAAAACTTCCACCATTATTCTGATGATTGCCAGTAGTGTCGGGGCCAGGATGAGGATGCACATCGCCGCACTCCAAGAAATCCAAGAAATTAAATGTTGCAGTTGAATTATGATAGTATGGGATACGACATTGATACCGCTTGGATTTAAGATGATTCACGTATCTTGATTTGAGAACATTCCAGATGGGCCAGAGTTTGATTAGTTCGGCACCCAGGAGTAACATCGTCGAGTGGTATGCAAATTTCAGTGGTTTGGTTGCAAGGCGATTGAGGCGTGTAATGCCATAAATTTGGTTTTACAGCAATTCTGAGACTTCTATCATCCCAACGAGTGGACAAATAGGCAGTCCGAGATGTTAACCAATGCCGGTTACAAAAATAAACTGAAACCAGGCACTTGGACAGCAGGAAAAAAGCCAAAATCAAGGACTGCAAAATAACGTGTCTAAGCATCATGGAAGCTAAGCTATGATTGTCAAAAAATGCTGATGCAAGCAAAAAGCTGGCAGAAAATTGAAAATGCACTTTCCACCATAACTATGGCATTCAGGCATTCGTCGGGAACAACACAGCAGCCAAGCAATCTGACCCTGAGATACTCAGCTCTAAGTCACCCATGTATGATTAAATGAAATCATGCCAGTAATAATGTCAGAGATTGTAACCCTGTACAGTGGTTTGTAATCTTACCCCAGAGTACTTCATGCTTTCTGATATCATCAGACAAGTGTTTATCTGCATAGACATCACTGAAGTACACCTCTCCTCCATCCTTGCAATAAAACAGACCAATCAAAATGTACACCAATATTGTGACAGTTAAATGATTATAATAATTCTGGGTGATTTAAATGTACAGTATTCTGTATCTGCATCAGGACATCCAGTTTTGAAAAGTATTTAAATTGGTACCAGTTAAATCATTGTTTTTAAGACATAATAAAGACTAATAATAATAATAATAATAATAATTCCAGAAGGCCTTCCAGTAGTTTTATTTTTTATGTTTTGTTTCTGTACATTATATATAATAGTTTTAATAGCTTTTAATATTTAGCAGTATATTATATACACCTATTCCAAATATCGTTGTCCGGGCCGAAAGCAACAAGCAAGAATCTGAGGACCGCAAAGGACTTTGGGAATCTCCTAATTAATTAATTTATCCGTGGTACTTGAGAAGTTATCCCTACGAGCGTTGAATAGCAATCATTTGGAACTATTCGGCCATTTGAAAATGCATGTTGTCAAAATGTCTACGGATAAATAAATGAATAAGGAGAAAGTCCCAATGCCCTTTGCGGTCGTCAGCTTCTTGCTTGTTGCTTTCGGCAGGGACAGCGATTTTTAGAATAGGTGTATCTCTTAGTTAGTTATGCGTGTTCAAAAATGAAAATATGTAAATATTGATATCAGCACAATATAAGTTAAGAAATATCACTTATTAAATATTATTATAAAGACTCTGAACTTACAAAAATGCAAGTGCTGCTTTACATTGTCGGCATTAATGCTACACAAATTATGAATTACAAAAATTCACGAAATGGACATTGCAGAGACAATTAACAAACAATAAAAAGCTGAATATTGAGAAACATTTAGCAAGACAAGATCCATTCTAATCCTGGTCCTTTTTGCTAAAACATGTGACTGCATGATAAACACATTGTATTTAGACTGAATGCCTTTCACTGTAGAGCAGACAAGCATTTTAGATTTTTTCTAGATTCAGAGCACTTCTCACTTTAGTGTGTAGCCTCTGCAACAGCCATAACTTATTGCATTTCGATCCCATCATCTATTATAGGGGTGAATCACTCAAGACATATAGAAGATCTAATATAGACATCTACAGTACATGTACCATATAAAAGTGGTGTGACAGAATACTGTGGAATATGACCTTTCTATGAAATATGGCCAGCAAGTAAACATTACCTTAAGCACTCTGTAAGCTTCTTGTAACACTACCTTTTTGTTTGATGTCAAATTAACAACACAGTTTGAACTGTAAACAATACATGGACATTGTTGTAGATTAAAATAAATTATTACATTCTGTGACACATACGCATAGGCTCGGTTTTCAGCCCGTCTAAGGGCACACCGAAACCACCATCGAGCTTAACGTACACACTGAGTCCTTTAGTGACAGGTACAATCTACATGATTGTGTTAGGAAAGAAAGTGTGTGAAAAAGTGTATGAACAGCATTTTCAAAAGAAATCAAAGAATAGAAAGATCCTCATGTAGTGAAATACTGCAAAGTTCCTAAAAGTTGCGACCCCCCGAAAGTAGAAACCCCCTGAAAGTACAGTAAAAATTGATGCTTGCAAACAAATCCTGAAAGTAGCGATCCCACCGAAAGTAGCGGCCCCTCTAGAGCGATGATTAGATCAAATGGCGAACAGCACTAGCACAAACAACAAGTAAAGAACTAGAACATATACTGCTACACTGATAAGCAAATACATGTACATGTAATAAAAGCAATAGTCATAATATAATACATTCTAGATCCTGTGAATATTTGTTGTTTGTTAAAATACCGTACACGATGTCGTTGAAGGCCACCATACGGTATGGCTCCTATTAGTTAACGATTTTAGCACCCTGAAAGTAGCGACCACCCGAAGGTAACAGTTAATACCTAAGGTTGCTAAATCCGAAAGTAACGACCTTGCTACTTTCGGAACTTTACGGTTTAGTTTAGAAAGTATAGCCCAATCGTGATCTCCATGATACTCAGTAAACTCACTATCGACCTGCTTTCAATGAGGCTTCATTACAACTCAGTTGCCGTGGTTGGAGCACCACACAAATATCGTGGAGGTCGGATTTGAATGCTGTTAAAGTGCATGGTCTCAGATATTTTTTTCTGGGCTTAATTACAAGTCTAGCTGTTTAGGTTCCTTTATTTCACTGCAAGGATCTTTCTATTATTCAACTTTTAAAATATCAGTATACATGTATAGACATAGTGTAAAAACTTTACGGGTATTTAACCAAAAGCAGTAACAGTTGTGGAGTTAAAAATTTGTTCAAAACTTACACAATGATATCTATAGAACAGCCATTCACTCCAGCCTTTTCAAGGTTTTCAATGTCGCCCAGTTTGAAATCAGTGTTTGGCTTTGAGTATCCAAACTTCTCTTGATGATATTCAATGTATTTATTGGCAACATCCAGCTAAGGACAAAAGCATCAACAATATTGAATAAAATAAAATAAATAAACAGCCAGCTGGTTTGTATTAAAATAAAAATAATTAATACTGTATGCAGTTTGTAGTTTTTCTATTTAAAATTACAAAATGTATTAAAGTGAGAGTTTTATCTACAATATAAAGAACACTATGACCATAGTGTTGAGTACCTGTTCTTGTGTCATATCCACACCTGTGACGTGACCTTTTTCACCCACCATTTTACTAAGGACAAAGCAGTCACGCCCTGATCCACTGCCTAAGTCCAGCACATGGGTGCTCTCAAGGACTTCTGGGAACACCAAACCACAACCATAGTATCTGTTGATAGTATATCACAGCATTGTCAGACTACATGTAGATAGCAATGATTTTTAATAAACTTGTTCAGAATATCACTCTGCTTCCTGTGGAATGCCTGAGCTACAAAATGGGATTTGTTTTTCTTTTTATCTAGCTACATGTAGCATATGGGTATTTTGTCTGCGCATGCGCCAACACAGCATTGACCAGTGACGTCTGAACCATTTTACAGCTCGATAGCTCATTTTAAGGATATTTTGTAGGAGATCTACGCGTTTCTAAAGTTTAAACGTCATGAAAATTTACTCATTTTTAAAGACGATAAACACTTCTTCCCCTGGGTATATCTTTGGCCGCTGTTATTTCTTTTGATGGCGAGATATTTTACATTGAAATGCGACTGTGGTGTTTGGAGTTGGATGTTCAGCGTTAATTATTTCTACAATCAAGTATTCTACAGCACTGGATTAACGTTTGGTAATTGTGATGACAGTAAACTTTTAGAATTTTAATGAAATGGTCTTTCAGGTGGACGCGATTTCGAGCTATGGCCCGGTGAATATGTAGAAGTGTTCAATTTAGGTCGAACTTTAACGAGATATTTCTTGAAATTTTTACCGACCCCCAAGTTGGAGATAATTACCACAGCATTCATTCCTTTATATAATTTCAGTTTTTATAGAGAATAGGGCTTCAAAAAATGTATAGCTGTCAGATTTAATAGATTCTTCTCACCCTTTACTCGGTGTAATGGCGGAATTGATGTTTTGTGTTACTTCTCGAAGCCATGGTTCTATCATATCTTCGTCTATTTCCTTATTCTAAGTCTTTGAAAGTATAAATGAGAGAACAGACTTTGCAGAAAAATTAGTTAAGAAAATTAAAACTTGTTTCCACTGTTTTGCATTGCAATAGTTTTGCTTACCATTTACGGGACTCGCGACGAGCAGAAATGTGGACTCCAAGCATTCAAGTCAAATTATCTTTCGATTTCTACCGACCCCCAAGCTGCTTAATGTTACGGAGGCGAAGATTATTCAATAGTCATTCCATTCATCACAATAAATGACTTTCAAAAAATGCATAGCTCCTGCTATGAATGTTCAAAGTGCATAAGTGCATGTATACGGCGAAGACGGCAGCCATTGTCAGTTTAGCTTGTCATGTCTGGACCTCCCTCACCTTGCAATATGCAACTCATAATACATCGTAAATACTGGTTATGACAACTGCAGCATGCCTTCAGCATTGATAAAATAGAATCCATCATTTTAGAGTTGCATATGTTCATATAGACAAGTTAATAAATAAATATATGAGAAAGAACTTCGCCATCTTGTTTGTTATTCCTGGTATTTAAATTAGCGCGGGATGGCGCGGGATATATGCGCGTGTCAGAGGGTCTTTGTGTCCATGTTGGCATTTCACGCATGCGCAGACAAAATGCCCATGTGCTGCTACATGTAGCTGTCACATATTGCCAAGTTATCACTTCAAAAACCATGTCCACTCGACCATTTTAAGAAAATATAAAATTAAAGATAAACCGAATATATTCTGACATTGCTTGTTGTATCTAATATTTAGATGTTCCAGTTATTAAGTTATTGTATTTTGATAATACAGTGTAGGAACCTATAAGCACCAAAAAATTATATTTCTAGGACGGGAATGTGAGGACGACAGCACGTGCACTGACAAAATAATATTGTTCAAAATGACCGTTGACGTCCATGACGGCAATCTACGATGTGAAAACGGGTCCTGGTATTTTGCTAGTCGCAAATTTGCTAGTTGCGAGTTGCGAGTTTATTTTAGTAAAAAAAAACCCTCAGGAACAAAAATCAACCGTCCCATTCCAAACTTTATTTTTCGGGTTGTTGACATTTTAAAATCGTATGAATGATTTCCATAAAACAACAACATGCATTTAAGCAGTGCTTCATTTCGTAGCCGGCTTTTTGACTATTTCAAATAAGTGAGCAACTGGAGAATGGCTTCATAAATTGTGTTAGAGTGATTGCAATAAACCTTGGCATTTGTTATTTATGTCGTGACATAAAAGTTAATTGTCGTTGACAGATACAGAACAGTGACATTCTATCCTTGCATAGTTTTAGTCGTATCACTCGTATCAAGTTCCTTCTACGGTACACTCGTTATATATCTAGCTTAGATTTCAATTTTTACATTATAATGTCTGCTTTAAGTCCGCGAAAGGCGAAGGGCTCTTGCCGGGGATGTGGTATCCCAAAATCGAAGCATTCATTCGGAGCACCTCACAAGAATTGCGAGGGACCAGAGAAGAAGTCAGATGTAGAAGGTTTACGAAGCGAAGTCGACGAAATGAAAACATCACTGAAGGCAATAGCTACAGCCGTTGAACGTCTAGTATCTCCGACGACGTCGGCAACACAACAAACAGTAAAAGCTGAGTCCTCTCAAGTCGTTAACCTGGATGAACTAAGGAAGTTCAAGTGTCTAGAAGATGATGTAGATCAACATATAGCTAAATTGGGTTTGAACGACTCGTCATCCGACTCGGAAGATTCCGATGCGCCTGAAGAACCTCACTCAACGCCTCGATCGCGAGGTCAACTATCTGCAGGTAAAGCAAAGAAACTCAAAAGCGGGCTTGCACGTAAGGCCTCAGATATCGTAACCAATTACGTCTTATGGCCCAACGAATTTCTCTCTACTATAGCGCCCAGCTCGGTTGAATTGTCATACCTTGACATGTATTATTATTTATAATTATGTTCTACACGACCCCACAAGCTTTAGCTTTAAATATTATCGTGTTTAAATAAAAGTTATTGTATTGTATTGTATTATTGTATGAACAAGACGCTCAATGAGCGTTCACTCGGGCATTGTGAAAAGGAAAATGTCAGTTGTTCGAGGAAGTACTTGAAAATGAATGCCAGTTGGTTGAAGAACAAGGACAATGTCAGCTGCGCGAGGAGAGACCTGACAATGACTGACAGTTGCGTGACGAGGGAGACTATGTATATACATGTATGTGTCGAGTTCATTTGATTTGCCTTTGAGTTCATTTGATTATACCTTTGATGAGTTTGTGTAAAGGCCCCCTCTCTAGCTTCAGATCCCGAAACGTCGAGTTTGGAATCGAGTTCGGGTTCGAGTTACGGTTCGAACGTCGAATAAAACATGGACATCTTCTTCAATACAATATAATTTCTCTGACGTCATGACAATCAGTGACAGTTGAGTGACGAGGGAGACTATTAGTCCGGTGAGTACGAACATGATACGTCTTGAGGTTGCATAGGTCAGATGGTTCCGATAACGGCCTCGCGTTTGTTTTAAAAAAAAAAAATATTTTAAGCGAGCTTCTAGTCCTTTTACCACTTCTAGTCATTGAACGATGAACTAGAATCCTGACCTTTTAATAGCTTGAAGATCTACAGCTGCTTTCAAAACTAAGATTCAAAATCTACTTGAGTCCTGTGTCTCCTTTATCTTTTCAAATCTGCGGAGTAATCTTGAAACTCCGGATACGATTAAATACGTCGCATACTCGTCATTTTGAAGCCGAACAAAACTACTACTACTACTACTACTACCGAAATCCGCATTTTCTAACTCGGGCGGCCTGCGGCCTGGGCCCGAGTAATTACGAGCAGTTCATAGCCGGGGAACTCGAGATCATTAACGCGGGCCCTATCAACAAACACGAGCGCGAACAGCGATTGCGTCACCTCACTGACATAGCGAAAGATGCGACTGTGTATTCATGGCCCACGGTAAGAAACTACCACAAAACGGTCCTACAGCAGATTGAGCGAGGACAGCTCCGGTGGACGGATGATTTTGACGAACTACACACACGATTTTTTTACGAAAAAATCCAGTCAGTCTGCCATCCTACACAACGCCAAACAAACCCCGTGAGTCACGCAATCGACCACGATACTGCGGTGCGTTTCAGTCAAAAAAGTGCATGCAAACACATGACCATTTCGTCGACGGCACGCTGGAGAAGCACGTATGTGGACCTTGCTTCCGCATTCGTAATATCGAGGAACGCCACGCTGCAGTAGATTGCCCACAACGACCAACAAAACAAGCGACCAACGAAACAAGCGCATGACTAACTCAATCACACACAGCAATGTTGGAGCACCCGGACGCACAGATTTCTACACAAGCTCCAACACTTCGTCAACCTATAAATTTTTCCACGGATACGTTGCACGGAACACTCTCATTGGACACACATTTTGATGACCACTCAGAAGTCAACAACAAAACGACAACATTGAACGGTACGGACACACAGTTCAAACAGGACACACCAAAATCTCAACTAACAAAATGGCCACCTACACAGCTCATAGCCGCCAAAACAATCAAAACAATTCACTTAAGTGTATGGAAAACGAAGCAACCAAATTTTGCGGAGGCAAAAATTCCCGTTCCGACAGCGCTGAACATTAACGCCTGGCGATCGCGCCTCCACAGCTTCACTGATAATGTCATCGTGGATTACTTAGAATTCGGATGGCCGGTAAATTATCAACGGTCACAGCTACCCACAACTCGTATTCACAATCATCCAGCGGCCACTAACAACCAAGTGCATGTCGACAAGTTTTTAGCAAAAGAGGTTTCTCTTGGCGCAACTGCTGGTCCTTTCCTCCAGAACCCCTTGGACCTACCTTTGGCAACGCCACCCTTATCTGCAGTGCCCAAGCGAGACTCAACAGACAAACGCATTGTTATGGACCTAAGCTTCCCAACTGCTCTGTCAGTTAATGATGGCATCCCGAATGACAATTTCTTGGGAGATTCCTACACTCTCACCTATCCAACGATTCACTCGTTTCTTGACCTCGTTCGACAACATGGGAATGGCTGCCTGCTCTACAAACTGGACTTGCGACGAGCCTATCGTCAATTCCCCGTCGACCCTCGTGATTACCACCTCCTGGGTTTGTGGTGGAAGGACATGTATTTCATTGACATGCGCCTCCCCTTTGGCCTCCGCTCCGCCCCACATAGTCCAGTCAATCTACGAATATTTGTAGGTCAAGTTCAAACAAATTGCAACAGAATGTTTCTCAACGTCCTGCAGTTGAGGATGGTCAACTAAACAACATACTAAGAATTCCCCAAAATTCCTTTGGTGGAACATTCCGAAATATTGAGTTGAATATGTTCACTTTTACCACAGGGAGCCCGAGCCGAGTAAAACACAAAACTAACATAAAAACATATTTTTAGCAGTTATTTCTCGCTGGAATAGCTTTGGATTACACACAATCGGCCACTCATGTCATATAATAATAATAAAAATTCCTAAAATGCACGTTTTAATCCCTTCTATAAAGAAAATGTTCATATTTCTTATCCACAGGGATCCCAAGTCGAAGAAACTATTTTAAATATTTGTTCACATACAAAATACATTTCCTCTATTTTTTTTTCTTTGCAAGATGTTACCTTGAGTCAATCAATATTCAGAGGAGAACAAAGTTTTACAATTAAAAGTTATTTAGTTCAGAAAATAATGAGAAAATGTTCCAACTGGCCCCAGGCTTCTCTCTTATTTCACAAGGAATGCCTAGCACATTTTCTAGTACTATGTTATCTGCAAGTAACAGGGAAGTTTGCAGATTATTACACTGGTTTTCTTGCAGTTAGTTTTCCTAGGGCAATGTGTAGTGAAAAGGTAAGTAAACTATATTTTAACTATATTTTGCATTCAGTAATAAATGCAATCAAATGTTGTCTTTTAGCTAGATTTTCCAGTGATATTTAAAAAAGAAGATAAATAAATTTGATCCTTGAAACTTCGTACACGGTTATTTGACATACGTAGGGTGTTTCAAAACTGCAATAAAAACAGGGGGTCACCATGCTCGTTTTCGCGCTAGATGCTCTTCAAATATATCAATTTATAGGTTTTTACGAAATGTGGTTGCAACCGGAAGTTGTAATCAAAAACCTTTATTTTCGGTTCAAGTACTTCCTTACAACATAATGTACATATAATTCGAAATTTACTAGTTAGACTATACTACTAAATCTATCAAAGTAATTGAATGACTATGATTGTTGAAAAATAGTGAATCATGCAAGTATGTTCGCCTCTACGAACGCCCAGACATCGCTCGCTTCAAAACCATCTTCTCATCAAAATATTTGAAAATTTACCCAATAAAGGTTAAAACAAGCAGATGATGCCGATCTCTTAATTGTCCAGACAGCAATTCAAGCAGCAAAATCTAACACGACTGTTCTCGTTGGTGATGACACTGACCTTCTTGCCCGGCCTTCTTGTGCTCATGCTACCATGGAGAGGTGAACGCCAATGACCTGTACTTCAAACCTGAGCCCAAGCAAAGAGCCAAGACTCGCCGAATATGGAACATCAAGCAAAAAGAGCGAAGTGTGGCCACTACGACTCCGAATTAATTTCTCTTCTACTTGAGAAAACAATTTAGTTACAGTTGTAACACGAAGACTGTGGCTCGTTTTTCTAGGAGCTCTGCGCTAGGACTTGATGTGTGCTCAAACATTTTGTCTGTACACGCGCTCCTTGGTTGCGATACCACTCAGTCTCGTGTTCTTCTCGTGTTCATGCATGGGATTGGAAAAGGTGTAGCTCTGAAGAAGGTAAAGACCGATGCGTGGTTTCGCAAGCAAGCGACTGTATTCAACCGCACATCTGCTACACAGGATGATATCATTGCAGCGGCTTTGCTGTGCTTGTACAACAGTGGATCTGATGAAAAAAAATAGCTCGATTCCTTACGCTATACCAGATTCTGCCAGAAAGTTGCAACAGGCAACTCATGTGTACAGCCTGAAAATCTTCCTCCAACGTCTGCATCAGCCAGCTTTCACAGCCTTAGAGTATACCTCCAGGTGCAGCAATGGAAGGAAACATCATTGCAGCCACAAGACTGGGAATGGAGGTTGACGGATGGAAAACTTGCCTCCAGCACATGACTCATTGTTGGAAATTGTTCGATGTAATTGCAAGACAGATTGCAACACCCAAAGATGCTCCTGCAATAGGCATGGTTTGAACTGCTCTGTTGCTTGTGGAGTATGCAAAGGACAAAGTTGTATGAACTCAGCCGCGCCAGATCTTGACGAAGGTCGAGATGTCGACTGACGATGACATCTGAAGAGAAGAGAGAGAAGAGACGAGGATATGAGATGAGACGAGATGAGATGACAAGAGACGAGATGAGATGATAAGAGACGAGATGATAAGAGACGAGATGAGATGAGAAGAGACGAGATGAGATGATAAGAGACGAGATGAGATGATAAGAGACGAGATGATGAGTCGAGATGAGATGATAAGAGACGAGATGAGATGATAAGAGACGAGATGATAAGAGACGAGATGAGATGATAAGAGACGAGATGAGATGATAAGAGACGAGATGATAAGGAGTTGACGCCCAGACATCGCTCGCGAGATGATGCCGATAAGATGAGATGATAAGAGACGATGATAAGAGAAGAGACGAGATGAGATGATAAGAGACGAGATGAGATGATAAGAGACGATGATAAGAGAAGAAACGAGACGAGATGATGATGAGACGAGATGAGATGATAAGAGACGAGATGAGATGATAAAAAGACGAGACGAGACGAGATGATAAGAGACGAGATGAGATGATAAGAGACGAGATGAGATGATAAGAGACGAGACGAGATGATAAGAGACGAGATGAGATGATAAGAGAGGAGATGATAAGAGAAGAGAGTACGAGATGAGATGAGACGAGATGAGATGATAAGAGACTGAGAATGAGATGAGATGATAAGAGACGAGACATGAGATGATAAGAGACGAGATGAGATGATAAGAGACGAGATGAGATGATAAGAGACGAGATGAGATGATAAGAGACGAGATGACGAAGGAGAGAGAGACTGACGAGATGAGATGAGAAGAGACGAGATGAGATGACGAGATGAGAGAGACGAGATGAGATGATAAGAAGAGACGAGATGATAAGAGACGAGATGAGATGATAAGAGACGAGATGAGATGATAAGAGACGAGATGAGATGAGAGACGAGATGATAAGAGACGAGATGATAAGAGACGAGATGATAAGAGACGAGATGAGATGATAAGAGACGAGATGATAAGAGACGAGATGAGATGATAAGAGACGAGATGAGATGATAAGAGACGAGATGATAAGAGACGAGATGAGATGATAAGAGACGATGATAAGAGAAGAGACGAGATGAGATGATAAGAGACGAGATGAGATGATAAGAGACGAGATGATAAGAGAAGAGACGAGATGATATGAGACGAGATGAGATGATAAGAGACGAGATGAGATGATAAGAGACGAGATGAGATGATAAGAGACGAGATGAGATGATAAGAGACGAGATGAGATGATAAGAGACGAGATGAGATGATGAGAAGAGATGAGATGATGAGAAGAGACGAGATGATAAGAGACGAGATGAGATGATAAGAGACGAGATGATAAGAGACGAGATGAGATGATAAGAGAAGAGATGAGATGATAAGAGATGAGATGAGATGATGAGATGATATAAGAGAGATGAGATGAGATGATAAGAGATGAGATGAGATGATGAGATGATAGTAAAATTGACCGTCATTTGGACACCAGAACAATAAAAAAAAAGAAATACATGGGCAACTTTCATACTTCCTAGTTTACAAATGTACGTATAATGAAGACCTTATCGAGTTCCTTAAGAAATGAAAATAAACTGTATTTTCTCGAAAAAATTGTATTTCCCTTACATGGGCTCCCTGTGGAATGAAAGCATACAATTTGTTTGGAAAATTGGATAAAAGTTTAATTCTTAACCGCAATTCATATAATAAGACATACATGGGTGTGTTACACAATCTATACTACATTTACAGAAAGGAAAATACAGCAAATATCTTTTTTCGATTTTTTTCAATTTTGCTCGGCTAGGGCTCCCTGTGGAAAAAGGCCAAAATGTTAAAGGCAAAATTTCGGCATGTTCCACCGAAGGAATTTTGGGGAATTTTTAGTATGTTGTTTAGTTGACCATCCTTAATTTGCATAACGATGAGAAACATTCTGTTGCAATTTGTTTGAACTTAAACCATAGATTGACTGGACTAACAAGCCTGTCAGCGTATTACAGACGCGGTTCGCTACATGCATCTCAGAGACGGCTATCACCTCGTTAATTACCTTGATGACTTCTGTGGCGTTTCTAGCCCCGAAAGAGCGTCGGCTGGGTTCTCTGCACTGCGCTCCTTACTACAAGAACTAGGACTTGACGAGGCGTACGAGAAGGCAGTATCCCCTACCACACGCCTCACGTTCATCGGCCTCGAAGTTGACACCATAGCCATGACTGTCTCGGTGCCTGAAGACAAGCTATGTGATCTGGAATCAATTCTAAACAAATGGCAGAACAAACGGCGCTGTACTAAACGTCAATTGCAGAGCCTTATCGGAAAACTCTCCTTCGTTGCTACGTGCATCCCTCCTGGAAGAATATTCATGTCACGCCTCCTCCAGATGTTGCGCTTACTCTATCGCCAACACCACACCATGCACACCTAACACAAAATTTTCGCAAAGACATCCAATGGTGGCAGACCTTTCTTCGTTCCTACAACGGCATATCGCTAATATTAGAGGACAATACGACGCATTAAGGCCTGGGTTTCAAAATGGCTGCCGTTTATTTGATGAGGGGGTAGTCTTTCTCCTTGTCTTTGTAATCTTTTACCTTAAAACTTTGACAAATAATATATAGTCACGACCTTAACAAAAATTACGTAACAGTTTCCATGGAAACATGGTATGTGACCTTTGAACTCTAATTGAAATATCATTTTATAAAAGCCTTCTGCAGTATAGTAAAGTGTTTTCATATGTCTGATATTTTTATGGATATGAATAGGGGGTAAGTCATTACTTATAACCCCAATGAGGGCGGTGAAGAAAAATAATTTTAAACAATCGTAAATTGAGAGTATCATATTTCATTTCAGCCTAAATCAGCCTTACCGATAATATTTGCAATTGCCCTCGTTGGATATATATACTATGGACTAACTCTGATTCACTTGTATAACAATTTCCTGCATATTAAAACGCTTTAATATAATGCAGGAGGTTTTTATATCAATTATTTAAATTAGAGTTCAAAG
Organism: Actinostola sp. cb2023; assembly: GCA_033675265.1. Taxonomy (NCBI): domain Eukaryota; kingdom Metazoa; phylum Cnidaria; class Anthozoa; order Actiniaria; family Actinostolidae; genus Actinostola; species Actinostola sp. cb2023. The sequence goes on along the minus strand of JAUJYZ010000242.1, from coordinate 372,742 downwards.
GTCACATTCCATATTTCCATGGAAACTATCATGTGTAATTGTCAACATCGTGGCTATATTGTAATTGCCAAAGTGTTAAGAGAAAATATTACAAAGAGAAAGAATTAGACTACCCCCTCTTGAATTGCCCTATACCACTATGACGTCAAATCAAAATAATCTATTGTTTAAACGCTAAGGATCATGGTCGCTAGAGGGGGACAAAACAGCAACAACACAAAGGATTTCCCAAATAAATGTATTTCACAGACGGTCTGAAAACGATAAAAGTCACCAAACACAGTAAATATTGTGGGAAAAGTATCGATGAACATAATATCTGGAAACTAGCCAATTTGAAATCAAGCGAACCTCAGCAGAGCAGATTTAGTTCAAATTTCTATTGTTCTTCACGATTCTGTCCCCCTCATAAATAAGCCGTTACGTCATAATGGTATAGGGCAATTGCGGTGGCCATTTTGAAAGGTTTGAGACCCAGGCCTTAATGTACTTGAGTCTTCATTATTGTCATTGACATAGTACAACTCATTTTAATAGCAAATACTAGCTACCAACTGATAGAAACACAGAGTAATTAAATACGGTTTTCCTAAGAACGTAAGTATCGCTTCCGAGTGCTTACAAATTGTACGAACTCCGATGTTTGTTATTCATTCAACTTATGATTGTGGTGACATGCATAATATTTATTTCGTTTCATATTATTCACAGTATTACTGATCAATATAGTGAATAAGCTGCACAGAAAGAACGGCGAAACAGTGTGTAAAAAGCGTAGTAAACTTATTTTAACTTATTGTTGAAATAAATACGTTTGTTTGTCATTTTGTTTACAAGTACTGATAGCAAAAATGTGTTGTACAGTACTAAATTAGTAAATATTGAGACTATTCTGCATTTATAAAACATAATGCGTCAATTTTGAAGCATTTTTATCGACAAAAATCAAAAATCAAAACAAATACTTTATAAAAGTCAAAACAGGAAACAAATAAAGTATATTTCAGATTTTATCAGTTAGATTTTGTATTTTAGTTCATTATTTATTATTATTAATGTAATGGGTTTTGAAAAGCCTTGTTGGAAAACCTAATAAAGTATAAAGTATGTATGTATATTGTAGATGTTTTGACTTATGTTTAGTGAAAATATAAATATTAAAACTTGCTGAAAAGAGCATAGTTCAGATTTGACGAACGCTGGCCGATGTCCTCTCGAAGGCAAAATCCGACTGTTTCATGGAAAAGTGCACCACTGAACAAAATGTCAAAATTAAAGTTTCTCAGCGTACGGTGAAGTTAGACGACTGACACTCACTAGGAACATTTAAAGACAAATGAAAGACTTATCTGTTTAAACAGTTTTTATCCTGATTGAGTTTTTGTTACCTACGCGTTTTTCATATATTTATATACATATGCTTTATTTCACATCTTCTTTTATTGTATATATATTTATTTTTCATTGTTTTTTCTTTATATTCTTTATTGTAAAAAGCATAGAGACATTGTGTATGCGTTTTTAAGAAATAAATTATTATTATTATTATTAAGTGTTTAGAGAATTCATACAGTCAAGTTTAGTTATCCGAAGAAAAATTGAAATTTCACATCATATTGACAAAGATTAGGGGCAAAAACGTATTTGTCACGTGACCGAGTTTCATACCTTGATTCAATATACACATATACTGCGGGACGCGCGGGATGCACACAGGAAGCCCAACATTATACCTTACTCAACACAGGAAGCCCACTATAATACGTAATGCGCACGTGCGCTCTACCACAGGAAACCCATAAAAAAGACGCAAATATCATTTTATTGAATTATTTAGTAGCCTCAAAAGCAATGGTTGGGCTGCCTATGGCACAAGGGGATGCTACACGTAAAAAAACAATTTTTTTTGCGAGACGAGTTGCACAAGAAAATGTTACGTGTAACAGCGCCTTAAGAGAGAAAAAAAAAGGAGAATGAGAAAGAGAGTGAATGAATGAAGGAAAGAACGAAAGATGAAATGTGAATGATAGAATGAATAAATGAATGATCGGGAAAAAGAACATAATTATATTAAAATCCCAAATTACAATAATTTTCTGTGCTGCTTACATGATACATTAGATAGGGCCGGGGTTGATTTCCTAAGAGGTAATCAGGAATCGCGAACTGATCTCCCAAATATGTCTCTGCTGGTCCAGAATCCCGTTCGTGCCAAAGTCAAAGACGATCGATGCATGGCCGCCATGACACGTCGTAATAATAATAATAATAATAATAATAAGCTTTATTAACGTGTCGTCTGATCATCTCGCTAATTTTTAAAAACCAATGTAGCTACTGTAGTGTTACATTTAAAAACATAACTTAAATGAACTACAAACAAGTCACAGTCATTGCTTACTTGATTATCACTTCTTCGTGGCAAAGTTGGAGTGCATCGCGGATATGTGAAGGTACTTTACTGGCATCACAAGAATACGTACAAGCATTGGTTTGAAGGTCTGCAGAAGTCTTTAACCTTTTCCCATAGTATTCTTTGACATTTTCCTTGATTTGCTCGTCTTCAGAACTGGTTTTCTTGCAGCAAGACATGTTCGACGCGTGGGTTGGTTTGGGTTGCCTGTGGTGGTTGGGACATGGTTGGGCTACCTGTGTTTTTCCCAACATTCCCAGCGATCTTGCAAGTTACATCACCACTACGAGGAAGTTATACAGAAATCCTGGTCTGATTTTCTGGTTACTGAAAATATACCTACAAATATGTCAACACAAGTTGTAAGAGATTGTAAAGACGTGTCTGAAGAACAAAAGCCACAAGAAGAAAAGCCAAAGAAACTGAAGATATGCTGTGCTTGTCCAGAGACCAAGAAAGCACGCGACGTATGCATCGTGGAAAGAGGAGAAGATCAATGTCAACAACTGATTGAAGCACATAAGCAGTGTTTGAGACAACAAGGATTTGACATTTAGCCGTACACCCATCACATTGGTATTAAAGACTTAGGAAAATTATTTGAACTGTGAATCCTCAGCCAGGACTGCAGGGCTTCTGAGTTCTTGTGTGAAGACTGGATAGATTAAAATGGAATATTTTTTCAGGTCATGGGCTGTTATGTAATAATATACATGTATATGTATGATATATCTTCAAGCTTTGAAGATTCGTATTTGTCAAAATTGATGTGAAAATGGATTTTGTTGCTGCAACCCAAACAGGTTTGCAGCACATTTTTAACACTTCTGAAGGTTACATAAGTCTCCTTCGCAGCCGTTTATATTAGTGTCGTCATGTAATGCTCTCGACACTAAAAATGGCTGCAAGGGAGACTAAAGGTTACATTGCTTGGAATCAATTTCACTTCTGCCGTCTGTCGCATAATAAGGTCAACCGCCAGTCCTGACTATAAAGTCGATTTCGTATGACTGAAAAATCACAGCGCACGATCACAGTCATGGCACGGATTCATTTGAAATCCTAAATCATCACGGCACAGCACGTCCATGTTGCCATAATTTTTACATAGTCATGCGAAATCTACCGTAAAGATACCAACACAGTCTGCACACCTGGTATATTTTGGGCCTGCTGTTTAATATAGAGAAGAGAATAACCCACAAGGTCAATTGCAGTCAACCAGAGTGGATTCTAGTCAAAAGTTCAGGCGATGAGGAAAGCAACTGGAAATGGCATTGATCGATATCTAGTATTATGCACCATGATTTTAATAACACACACAAAAAAAGCACACAACCACTGAGGTAGACTTACCACAAGTTCCTAAATAAATAAATTTTATAATCCATGCATTTGATCACATTAATCCCCCCCCCCCCCCCACATGCTCCTTTTACTGATTGGTCTCCATGTGGTAACTTGAGGTAGGGATCCCTCCCCCCCTCCCCACATGCTCCTTTTACTGATTGGTCTCCATGTGGTAACTTGAGGTAGGGATCCCTCCCCCCCTCCCCACATGCTCCTTTTACTGATTGGTCTCCATGGGGTAACTTGAGGTAGGGACTCTAGCTATAGTCATGTTTGCAGAAAATCCACTGATCAATGTGAATTATTTATGATTGAATATACTTCATCTGATGCGTGTACTGAAATTTTTAAATTTTTAAATTTTTTTTATCAAAGTACACCAGAACGAGAAAGCCTGTACATTTACTGTATTTACGCCACTCAGTACTGAGCTTGGGCTGGGACCCGTGATGAAACTAAGAGCTTGCACGTTCTGTCTTGAATAGCTGTATTCTGGGGAGCAATCCAATGCACCTTTTCATAGTTCCCCAGAATGCTTTCTGGATTCTGCATGTGCAAGCGAGGTCAGGGGAGAAATATATTTAGAATTGATCGTGTCATGATCAGTGAGGAAAATATGACCACTGTAACTATCAATCAAGAACAGGAAAAAACTGTTTTCTTTGCTTGTGAATTTGCATCAATCTTTGTAATTCTTCTTATTCACCTTTAATTTAAAAGTCTAAGTTTTCTACTGAATTTCTTCATTCTCTCTAATATTTCCGAACTATTTTGTACCCTGACTTGCGCGTGCAGAATACTGAAGCATTCTGGGAAATTAGGGTAATTTTTAGGGGGGGGGGGGGGGGGGGGGTCAGATCGAGGTACAAATAATGGTAAATCCACGAGTTACTACTACCCCCTCCCCACTGAGGAGAGCGTTTGGTGCCGCCCACTAGCGCATGTGCAGTAGTAGTAAGAGATTCCAAGATGGCGGATGTTATGAAGAGTTGTCAAGATGGATAGAGTTACCTAAATTGGAAATGCTAAGTTTGCGTTGACTTCTTCTTGGCTAAAATGGCCACAGAGTCTTCGGTGGGTAGCTCTCACATTGATCATCTCTTAGCTGAAGTGGAATCAAGTGACGGGCTGCTTGGGCCGACCTTAAGGTACTGGATTACTGGCAAGGTTTCTTGTCTAGAGAATTCCTATGCCAGGAAATAATAGTTGTTCATGTCGTAGAGCGGTCTATGATGGGAAGTCCCAGAAAGAGTTTATGGACAGGTTGGAAGAGCGGATAAAAGTACACGACAAAGACATCGAGCGAATGTGTAACTATCATTATCAAGGTTTCATTGAATCAGTCAATGAATTGCTCAAAGTACGCGGCGAAGCGAGAAAACTCAAGGTACGTGTACTAGTGCAGGACTAAACAACCATATTTATTAACCACACAAACTAACTTCTCATTTGTTTGCAGATTAAGGTTCAAGAAGGCAACGACGTTTTGAAAAAGTCTGGCAATGAGGTAATTAGTAAAACCTTCACTCAATGTACAGTACCACATAGAAGTATCCCCAGACACAAACTATGGAAATAACTTTTTCTAGTTATGAAAACAAGCTGTATTGTTAATTCAGTAACAAGACGCTCAATGAGCGTACACTCGGGCTTATGACAAGGACAATGTCAGTTGCGTGAGGTCAGAGACCTGACAATGACTGACAGTTGCGTGACGAGGGAGACTATGTATACAGTCGATTCAGAAAACGTTGTCGGTGACCGGCCTCACGACTATGCGACTAGACCAAACGGGAGTATGGGTAGAAATACTACGGTAATAATAAGAAATCACCGAAGCGGGAAGCGGGTAGGTGCATATTGATTAGCCATGCCTCGAGCTTACAGTAAACAATGAGTGAAGACCTACGCTGGCGAGTGGTTTGGATTCCACAGTAGAGATAGAAAACCTCTTGTTCGTCTCCCCAAAGTAACCCATTGGGAAGTGACTGTTTGTAGCTGGCGACAGTTCTTCAGGGCAGCGTTTAGAAATATGGTATTTCAACAACTGAACGTTCTCAAAGCACGGCACGTCCTTGACGGAAAATGAGTCATAATGACTCTTATTCTCCTTTCGTAAAACACGATGGCATACATTCATTCGATTACTTGCCAATATGATGAGAAAATAAATTTCCAGAGCGAATAATTTATTGATTCAGTGATTTCTACCCATACTCCCGTTCGGTCTAGTCGCGTAGTCGCGAGGACGGTCACCGACAACGTTTTCTGAATCGACTGTATACATGTATGTGTCGAGTTCATTTGATTTGCCTTTGACTTTGAGTTCATTTGATTACCTTTTGACTTTGAGTTCAATTGATTTGATTTTGATGAGTTCGTGTAAAGGCCCCCTCTCTAGCTTCAGATCCCGAAACGTCGAGTTTGGAATCGAGTTCGAGTTCGGGTTCGAGTTACGGTTCGAACGTCGAATAAAACAAGGACATCTTCTTCAATACAATATCATTTCTCTGACGTCATGACAATCAGTGACAGTTGAGTGACGAGGGAGACCATGTGGCGGGTGAGTATGTACATGATACGTCTTGAGGTTGCATAGGTCAGATGGTTCTGATAACGCCCTCACGTTTGTTTTTGTTAAATATATTTTAAGCGAGCTTCTAGTCCTTCTACCACTTCTAGTCATTGAACGATGAACTAGAATTCTGACCTTTAATAGCTTGAAGATCTACAGCTGCTTTCAAAACTAAGATTCAAATCTACTTGAGTCCTGTGTGTCGTTTGTTTTTTTCTTATCTGCTGATCATGAGTAATCTTGAAACTCGATACGATTAAATACGTCGCATACTTTCGTCATTCTTTGACCGGACTACGACGACGACGACTACCGAAAAACGCATTTTATAACTCGGGCTTCCTTCGGAAGTGCCCGAGTAAAGAGATAAAAGAGACAAAATCGGCTAACGCAATGTTTACATTCTTTCACCCAATTCAAAACCTTTGGGAATAAAAGCTTTTTGTTCCAAACATTTCCAATTCATTATCATGTCAATGCTCTATTGAAAAAAGAACGGTATTCCCAAAAGATTTGAAATGGGTCAAAGAATAGCATTGATCGATATCTAGTATTATGCACCATGATTTTAATAACACACACAAAAAAAGCACACAACCACTGAGGTAGACTTACCACAAGTTCCTAAATAAATAAATTTTATAATCCATGCATTTGATCACATTAATCCCCCCTCCCCACATGCTCCTTTTACTGATTGGTCTCCATGTGGTAACTTGAGGTAGGGATCCCTCCCCCCCCCCCCCCACTAGTCAACACTAGTCCATCGCTTTGATGAAGTGATTGTTTACCAAATTTTCATTTTCGTTTTGTGTGTTTTGGGGCAAGATTGTATTACCGTAACACATCGGGGCAGTTAGCATAGTTGAGAGGTTTGTTTACTTATTGTAAATTTTAACAGCATTTATAATAGCATCAAAATAAAAAAATAATGGCTTCTAAAGGAGCTGTTTTTGGCACCAAAGGCCAGCCATTAGTCATAGAACCAGTCTTCAACCATTAGTTGAAAGAGTTTATGGTCTACTAGCATCCTGGTTGTGGTGGTTGACCCATTGGCTCCTACAGTACAGCCCAAAAGTTTTCCCGCATTGCGGCGCAATTGCGCTTACGTTACCGCAATTGCGGTACCCCAAACGCAATTGCGCCTCGAACAACCGCAATTGCGTTTGGTCACCACAGCCGCAATTGCGCCTCAATGGTGGCTAAACAAGATTGCGGTTAGACCAAACACGATTGCGTTTGGTCTAAATGGAATTGTGGTTAGGGCAAATTGCGGTTAGGGGCAATTGCGGTTAGGGGCAATTGCGGTTAGGGGCAATTGCGGTGAAGTGCAATTGCGGTTAACGATCGTTATATTGCGGTTCGATCGTCATAACACAACATACAAATGTAGTCATCATATTCTTTACGATCACTTGTCTTGCCTAAAATATAATATGGTGATATTGTAATGATGAAGAAATAGTTATCTCGATGTAAATGTATCAAAACAGTTCTCAATGAGTTCTCAAAAGAGTTTGTGTAGTCTGAGTGTAGCCTGCGTGTATACACTCACTACACTCAACTTTTTGCCTCATTACAGTCTTGACTGACTTTTACTCGCAGCCGTTAGTTTGCATTTCCGAAAGAAACTGCGTATGTCTAGAAATTACACGAACGATGTTGAATCAACTTAGCTATTATTTGTATCAGCTTGTGCCGTTTTTATTGAAATGTCTGAAACATTACGTGCTTTTAAATTTCTGTCGGAACCTTACCGTAAAGTATTAAAAGTAGAGCATCATGCAAGCTTGAAGAAGCTTCACGTATCTTCACTTTACAGTAAGACGATAAAGGCCGCAAAAAGTTTAAATGAACTCTTGAATTCATAATTCTACAATTTATAAACAACATTCATTCACGTCTTTACCAACTTTCGGCATTATCAGTTCTAAAATCTAAGGTTCGTTAGCCTGCACGTGAGAATGTTATGTTTGAGACACTTGATTGACACATGTTGTGTTAGCACGTGAAAAAAGTCTACGGGAACCATGGCACTTTGGCGGGAACTTTACCAATCCGCTCCTTTTACTCTTTACTTTTTAATGGTGAATATAAGAGATACAGTGATTTCTTGTGAAGAGAGCTTTACTATAAATCACATTTATATCATATTATCATAATGTGTGTATTTTCTACTACAGTAAGCTTTAGAAACGGTGATTCAACAAGTTTGTTTACGACCAGGGTTACGATCATCACTATGGTGTTTTTGAGACAAAGTTCAAGGACGCTTCGTTCGCCGGTTGTTCGTTTTCTTGTATGAAAACAAATTAGATATAATTGCACAGTAAAATACTATCGGTATAATCACAATCAGGGTGGCAAAGTTGAAAGAGGACATGATATGATCAGATAAATCTAATTAGAAGATATTTGTTGAAGTTTTGTTACTATTACCAACAAATAATCATCTATGCCTAATGGTACATAGCAAAAAATTCCCACCATAATGCTGATTCTAAAATTCTGAGGCTCAGAAAAGTGATAAAAATGCCAAATTTCAGCGTTATGCAGGGTCACTTGAGATTTCTTACTTTTATTGTCTACATTTTGTATGTTATAACTGGATTATTATATGTTTGCTCCTGGGAAAAACTATATTTAAACAGCTTAAGGTATGGAAAGCATAAAATAATAAAAAAGGGTGATGTAATATGTAATATTTCATAACAGGGGACACAAATTTCTTAAGGTTATGTATGTTATGCAAATTGGAAATAGTTAAGACCTGTGCAGAAATGATGCAGTTTTATAACAGCAGGCAGTTCATTTTCCTTTGCCAGTTCATTTTTGTGTACCTTTTGAGCTCCACATAATGTTCAGCAATGTTTCCTCTGTAATGTATTAGGATTTGAGTTGGCAGAGAATTTGAAAGCCAAGGAATTAGATTTGGCAAAAATCCTGTAGTGTCCGTACCCCCATGTGGTTCTCAAGAACTACTTGTCTAAACATGTAACAGCTCAAGCTACTATTGGTAGTAGGTATGCTTAGTAAGGTGGTGTGACTATATTCGGATTTTGTTTTTTGCCTGTCTGGAAATTAGCAATTGAATGCCAATTTGTAGTGTCCGTACCCCCTTGTAGTGTCCATACCCTCTATATACCACAGTACTCTTTTCAGCCTTAGATTAAAAATTTAACCAAATATTCATTTCATTTGAATAAAAATACCTAGTCATACATTTTAATATGACAACTTTATTAACTGTCACTCATTATTTGGCAGTTCTGAATGAAACAGCAAAATTTGTAAATAACAACTTTATCACTCCAGATATTGAAAATTATTCAAACTTCAAAATCTTATAATATTACATGTCTAAAAATGTTTTTCAAAAACAGATAAGGGATTTTTCTAACAAAAGTTTCAGACACATCAACTGTTTTGAACTAATTTGCATCTTAAAAGATTGATACCCACAATTCCCTATTTTGCCTGGTTACCAAGCCAATATTTTAAATTACTCAGTTTGTTTCAGTTGCTATTGCTTTCAAGAATTTCATTTAAAATCATAAATAGAAAACATATTTTCTATTAAATTACAAGAAAACCACTGTAACTTAAGCATTACACTGCAAGAAGTGTTGATGTAGTGTCCGTCCCCCCTCCCCGGACGATTGGGTCAAGTGTGTTTAATTGAAATTCTTGTCTTCATGATAAACTAGATAAGATACTTAATGATTTCATAAGTCATAACCAACAGTCTATGCAAATTATGAATAGTTTACAGGCATGGACAAAAGCCCTTGTATGCCAAAATAAAGATACTTTCTGTAGGCTATAGTGTTTGTGTTTCAACCAATAATGGTATATATTGTATGCACTCGCAGATAATGTTATTATGACTTTGTTTCTGTTTACCATGTTAATCATTGTTGATTTAACATCTACTGTGTATAGAGTTTGAGATTAAACAAGTTTTTGATGATATTAATTTATGTTTGTCACTTTTTTTAATTATTTCAAAATTCATATTTTCAAAATGTAGTGTCCGTACCCCCTAATACTTTGCTCAATATATGGTGCTGTATCTCAAAAACTAAGTGCTGTTGTGCAAAGATATTTCATAACATTATCCACTGTACCCTAGCCTCTCAAAAACTGCAGAAAAAATAAGAGATAAACAAACTTGATTTTAGGGTCAGAGTGGACCCAACTTTGCCACCCTGATTGTGATTATACCGTATAAAGCTTTCCTTTAGTATTTAGCCTTAAAACGAGCTAAGTTTCGTGCATGTACGTTAACTAGAACCGAAGACCGGAACCGAAGAAATGTCATAAGTTTGTGATTTGTTGTTTGCCGGCTTCACGTTCAAGTTTGCCGGCTTCACGTTCATGTTTGCCGGCTTCACGTTCAAAAAGAAGTGAATTCAAAGGACTCTCCGCACTAGACTATAAAATGCTCCTAATCATCTTTAGTAATTTTATATAATTTCGGGCTTAGGATTCTTTTGGTTTTGCATTTTGACTGAATCAACACTTCAGTTCGTTCATTGTGTGAGATCTTTAACCGCAATTGCGTTTGACTAAATTAAATATCAGACGGTTCAAACCGCAATTGCGGTTGCTTAAACCGCATTGCGTTTGGCCTCAAACGCAATTGCGTTTTGTCTAAACGCAATTGCGTTTGGTCTAAACGCAATTGCGTTTGGCTTCTCCAACCGCAATTGCGGTTGAAACGCATTTACAACCGCAATAGCGGGAAAAACTTTTGGGCTGTACTGTACACGACCGAAACTGGCCATAAAGATCGATATTGCTTTGAAAAATTCTAACTTTCTGAATTTTCGTAACATTGATCTCATGGCCAGTTATTAGTGACAAAACTCTTCAAATTTTAACCTCAAGAAAACTGACTTACAGGTCCGATTTCTGGGCATTCGTTCAGTTTGTTTTTCATAGAAATCAAAAATCTGTGTTTTTGACGCAATTTCACACCTCGAAAATGAATGACATTTGACTTGGATTTTCTTCCAAAATACATCATTGCAAAACAAAACGCCACTTTCTCAGCAAACTTCCATCTCTCTTCTTGATATTATTTGAATTCGTGAATTTTTCCCTCTCTCTTCCTTAACTCGCTGAACAATAGCCATTTCCGTAGGACCACTTTCGCAAACACATGTTTTCTTTCTGCATGCCCGAAAAGGATGCCGGGAACATACCGGAATTTTTGGCAGCAAGCATCCCGCCCTTTCCGTTTTTTAGAGTTTTCTAGAGTGTCGAGCCACTCGGTCCTACAGGCAAAATATTGCACCGGTTGCATTCTTTACAAGTCCAAAGTTGCCAAAAATGCCTTTGTAGGTCCTGGAATCCACCACAGAACAACCAGAGAGACAATTTCACAGTTGAGTCCGCCATTTTGAATTCCTCAACGGCACTGCCGATATGTCTTCGTGAAACTCGCTTCTCGCTGCTGGTTTCTTTCAGCATCTAACAGTCTCTACCACACCAGTCAAGCTTAATGGTGCTGTTCTGGGGGCTTCTGTGGTAAATAATGGCTATAAAATGTACGTATAGAAATGAAAACTGATGGAGAATATACAGAACAAATGTTCGGAAAAAATCGGGGTGTCGTGGGTTCGAATCCCGCTCGAGGCGTCTGATTTTTTCCGAACATTTGTTCTGTATATTCTCCATCAGTTTTCATTTCTATACATATATCATAGTTCTTATCAGTAATTATAAAATGTACACTCTAAAATGCAAAATTGGCCTCTTCAAGCAGTTAAAACTACTGACCCCGACGAGATCCCAAGACGAAAGGCAGACCTCGTGAGAACTTGAGTCCGTGGGCTTTCAGAACTGTCAAGATTTCCATGGAAACTCGAAATTTCCTACGGTGTGATTAGGTCCAGAAAATCACTAAAAAACTCAAAATAGTTCAGGAGCGAATGGGTTAAAGTCAATGACGACAATAATGCTGGTTCTTATGAATTCACTACACCACACATGATAAAATGGCTCTTTTCAGAGCTGGGTCATTCCACAGTAATCCTCCGTTGCAGAGAAGACAATTCAGAAACATTTATTTATTTTAATAAGTACCGGTATACAAATAAATACAAATTATCAATCACATTATTTTTGCAATGGTGTGACAGCTGCCAATTAGATCTAGCAAAACCAATGTTATATTTGACCATGATTTATTTGAGGGAAGCACAATAAATTAAAATATGACTGTTGCGGAAAAGACACTAAAAATACCTGTTTTACAAACCACAGTTTTCAAGTTCAAATTTCTGTGAATTCTTGCATTGTCTTAGTATTTCATGTGAAAGAGCACTTGTTCCATGAACAACAACAGTTTTCAGAGCTCTCTAAGTATTTGAATGTTATTACAATAAATGTTTACTAGTCTTGTAACCGTTGTGGAGAAGACGTTGTGGACGTTATTATTATTATTATTTTTATTATTTTTATTATATAAGAAAAATTAGTGATATGAACTGGACGTTTCTACGACCGCATGTCATCATTATCAACAGTGAATGAACTATTTTTTACAGTAACTTAACAAATGTACATAATAATTTGTTCTTTTTCCATTTTCTGAAAATTGTGAAAATTAGGTTATTAGAAATGCAATTTCCAGCATTCTGGCATATTTAGAATTTCGAAGAAAAAAAGGCACCAACTGGGTATTAAAATCACAGTTAATGCTCATGATTTGCTCAGTTACACAACAGGAGTACTGTGTCTTTGATTGCTTGTTTGTGCATAGTTTCATTTACTTTTTACAGTCAACAACTTTTGCATAATTCCTTTTTGGGGGGGTTCACCGAACGTACATTTTGACTGTATGAGCTGCGCATTGTGTAATGAGTTTTACCGCTGAAAATGACGTTGCAAAGTATTGAACGTATGAGATGTTCAAACATGGACGTTTCCTGCTATAGAACAGCTATTTACGTTCTATTTTGGACAAAGCTAGTACTGAAATCAATCACACAGGAACAGCGTTTATTTTAAGGGTAAATTCTTTAATTATAATTTATTATTGCTCGGGCCAAAGGGCCCCAAGCTGAGAAATACAAGTCATGGGCACAAAATTTCATTTTTCGCACTGCACAGTCTCGTGCATTTCACATCGTACAACGAGCAAACCGAACTCCTTACGGTTACTTATCGGGATATGTTCGTATGCTTCGAGATATTACATGTAAATTGGAACAATACAGAGAAGATTAGCAAGACGTGAAGCGCCCCAAAATTTTTGTAAAAATAGATAATAAATAAACAACAGTCTTTCTTCTTGACAACACATTTATAGTTATTCTAATTTAAGACCTGGAAATGGTGATCGTAGAATTCATTTTTACTTGTATTGTAAACACTTCCATAAGCACAAATTGGCCCGAGCGTAAAGCCAATTTGGCTCTTGTTCAACCTCAATTCTAGCTCGATCTAGTTCAGCTTTCACACCCGTACCATCTTCGTAGCTCACCCGTGACAGGTGTTACGGGTTACTGCCCTTAATGAAAGCACTGTACATTAGTTACTTTACTGTAAAAATTACTTCATTCTCTGTTGATAATGATGACATGTGGTAGTCAAAACATCCAGTTCATATCACTAATTTTTCTTATAATAAAAATGTTTTACGAAACCTATACTTATTAGATAACTAGACGCTCATTGAGCGTTCACTTGTGCCCTGGTGCGATTGCGTTCTGAGATGCAGACAGAGTTCATCATGAAAGATGCACTATGGGCCTCCAGCAACACACAAGTCCCTTGACTACGGGGTAATAATCTATGCCTGTGGTACGAGTCGCATAGATAAAGATCTCGAAATCAGTAACGCTCTTCGTTTGTTCGTTATAATCGAAGGCGCGTTCAAACGTGGAATAAAATAAACTTCCATCATTATTTTTCTCAGAAATGTGTTTCATTTTATTGTCCGAAACCTTTTTTAAAATTGGGTTTTCACGGCGCGTGATGGCATGCCGTCATGCAGCAAGCAAAGCGACATTATCTATTTTCGGACACATCGAGGCAAAGAGACAGCAGCGTCGTCAAGCTTCGTCAGATCATCAGTCTGAATCGATGAATCGTCTGGATGTTCTCTGGGTGTTAAAATACGAAGTTAGGGGATGATTTTGGAGTACTTTTAATCGACCGATTTTCCTCAATTGAAGGTTATTTTATTCCACGTTTGAAAAATTCAGAAGGTAAAGGAATCGTAAAATTCGTTGAGTCCGTGGAACGACCTGGTCCGAAAACGCTTGACTGCATCTTTTAGAGTATGTCTACCGCTAACGGCGTGTGCATTTGTATATGTGAGATGAGCGTATCAGGCATACTTCGTTCAAATGTGTTTTCTCACAGTACAACATAACCTTCCCCCAACAAGGTTTGCGAAGAAAGAGGTCGTCCTGTTGAGATGCGTGTTGATAAGTCTCGTGGTCTCGTTCCCAGTCCCACTCGATTGCAGATTTGCGACTGCTACCAACAACAAAAATACCGACTGTAAACTTCTAGACTCGTGCCGGCTTTAGGCCTGGGCACGAGTAATAATAATAATAATAATATTATTATTATATTAAGACAAAAAAAAATGACATATTCGTAAACACAGCAAAACTGATCAGTTTATTAGATTTAATAAAATCAAATTATTTTTTTCCAGTCCGGTATCCTAAGAAATTGTGCGCTCTGATTGGTTGTTGAAGAGGACGGAATTTTCTATATCTGACCATGGGCTGCCCTTCAATAACACAATTTCATTTTTGTTTTGTTTGTTGTGTGCTTTGTTTTTTTTTGTTTTTGTTTTTTGTGGAAGTTCACGTTTTGAATAATCAATGGCTGGCATTTGCCGAAAAATAACACAGAGGGGGAAAATGAATAAGTTATTTACCGGCCTTGGTCGATTCGGATAGGGAAAAACTGTGTCCTCGGCCTTGAAAACGGACCTCGGCCTATGGCCTCGGTCCGTATACTCACGACCTCGGGCACAGTTTTTCCCTATCCAGACCTCCCCACCGGTAAATAACCTCTATTTATTCATTATCAATACAGTATTTATCTTCTACATGTACATGTACATATAAGTTTGTCTTATTTCTGAATATTTTTCTTGTTTTCCTGAATGTCTTCTCTGCAACAGAATTGTCTTCTTCGCAACAGAATGACCATTCTCCTCTCTACAATGATCCTTTTTAAAATAGGTGTATATTGAAAAGCAGCATATCAAATTGAAGTAGTGTCATGATTTTTTGTAGCTTGTTGAAAGGTGTGAAGAGCTGATTAAGTGCCGTACAATACAGAGAAACATTGCATCAGCTATAGAGACCCTTAGTGTCTGCCTACCAGGTAATACCTGCATTTATCATTAGCGATAGAGTCCCTTAGTGTCTGCCTACCAGGTACTACCTGCATTTATCATTAGCGATAGAGTCCCTTAGTGTCTGCCTACCAGGTAATACCTGCATTTATCATTAGCGATAGAGTCCCTTAGTGTCTGCCTACCAGGTACTACCTGCATTTATCCATCAGCTATAGAGACCCTTAGTGTCTGCCTACCAGGTACTACCTGCATTTATCATTAGCGATAGAGTCCCTTAGTGTCTGCCTACCAGGTACTACCTGCATTTATCCATCAGCTATAGAGACCCTTAGTGTCTGCCTACCAGGTACTACCTGCATTTATCATTAGCGATAGAGTCCCTTAGTGTCTGCCTACCAGGTACTACCTGCATTTATCCATCAGCTATAGAGACCCTTAGTGTCTGCCTACCAGGTACTACCTGCATTTATCCATCAGCTATAGAGACCCTTAGTGTCTGCCTACCAGGTACTACCTGCATTTATCATTAGCGATAGAGTCCCTTAGTGTCTGCCTACCAGGTACTACCTGCATTTATCCATCAGCTATAGAGACCCTTAGTGTCTGCCTACCAGGTACTACCTGCATTTATCCATCAGCTATAGAGACCCTTAGTGTCTGCCTACCAGGTAATACCTGCATTTATCATTAGCGATAGAGTCCCTTAGTGTCTGCCTACCAGGTACTACCTGCATTTATCCATCAGCTATAGAGACCCTTAGTGTCTGCCTATCAGGTACTACCTGCATTTATCATTAGCGATAGAGTCCCTTAGTGTCTGCCTACCAGGTACTACCTGCATTTATCCATCAGCTATAGAGACCCTTAGTGTCTGCCTACCAGGTACTACCTGCATTTATCCATCAGCTATATAGAGACCCTTAGTGTCTGCCTACCAGGTAATACCTGCATTTATCATTAGCGATAGAGTCCCTTTACCAGGTACTACCTGCATTTATCCATTGATCAGCTATAGAGACACTTAGTGTCTGCCTATCAGGTAATACCTGCATTTATCATTAGCGATAGAGTCCCTTAGTGTCTGCCTACCAGGTACTACCTGCATTTATCCATCAGCTATAGAGACCCTTAGTGTCTGCCTATCAGGTACTACCTGCATTTATCATTAGTTAAGCTCATTGCCAATAGATGAACTTGGAGGTAGGAGCCTTATAGGGTGGGGATGCCAAGACCTACCACAGGCTACTCAGTTACCATGGCAACCCAAGACCTACAAGCTAGCGATGCAAGGTTACCATGGCAACCCTGTCACAGCCCACCACTAAAGGCACCTGTCACACTGATGAGTCAGTGGAGTACTTACCTGCTCCTATATTTACCAGTAGGGAGGGAGGGATGGGGTAATAATCCACAATAGCGATGAGTAGTGACAAGCTGATCCGCGACGATCAGCACAATACACAGCAATAAAGCAAGGCAATGATCCGCGACGATCAGCAAGAATGACATGCAACTAATGAACACATGTGAACCCAGTGACAACCCCTAGGCCACCCCACACCATATTTCAAGTGAGACTGAACCGCTGGCCAGCATTGATTCAAGTTTAACTATGCCTAAATTGCATTTAGCCACAATTTAAACTCATCACCAATGGATGAGCTTGGAGGTAGGAGTCTTATAGGGTGGGGATGCCAAGACCTACATTGTACCACAGGCTACTCCGTTACCATGGCAACCCAAGACCTACAAGCTAGCGATGCAAGGTTACCATGGCAACCCTGTCACAGCCCACCACCAACCCATCCTCCAAGGTGCTTGGAGAACGAGGGGTCTGTGAGAGGAGAGCACAGGTAACCTCCAACCCCAAACACCCCCAAGCACCATCGTCCCCACACACAAGTTAAGCTACTGACATACATACCCAGGTCACCGCACACGCTTAGGCCAGCTGAAGCGATAAGTTGGCCAAAGCTTCTGTAGATGTTCTTATATACAGTTGATAAGCATTACTTTTCCATCGACCCAAGGTTTGAATGAGGTGATCCGGGATACCATTGCGTGCGGCCACTGTTGCAGCGCCAATGCGAAAACTGTGACTTGAGTAATTGCCAGGGATTCCTGCAGCATCTAAAATTTGGCAAAGCCGACTAGTAAGAAGGGTTCGTGTATAGGGCTGCCCATTGTTTAGCAAGAAAAGAGGACCAGGTCCATTCCCTCTAGTTGATAAGTAAGTCATCATAGCCTGCACAGCACACATGGGGTATTTACCCAACCCAATGTGAATGCAGCACCCTTTGCGAAATGGGTCCGTTTTTGAAGCCTTGATTGTGATCCTCATGCTGGATGGTGAGGTGAGGGAATCCACTGCCACATCTTTTGGCCCCAGGTGAATAGCTTGGGAAAAACTTGCCAAGTTTGGTTCAGTGAATTCGGCAGATCGGAGGAAGCCGAAGTAGGCAAGCGTACAAGCTGCCCAGAACATGCGATGATCTGGAAGACCCAAGTCCAGTGATCTTAAGATGACCATCATGATTTCGTCCGAGATGGGAAGGCGTTAATAAGAAGAACAGCCTTGTGTGCGTTTGATCCCTCGCACCACTCTCTGAAGTTGTAGGCAATTGAGTAGAGGGTCCGGCAAACCCTCAATGCTCAATGTGGAGGGACCTCACAGCTGACAGATAGACTTTGATGGTTGAATGCCGAACAGATTCAGCCAAGGATGTGACAAAGAGACAAAGGGTCCATTCCTCAGCTGGACATGATGAGCCATTAGGGTGAACTTTTCCAAGTTGAAGACAAAAGTTAATAAATTTATTTTTTGCAGAGGCATAGGTCTTGTGGGTTGACAATGCAAGGCCCTCAGAAAGGAAGTTCTGGCAACGTAGTTCTAATCGGGTACGATTAGCTCCTCCAGCAGCTGCATGGGAATCGAGGCTGGGGAGGACCTGGCTTTGGGAACCAACTGCCAGAATACCTGCCAACGGAAGCGAGAGAGAGCATCAGCCACCTTATTTTGTATGCCTGGGATGTGTTGGGCAGAGAAGGTAAAATTGAACTGGGCTGCTGCCATGAGAAGGCTGCGAACCAGTCGCATGATGCAGGGTACCCGTGACGTCCTAGACAACAAAATAGAAACAACCGCCTCATTATCCGATCGAAACAAGACATGTTGTCAGGCCCAAGTATGGCCCCATACATGAGCAGCTATTACTACCGGGAAGAGTTCCTTGTAGGCAATAGAGTACTGAAGCTGACAAGGTGACCATCGGCCATTGAACCAATCTCCATTGTAGTAAGCACCATAGCCCACTGCTCCAGCAGAATCAGACGTTACTTCCAGGTCTGTTGTAGCGGCCATACCTGGGAACAACCAAAAGCGAACACCATGCCAATCCAAGAGGTACTGCTTCCACCATTGGAGATCCAGATGAAACTCCTTGTTCAAACGAGTAGGATGGTCCTTCTTTCGGAAGCAACAAAGTAAGTCGATCATGCAGCGTACAAACGAGCGACCAGGCCAGATCACTTTTGACGCATGAATTGTAAGTGGCCAATTAAGGATTCTAATTGTCGTCTATCGCACCAACGACGAGACACCCAGGAATCAATAAGCTGACGTAAGGCACACAGTTTGTCTGAAGGGAGCCGAGCTATAAAATTTACCGAGTCTAGCTCGATACCTAAAACTGTCAAGGTAGAGCAAGGGCCCTCACACTTTTTCGGATGGAGTGGAAGACCTAACCTTTTGCACATTTGTAGTGCAATATTTAGATTTTGGAAGCATTGTTCAGAATCGGGAGGCCCAGCCAAAATAAAATCATCTAAATAGTGGACCAAATCAGAGACATTATAATTGTGCTGTAAGATCCATTCTACCATGGTCGCTACTGAATTAAAAATGAATGGAGCTGAACGTAGACCAAAAGGGAGAGTCAGATCCACATAATATTGGTTACGCCATCTCATGCCTAGTAAATAACGGTCGGAGGGATGTACAGCAATGTTCCGGTAAGCCGCCTCCACATCAAACTTGGCCATTAGAGCCCCTTGGCCATACTGACTAACCATGCTTATAATCTGATCGATCCTAATGTACTGCAGCGAAAAATCCGCTGGATCAATGCCATCATTCACGCTTCCACTCCCCCCCCCCCCCCCCCCCCCCCCCCCCCCCCCCCCCCCCGTGGAGGATAAATCTAGAATTAGCCGCCATTTCCCAGGTTGACCTTTTTTGGGAATTACACCAAAACTGCTAATATGTAGGTTAGGCATAGGGGGGAAGGGACCCGCAACTCTTTGCAAAGACACTTCATTAGATAGGTATTCATCAATCACGTGGGGATACTGGTAGGCTGACGGTTTGTTTTTCTTGGCTGACTGAAGTTGGCGAGACTCCTGAAAGCCCAGTTTAAAGCCATGCCACAGGCCATCCACCACAAAAGACACTAACCTTGCAGCTGATCAGGGTGGTTGGACAGTTCATGCACAAAGCAATCCGCAATTAAAGGAGATATCTGGCCAACAGTAGGGAGGGCGCAATATGCTGAAAATAGATAGAAAATAACAAGAACATCTACCACTGCAGGAGTATGTAATGGTTCAATTCAAAACTTTATTGACAGCTGTCCTAACACAATCCATTGTGCAGCTCGCCTGAACAGTAACAAATGGTACTACTGGTAGCCACCCTCCTTGTCGGAGATCATCTATATATGATGGAGAAAACACTAAGAAAAATATAAAGCATGCGCCTACTTAGCAACCGTAAAAACAAACAATCACTACAACATAAGCAAGCTAAAACAGGCCTGTGCAATTACTGTAAAGTCAAATAATGTCAAAACTTCAAATGTCATTCAATGAAGTGTCACTTCCTGCGCTTACTCCTGCTCTCTGGCACCGGGGACCGCAACTTGTGCCTTGCAGAGGAGTTGGAACAGTCCAAAGCTGTGTGCGAAGCCGCACAATTGCTGCATTTGTGAGCAAAACGGCACTTTTCGTATGGCGACGAGCAACAGCCTCTATTCCAGGATCGGCACACAACTTGTGAATTGCTGGAATCCGAAGCTTCTGCATTTGAATGAGACGATAGACTGCTCTGCTGTGTTTGCACCGATGACCCAGCTGTGTGAAAGTTGTACAGCTGCACGTTCATTACCAACCAATCGGTAAGCTTTGTGGCAGCTGCACGTTCATTACCAACCAATCGGTAAGCTTTGTGGCAGCTGCACGTTCATTACCGACCAATCGGTAAGCTTTGTGGCAGCTGCACGTTCATTACCAACCAATCGGTAAGCTTTGTGGCAGCTGCATGTTCATTACCGACCAATCGGTAAGCTTTGTGGCAGCTGCATGTTCGCGATAGGCTTGATCGTACGCCAGCCAGGCTCGGCCGCTAAACTGGCGATAAGTGCGCAAGATCAGCAGCTTGTATTGCAGTAAAACGCGAGCACAATTGGGGAAATAATGGGTCAGAACTAGCGAAAAACACTGAAGACGCTTCTATCCAAGTAACGATGTCATCTATGCGGTGACAGCGTCTCTTCGGCATTGTTGTCAACATAAGCCGCCCATCAAGTAACAGCTGTGGCTCAGGCTCGTTTAATGCTAGATTTGCGGCCAGTAGATCGCTTAACTCGAGGTACTTGCCTGCTACAACCACCGCTACAAGCTTCGCCGGGATGGGAGAAAAACCAGGGCCGACAATGAAGGAATTTTGTGATGAGGGCGTTGGGACCACAGGAATTGCTGGAATGTTGCCCGTTGAAGCGGGATTTGTAGATATACTTGCTGTAGTGGTGGCTATCGAAGGCAACAGGGCCACAAATGTACTCACAAATGACAGTACCACAAATGTGGACATACCTGATGCGTTGGGCGAGACATACAAACCAGTGCCTGAGGATAATAACCCCAACGCCATAGATGAAAGCTCGCCAGCCGCTTGATTCGATCCTTGTAGTACTTGTATGCTTGGCGATGCGATTGAGATTGCTTGGGAAATGCTTGGGGCCGTGGATGAGGGCTGCTCGGCCGCCAACACCGATCTAACGGCCTGAACGACCTTGGCCAGGAATTCTGGTGACGGTTGCGGGTCGGGCAACACAGGACGCGCCGTTGATTCCACAGTCGTGGGCAACAGAGTGCTGTCGCGACTGTTTCTCGTTTGTCTCGACATGACAAAGAGAATAATGATATAACAAGACGGCCAAAGAGCAATAATCCACAATAGCGATGAGTAGTGACAAGCCGATCCGCGACGATCAGCACAATACACAGAAATAAAGCAAGGCAATGATCCGCGACGATCAGCAAGAATGACGCGCAACTAATGAACACATGTGAACCCAGTGACGACCCCTAGGCCACCCCACACCATATTTCAAATGAGACTGAACTGCTGGCCAGCATTGACTCGAGTTTAACTATGCCTAAATTGCATTTAGCCACAATCTATAGAGACCCTTAGTGTCTGCCTACCAAGTACTACCTGCATTTATCATCGACTATAGAGACCCTTAGTGTCTGCCTA
This sequence comes from Actinostola sp. cb2023, assembly GCA_033675265.1. Lineage (NCBI taxonomy): Eukaryota > Metazoa > Cnidaria > Anthozoa > Actiniaria > Actinostolidae > Actinostola > Actinostola sp. cb2023. The sequence continues at coordinate 350,535 of JAUJYZ010000242.1, read as the reverse complement.
CCAAGTACTACCTGCATTTATCATCGGCTATAGAGACCCTTAGTGTCTGCCTACCAGGTACTACCTGCATTTATCCATCAGCTATAGAGACCCTTAGTGTCTGCCTACCAGGTACTACCTGCATTTATCATTAGCTATAGAGACCCTTAGTGTCTGCCTACCAGGTACTACCTGCATTTATCATTAGCGATAGAGTCCCTTAGTGTCTGCCTACCAGGTACTACCTGCATTTATCATTAGCTATAGAGACCCTTAGTGTCTGCCTACCAGGTACTACCTGCATTTATCCATCAGCTATAGAGACCCTTAGTGTCTGCCTACCAGGTACTACCTGCATTTATCCATCAGCTATAGAGACCCTTAGTGTCTGCCTACCAGGTACTACCTGCATTTATCATTAGCTATAGAGACCCTTAGTGTCTGCCTACCAGGTACTACCTGCATTTATCATCGGCTATAGAGACCCTTAGTGTTTGCCTACCAAGTACTACCTGCATTTATCATCGGCTATAGAGACCCTTAGTGTCTGCCTACCAAGTACTACCTGCATTTATCATCGGCTATAGAGACCCTTAGTGTCTGCCTACCAGGTACTACCTGCATTTATCCATCAGCTATAGAGACCCTTAGTGTCTGCCTACCAGGTACTACCTGCATTTATCATTAGCTATAGAGACCCTTAGTGTCTGCCTACCAGGTACTACCTGCATTTATCATTAGCGATAGAGTCCCTTAGTGTCTGCCTACCAGGTACTACCTGCATTTATCATTAGCTATAGAGACCCTTAGTGTCTGCCTACCAGGTACTACCTGCATTTATCCATCAGCTATAGAGACCCTTAGTGTCTGCCTACCAGGTACTACCTGCATTTATCCATCAGCTATAGAGACCCTTAGTGTCTGCCTACCAGGTACTACCTGCATTTATCATTAGCTATAGAGACCCTTAGTGTCTGCCTACCAGGTACTACCTGCATTTATCATCGGCTATAGAGACCCTTAGTGTTTGCCTACCAAGTACTACCTGCATTTATCATCGGCTATAGAGACCCTTAGTGTTTGCCTACCAGGTAATACCTGCATTTATCATTAGCTATAGAGACCCTTAGTATTTGCCTACCAGGTACTACCTGCAGTTATCTGGTTATTCTAAGACATGTTAACTGTGTTTTTTATCACTTTTCTAGTACTTGACATGCATGCCAAGCTGAATGACCAAATGCAAAACAGAAGGTGGGAATCACTGAACACCTATATTTCTACATGTATTTGGGACTAAACTGCCCTTCACACCATAATTATAATATATTACTGATTGTTAAACAGTCTAGTTGATAATACTGCTGTATTATCGAGTTAGCTTGACACAGCCCTGCAGGTGAATGATATAGATTAGTTAGCTTGACACAGTCCAGGTGGATGATATAGATTAGTTAGCTTGACACAGTCCAGGTGGATGATATAGATTAGTTAGCTTGACACAGTCCAGGTGAATGATATAGATTGGTTAGCTTGACACAGTCCAGGTGGATGATATAGATTAGTTAGCTTGACACAGTCCAGGTGGATGATATAGATTAGTTAGCTTGACACAGTCCAGGTGAATGATATACAGTCACAGGACATAAGTATTCGTCAGTTTCGAAAATCGCGCGAAATTTACAGACGCGTTCGCCAAGTCAGCGCGGGAAAACATGCGATATTTCAACGCGGCCGCCCCGTTGAGGCAGGAAAAATTGATGAATGTAAACAAAAAGTATCAGCTCACCAAAATCGCGAAAAATATTTGCAATATGAACTAAAAGTAGTGAAATATTAATAATATTAATAATAATATTAATAATATTATTAACACCACTCCAATACGTTTTCTTTGACGATCGAACGTCTTAAACATGTCTTAAAAAGTTTATTTTTGATGTAATTATTTGTGAAAATGCATTGGTTTTTGGTTATAGTCGTTTACTGTTCAGTTTCTCCTTGTCTTGAACCACTGAAATCGCTTTTTCCGATTCACTTCTCTAACTATTTACATTCTTCTTCGCAGACCTCCTTCTATACCCTTTCGCTGAACATATTTTTCGCTGAAATGGTGTTGTTTTTCCCCGTTATAGCTTCGCTGTTATATCTTCACGTTTGACCGTCGAACTAGAGCGTTTTTATCTCTCCCGGTAAATAATTTTCGTCTGCCTTTACGTGTTACGTTCTTCGTCGAGCCGGTTGTTTGTACTTTCTTCAGAAGGCTTGTAATAGTTGTTCTGGGTATCCCAACCAGTCTTGCCAGCTCTGACTTGTTTTTCACATATTTCGATAACTCTACGATAATGTTTTTCTTTTCTTCGCTCAGCTCAGCCGATTTACGGCCCATACCCAAAAATCAAAGCATTTTCACAAATAATTACATTAAAAAATCAACTTTTTAAGACATGTGTAAGACATTCGATCGTCAAAGAAAACTGGATTGAGTGGTGCTAATAAAACGGCTTGTATTTCACTTAATATAGTCCATATTGCAAAGATTTTTCGCGATTTTGGTGAGCTGATACTTTTTGTTTACATTCATCAATTTTCCCGCCTCAACGGGGCGGCCGCGTTGAAATATCGCACGTTTTCCCGCGCTGACTGGGCGAACGCGGTCTGCAAATTTCGCACGCGACGCGATTTTGGAAACTGAAACTGACGAATACTTATGTCCTGAATGACTGTAGATTAGTTAGCTTGACACAGCCCTGCAGGTGAATGATATAGATTAGTTAGCTTGACACAGCCCTGCAGGTGAATGATATAGATTAGTTAGCTTGACACAGTCCAGGTGAATGATATAGATTAGTTAGCTTGACACAGCCCTGCAGGTGAATGATATAGATTAGTTAGCTTGGCACAGCCCTGCAGGTGAATGATATAGATTAGTTAGCTTGACACAGTCTAAGTGAATGATATAGATTAGTTAGCTTGACACAGTCCAGGTGAATGATATAGATGAATGATATAGATTAGTTAGCTTGACACAGTCCTGCAGGTGAATGATATAGATTAGTTAGCTTGACACAGCCCTGCAGGTGAATGATATAGATTAGTTAGCTTGACACAGTCCAGGTGAATGATATAGATTAGTTAGCTTGACACAGCCCTGCAGGTGAATGATATAGATTAGTTAGCTTGACACAGTCCAGGTGAATGATATGATATAGATTAACTAGCTTGACACAGCAGCCTGCAGGTGAATGATATAGATTAGTTAGCTTGACACAGCCCTGCAGGTGAATGATATAGATTAGTTGACACAGCCCTGCAGGTGAATGATATAGATTAGTTAGCTTGCACACACAGTCCAGGTGAATGATATAGATTAGTTAGCTTGACACAGTCCAGGTGAATGATATAGATTAGTTAGCTTGGCACAGCCCTGCAAGTGAATGATATAGATTAGTTAGCTTGGCACAGCCCTGCAGGTGAATGATATAGATTAGTTAGCTTGACACAGTCTAAGTGAATGATATAGATTAGTTAGCTTGACACAGTCCAGGTGAATGATATAGATTAGTTAGCTTGACACAGTCTAAGTGAATGATATAGATTAGTTAGCTTGACTTGCAGTCCAGGTGAATGAATGATATAGATTAGTTAGCTTGGCACAGCCCTGCAGGTGAATGATATAGATTAGTTAGCTTGACACAGTCTAAGTGAATGATATAGATTAGTTAGCTTGACACAGTCCAGTTGAATGATATAGATTAGTTAGCTTGACACAGTCCAGGTGAATGATATAGATTAGTTAGCTTGACACAGTCCAGGTGAATGATATAGATTAGTTAGCTTGACACAGCCCTGCAGGTGAATGATATAGATTAGTTAGCTTGACACAGTCCAGGTGAATGATATAGATTAGTTAGCTTGACATAGCCCTGCAGGTGAATGATATAGATTAGTTAGCTTGACACAGTCCAGGTGAATGATATAGATTAGTTAGCTTGACACAGCCCTGCAGGTGAATGATATAGATTAGTTAGCTAGACACAGCCCTGCAGGTGAATGATATAGATTAGTTAGCTTGACACAGTCCAGGTGAATGATATAGATTAGTTAAGCAACTATACAAAATAGTTTGTTTATAAACATTACAGTTTAATTCTGATGATATTTTTATTGTTTTCACTAGATATTATCCAGCTCTGAAGACCTTAGAACAACTTGAACACACCTATTTACCACGAATCAAAAAGTCAGTAAGAACAATAATAAGAGTGTACAACAATTTCATGTCACTTCATATTTTGTATATTTGTTATTTAAGCATGTCAGTATTCTCAGAATCTAACAATTAATTATTAAATGATTATTTCCGCCTTTCTTCAGACTTGCTCATTATTGTACTTGTAATTAATTTGATGAACTTTGAGACGGACATTTATTATATACATTCTGTGCAAGTTTAAGCCTCATAATTAGTTGTTTTTCAGAGTTGCTCATAGGCTACAGATAAAAAACCAGTTTGACTTGATTTTGCCATTAACCAATCAAATGCCGCAAAATTGATGTCACATGTCCATGTTACAAGAAATGTCATGCATTCTTCTGATAAGAACAAATTTATTGATAATTTTTCAGTTGTAAATGAGCCTCAATATTGCCAGTTATATAATAAAGTTCTGTCTTATGGCTCGTCAAAATACAGCATGACTCATAAAATATCCAGCCATACTACACATCAAACTGTCTCATAGGATATAATATATATATGCATGGTTGATTCTGTCCAATCAGAATAAAGGAAAGTTAATAAACCAGGATCTGTTTATAACCATGGTAACCGTGATGGTGTTTTCTACTCAGATTTAGGTTTGCTGAGATAATGAAGAATAGTATTCCAGTTTTTAGAGAAAACATCAAGGAAGCATCCATGTCTGACTTGAGGGTGAGACATATTGCAACTTAATATGTAACTATCCCTTGATTGATCTAGAAAACCAACCTTATACAACTTGTACAAAACTAGATTCATCAAACTCATTAATATTGCATGAGAAATTTGGCCAATCAGTCTGTTGGCCAATAAAATGGTCATGTGTGTGTTATACCCTGATACAGAACTGATTAATAAAACATTAGTCACACTGTGTTATGTTGAATTCATTCTTCACCAGGATTTTCTTGAGAATATAAGAGAAGAATCTGAGAAGCTTGGATCCATTGCCATGAAGCAGGTATACAGTTGCATTGTAAAAGCCATCACACTGCTGCATCAGTCTCCTTGGTTGCACATATCAATGAAACTGTATTTCACCCTGTATTTTGTTGGATTTAATGGCTACTCAAAACAGTTGTGAATACACAGATAATCCATTGACCTTTACACACTGTACATGTATGTACACTGTTAAATGTGTTTGTACATTGTGACCCAGGCATTCCATACAAGTAACCTTACCCTGTCGCATGGTGTTGGAACAAGAAAGAAAGGAGATGATGAAGTAAGTGTACCTATCCATGGGTATTATTATTATTATTATTATTATTATTACTTATTATTATAAATTATTATTATTATTTATTATTATTATTATTATTATTATTATTATCATTATTATAATTATGCACATTTTTAATCTTCATTTGAACCTGAAGATGAAACGTCGTTTGTTAATATCCTTAATTTTCATTGTAAAATATTATCATTATTGAAAAATATATATTATTATTATTATTATTATTATTATTATTATTATTATTATTATTATTATTATTATTATTATTATTATTATTAATAATAATAATAATAATAATAATAAGAGTTTAGCATGGACTCCGTGCGTGCTAAACTCTTTGTTTGACTTTAGTACTTTTTTGTATAATCAACGTTATTGTTCTTATTGTTATATATCTATCTTTCATTTTCACTTTACTTGATAATGGCGTTCAGTTAACGTCGAAACGTCGTCTATATTATATATTTTATAATGTATTTTAAGAACATTTTATCGCAGATTTTCATAGTTAAATTATTATTATTATCATAATTATTATCTTATTGCTGTACATATCCATGGGTATTCTGTTATTATTATTATAATTATTATTGATTTAGTGAGATATTCTCTACAATGTTTTTCAGGATTTAGATCAGTCTGCATTGGACCTGGTTGATTTTTCTCCTGTATACAGATGTCTGCATATCTATACTGTTGTAGTAAGTTATCTATTATTGTCCAGACAGTGTTTTATTGACTGTTGTAAACAAGTACATTTGTATATGACTGTTGCTTCTTCTCTAATAATAGGACAGCAGTTTGTCAGTAGGCTTTGGCCAGTGACAAAGGTGTTTGATTCTTGCAGGGAGAAAAGGAAAACTTTGAGGTTTATTACAGAAAGCAACGCCGAAAACAAGCAAGGCTTGCACTTCAGCCAAATCATGGCACCATTGTAAGAGCTACAGTATTATAGTGTAACATCCTGTAGTCACTAGACATAGAACTTGTCAACCCTTTTGTGCCCAAGTTCTTTGGACAGTGTAACATGTATGTCCATAGGTATATATATGGTAGAGGTTTTGGGGCTTTAATCAAAATTGACTTGATTAGAGTTGGAAAGATATCCAGTCTTCTATAGATTGTTACTTACATTTTCATGATTTACCATTTCGTTTATTGTATTCTCTTTTCACCCATGATTCCTTATAATAAGTTATTGACTGTTTGCTTGTATACATTGTAATAACTGACAATATGCTCTATTAGTGCAAACTCTGGCTTCTTAATAAAGCTATATTGACAGGTTAAATGAACCTTCCAAATGTGAAACCTAAAAACTTATTTCTATTGTTATACAGAAGGAGTTTTAGCCTTAAATTACTGCATAATTTAAATCAATTTACAGACTGTAAAACATAATTTCCACAGTCGACAATACCAGCTCAGAATGGGTAAAAATGGCAAGGTTAATAATGCTAGTACAATTGATGACGATCAAGAAACTACCAAAAAATACAAAATTAACCAAATAACTAAATGTATGTACATTATTAGGGAACTATTTCAGTAAATAGTGCTAAAACCTTGGACAAGAATTTAACTAGACTACATAATAATAGACATCGCAGTGTAACTAAAACATTGTTTGGTCACTCGGTAGAGCATGCAGGCATAATTAGATTGACTTTCGATTCTTTCTTCTATATTGACAATACTCAAACATGTACCGTATGCAATTTGTAAATGATGCATTATTTTACTTTTCATTTTTCAAAATTGAGTGTATTCTTATGAGCACACCAAGTTTCAACACTGACAGCAAAGCATGTTTCAAAACATGTTTAATATAAAAAACGATTTCTCAAATGAATGACAAACTGTAATTTTCACAGGCTCAGCAATAAAACAACAAGTTTACAAGTTTTTGCTAAGCCACGAACATATGAGAGCAAAGCCAAATGATGATTATTAACCTGAAGCAGTAAACACTTCAAATCACTAATTATACATGTATGCTCAAAGTACTTTGTAGACAATTTTTCAACAATAATTATTAAATAATTATTGTTGAAAAATTGTCTACAAAGTACTTTGAGCATACATGTATCGAGTAGCCCCCTTCCCCCTATCCTGTGGTTAGGACAGTGGCACAGCGTGTGCTGTAGGAAGCAACCTGCTTTTTGTGACCTAAAAATATGAAAGTCCATTTTTCAACTCAGGCATTCCACAGAAGCCCGAGTAATAATAATACAAAAAATAATGTACTTTCTGGCATTTTTGTACTTTTTCTGAATGTTGATAATAATAATAATAAACTATATTTATAAAGCGTCATATTCAATATTTGCTCATGGCGCTATTAACCTATATCCAATAAAAATCTTGTTTGATTGACACTACAGACAGTTATTAATAGCTGTCATTAATGATTTGGGAGAAATGCAATTGGCTGGGATTAATAATATTTTCCTAATATGCTCAGTCTGGTGTGGACTTCTTCTATACATTGTACATATACATATAGTATACAGTACGTAGTTACATAATATTCTAATACTGTTGAGTGTGTGTGAAGATAGTCGTGTTCCACATTAGCACTACTTGTAAATACATTGACACATTTATTTATTAGGATGAATCCCTGAAGGCATACAGGGCATATTTCCACCAAATAGTAGGGTAAGTAGGGAGTACACAGTGAAAGCATCCATCTATTACTATTAATTATATTTGTTTACCTTCAAGGTTTTTTGTAGTAGAGGATACAATATTACACACTGCTAAAGGTCTTGTCACAAGGTAACAAGGTTAACATCCTGTGACCATTGAGCTCCACAATAAACAATTACCTTAGTTTGAATTATTGGCTAATAGATCCACTGTTGATGATCTGTGGGACATGGCTGCCTCTAAAATAGCTGCTGTTATGAGAACACAGTCAGTAAGTATTCATTATCCATGGATTATTTGCTGTAACTCCCTTCCTGTAGGTTTCCAACTCATGTGAAAATGACTCTTACACCACCAACAAAGTGTTAGTTGAAATGTCTTTTTCGATTGTATAAAATTATTGTATATTTAGATAACTGTTATTCAGACTTATGGCTGCAATATTTTAGCCCTCAATAAACTATCTATCTCTCGTGATGGCATTTTGTATTTCTTTGCCTAAATGATACCCATCCTCGGGAACCTACATGTAGGGTTCGCTTGTTACTCGCTCCCAGAGAAATACCCCTGGGAACAAAGTCTGTTGGAACAAGTTTGTTCCAGAAGTCAAAATTCAAAATGGTGGCTATCCTATACAAACCAGAATTTATACTTGATACTGATCGAGGAAGGTCAACCAATCAGAAACAAGAGTAATTTTGACTTCCGGAACAAGTTCTAACAGACTTCGTTCCCAGGGGTATTTCTCTGGGAGCGAGTAATTAAGGAGAGACAGAATATACCGCTGGGTTACCGAGGATGAATGATACCTTGTTGGCTAAAAGTATTGGGCATGACATGAGGCATTCCTTTGTGAACACCCTAAGTGATGCCAAAAATCGTTATTTACAATGTACACCCCTAAAACAGTCGATGATCATAATTAGTTCTACTCTTCATCTAGCAATATGACATATGACAATTAAGGTGTCATTGGAATGATATGGACTTGGTGTGTTGACTTACTGTACAATGATAATTATCAGGCTTACTGTAAAGAGACAGAGCTGCTGATACAAGTCAAGGAATTAATTGTATGGTTCTGCTATACCCTCTCGGTAAGTTATTAGTTATTATTGAGAAGCATGTGGTTCACGTGGTACACTGGTATTGACCAGATGATCTCAATAGATACATTGTTAGTAATGTAGTTCATAAGGTTTCGTCAAGCATCAACTGGTACGTGGTTGTTAGACATCCCAGCATGCAGTAAGTCTTGTTTAATTCCTTCTGCAGGGCTATGGACTCAATGTCAATCAGATTTATGACGTTCTAATAGAAATGAGGTACTAACACATGTACTGTGTAGCTTCTTGAAATCCTTTGTTCATACGTTTGTTGGATTTGTTGATTGTCTCTGTTTATTTATCACAGAAATCTTTACAATGAAACCTTAATGAAGAAATGGGAAGGTGAATTCAAGTAAGTGCTGTTGAACATATTTACATAGTGCTGCACACAAGCTCCTGACACACAATGTATTGTCTGACTGCACCTATGTATTGTTTTATTATTTAATAATTTTGATGTGTTTCATTGTGTAAGTATACTTTATTCCTTAACACTTAGTCTACTTTTTGTGAATATCTGGCAACATAGTCTGTATTTTCAAGCCAGAATATTTACACTGTCTGCTGGCATTCTAACATTCGTTCATTTGGACATTCCCACACTTGGCGTATATTTACACCTTCATCGTATAGAAGGTCTCGAGCTGGCAGGCCAGTTCGGGAGCGTTTGCTGAAGAGATGGATAAGGATAGAAATATAAAGTATGTACTTACACATTCTCGTACTCATTAATTATTCATGCGGTAACCAGCCAATCCGGTGCATCAAATCCGGTCACATGATGGACCTGGATATTCCGGAAAGTCCGCTCTAGAGTACTTTGAAATGCATTTCAAAGTCCAAGGACTTTGAAATCAAAGTACTCTTTCCTGAGTTCTTATACTTCATATAACAATCATCGGGACCTTGGACAGAGTAGAGGCAATACCACTCTGTCCGAATTAGATTCAATCTGAAAGCAGGTTCTACTCCATGCTACTCAATAGTCCAACACATGTGGGATGGCTATGTGCACGGTGTTGACACCCAAGCGATAGTGAGCCAGATGAACGGTTCAAAACAATTTTTCTTGTAAATGTTAGGAGGTTATCTCAATTTTTTTGTCATAGAATCATTAATTAGCATCTAAATATTTATTAGGAATGCTTAGTTTTGAAAGTACATAGAAATAAAATTGATCAATTTGAAGAGAAATGTATAAATCGTGCTAAGACGACAATCATGCAAATACTGGAATTCTTTTCGCTTTTACGTGAAATCAAAAAAAATCCATAGGTATCAACATAAATTGTTCTTTATCCAATTAAGTTATTGCATGCAAGCGGACATAAAATTAATCACAACTTTTTCGGTATCAAAACATTTGTCCTCCTATCAGAATAAAACTAAATGAGTATCATCCGAGAGCCAAATAATCAGTTTACCGACAAAAACTTAGACTATCGAATCCATGGAAGGTATTGACTAGAAATGCATGTAAATTGCGATTTTTATGTACCGTAAACATGATGTCCGCCATTAAGGCTATCGATTTCAGTTAAGAGCACGGGGAGCGCATCAAATTTGCACGCTCAAAGGTGCTGTAGAGCGTGCTAGCTGAAACCCACGCTCAGTCTGCCTCCTCAGATAAGAGCGGGTCCTGGCACCCGCAACGCTTTGAAACATGACCGGGTTCAGCGTGTTCGAAGCACGCTTGAAAAGCAATACTAATAGATTCTATTGTTACTTTCCTTATCAAATAAACTTATTCTTTACCCTACGCTACACAAAGGGACCTTATTTGTATAAAGTCCGCTTGTAAAGAAAACAACACGTCATGGCGCATGTTTACGTCAGGTACTGATTGCGAAAAATGCTATCCAAAGCTTTCCTCTAGTCCGTCCTTAGCTGCTACGTCTATATTCCAAGCTCACAAATAAAATATGCAAAAGTCAGTAAAAAAATAGATAATTAGATTCAGTGCTGATTTGAAGTTGTGTCAATTTCCTTAATTTGCATGTTTATGTAATACTGCTCGTCATTTGTTACTCTCAGTAAAAGTTGAACGTTTAGAACGTTTTTGTTTGTTAAGATTATCACAGTTACATTGTAGCTGATTCTTTGAGAATGACTGTATTACAATAGATTCATCTACAGCTGTATAGATTCTTCCAAGTCTAGCCTGTTTGCCAAAACCCGTGCAAAAGGGCTAGTTGATTTGTTGCCTCTAAAAATCAATATCCACAGTAGCACTATCGGCAATGATTTTACAAACACGTTGCCAGAATACTCATAATGGGATGTGTAGCTGATTTGTTGCCTGTGATGTGTAATCACAACTGAGATACTTTCTTTAGCCTGTTAATGAAAATTAGCTATGACATTGTACACATGCCTATTTATATACGTAGCGGGTTTCGAGGCCCGCTCAGCGTGTTTACCTTGTGTAGCTGATTTGTTTATCAATCGGAATGCACTGTTCAGTAATTCAAAAACACCCGCTAAGTGCGCTGAGGTGCGCTGAGGCACGCTTGTAACACGCTTGGGTATCAACTCCGTGCACATAGCCGTGCGATGTCCTCGACTCTACGCATGAGCAGAATATAATAATAATTTATTTCAACACGTAATCACCTAAGAGCATATGCAAAGACTGATTTCTTGCTTTTCCGCCTGTAAAATGTTGTAGCTGATTTGTTGCCTGTGTAATGTTAATGAGTATGAGATTCCAAAGCTTCGTTTCGCCTGTAATGTGTAGAGACTGGGGTTTGTGTAATGCCCCGTCTAGCCCTCATTCTCGGCTTTGAAACATAACATGAAACACATTTAAGCAATACTAGATTCTATGCAGTCAGGACATTATGTGCAGCTACACAAAGACCTTACTCATAGTTGCAAACAATGGGAACTACTGATTTGTTGGCTTGTAGCTGATTTGTTGCCTGTAATGTGTAGTTGCTGTGATGTGTAGCTGATTTGTTGCCTGTAAGCTGATTTGTTGCCTGTGATGTGTAGCTGATTTGTTGCCTGTGATGTGTAGCTGATTTGTTGCCTGTGATGTGTAGCTGATTTGTTGCCTGTGATGTGTAGCTGATTTGTTGCCTGTAATGTGTAGCTGATTTGTTGCCTGTGATGTGTAGCTGATTTGTTGCCTGTGATGTGTAGCTGATTTGTTGCCTGTAATGTGTAGCTGATTTGTTGCCTGTGATGTGTAGCTGATTTGTTGCCTGTGATGTGTAGCTGATTTGTTGCCTGTGATGTGTAGCTGATTTGTTGCCTGTAATGTGTAGCTGATTTGTTGCCTGTAATGTGTAGCTGATTTGTTGCCTGTAATGTGTAGCTGATTTGTTGCCTGTATGTGTAGCTGATTTGTTGCCTGTGATGTGTAGCTGATTTGTTGCCTGTAATGTGTAGCTGATTTGTTGCCTGTAATGTGTAGCTGATTTGTTGCCTGTAATGTGTAGCTGATTTGTTGCCTGTAATGTGTAGCTGATTTGTTGCCTGTAGTAGCTGATTTGTTGCCTGTAATGTGTAGCTGATTTGTTGCCTGTAATGTGTAGCTGATTTGTTGCCTGTAATGTGTAGCTGATTTTGCCTGTGATGTGTAGCTGATTTGTTGCCTGTGATGTGTAGCTGATTTGTTGCCTGTGATGTGTAGCTGATTTGTTGCCTGTAATGTGTAGCTGATTTGTTGCCTGTGTAGCTGATTTGTTGCCTGTAATGTGTAGCTGATTTGTTGCCTGTAATGTGTAGCTGATTTGTTGCCTGTAATGTGTAGCTGATTTGTTGCCTGTGATGTGTAGCTGATTGATTTGTTGCCTGTAATGTGTAGCTGATTTGTTGCCTGTAATGTGTAGCTGATTTGTTGCCTGTAATGTGTAGCTGATTTGTTGCCTGTAATGTGTAGCTGATTTGTTGCCTGTAATGTGTAGCTGATTTGTTGCCTGTAATGTGTAGCTGATTTGTTGCCTGTAATGTGTAGCTGATTTGTTGCCTGTAATGTGTAGCTGATTTGTTGCCTGTAATGTGTAGCTGATTTGTTGCCTGTAATGTGTAGCTGATTTGTTGCCTGTGATGTGTAGCTGATTTGTTGCCTGTAATGTGTAGTCTGATTTGTTGCCTGTAATGTGTAGCTGATTTGTTGCCTGTAATGTGTAGCTGATTTGTTGCCTGTAATGTGTAGCTGATTTGTTGCCTGTAATGTGTAGCTGATTTGTTGCCTGTAATGTGTAGCTGATTTGTTGCCTGTGATGTGTAGCTGATTTGTTGCCTGTAATGTGTAGCTGATTTGTTGCCTGTAATGTGTAGCTGATTTGTTGCCTGTGATGTGTAGCTGATTTGTTGCCTGTAATGTGTAGCAGATTTGTTGCCTGTAATGTGTAGCTGATTTGTTGCCTGTAATGTGTAGCTGATTTGTTGCCAGTAATGTGTAGCTGATTTGTTGCCTGTGATGTGTAGCTGATTTGTTGCCTGTAATGTGTAGCTGATTTGTTGCCTGTAATGTGTAGCTGATTTGTTGCCTGTAATGTGTAGCTGATTTGTTGCCTGTGATGTGTAGCTGATTTGTTGCCTGTAATGTGTAGCTGATTTGTTGCCTGTGATGTGTAGCTGATTTGTTGCCTGTAATGTGTAGCTGATTTGTTGCCTGTAATGTGTAGCTGAGACATCTTTGTTACACATCCACCATTGAATAAGAACTGTGTAATAATGGTTGCTGACAACTGTATAACAGACCTGTAACAACTTATTGCCAATTCTTCACAGGGTGAAAGGTTCTATAATTATAATATCTACATAATATTTTTATATTATCCCATTCGCTCCTGAGCTATTTTGAGTTTTTTAGCGATTTTCTGGACCTAATCACGCCATAGGAAATTTCGATTCCATATAAGGGGTTTCCATGGAAATCTTGACAGTTCTGAATGCCCGTGGCAATTGGGCTAGAGTTCTCACGTGGTTTGCCTTTCTTCTTGGGATCTCGTCGGGGCCAGTAGTTTTAACTGCTTGAAGAGGCCAATTTTGCATTTTCGAGTGTTTTATAGCCATTATTCACCACAGAAGCCCCCAGAATAGCATCATTAAGCTTGACTGGTGTGGTAGAGACCGTTAGATGCTGAAAGAAACCAGCAGCGAGAAGCGAGTTTCACGAAGACATATCGGCAGTGCCATTACGGAATTCAAAATGGCGGACTCAACTGTGAAATCGTCTCTCTGGTTGTTCTGTGGTGGATTGCAGGAACTACAAAGGCATTTTTGGCAACTTTGGACTTGTAAAGAATGCAACCGGTGCAATATTTTGCCTGTAGGACCGAGTGGCTCGACACTCTAAAAAAGTCTAATAAACGGAAAGGCAGGATGCTTGCTGTCGAAAATTCCCGTATGTTCCTGGCAGCCTTTTCGGGAGTGCAGAAGGAAAACACGTGTTTGCGAAAGTTGTCCTTACCTAAGGAAATGGCTATTGTTGGGCAAGTTAAGGAAGAGAGAGGGAAAAATTAATGAATATATTATCAAGAAGAGAGATGGAAGTTTGCTGGCGTTTTGTTTCGTAATCATGATGTATTTTGGAAGAAAATCCAAGTCAAATGTCGTTCATTTTCAATGTCCAGAAATCGGACCTGTAAGTCAGTTTACTTGAGTTAAAATTTGAAGAGTTATCTAGTTATCACTAATAACTGGCCATGAGATCGATGTTACTAAAATTCAGAAAGTTAGAATTTTTCAAAGCAGTATCGATGTTTACGGCCGGTTTCGGCCGGTGTAGGAGTCAATGGGTTATTATGCATTAGACAGTGTCCCCAAATAGTTTGTCTAAAACTAAAGACATCAACACTTGAATAAAGTTTTTATTTATTTATTATTATTTTACTTATCTGTATGAAAATTGGTTCAAATTCTTGAATTTACCTGACAGGATATTTAACATTTAGACTACTAGTTTGAGGTTTCTATGAGGCAATAGTCAACGAGGCACGTAGCATTGAGTTGACTATCCTCATAGAAAACGAGAACGAGTAGTCTAATATATTTATTGTTTTAGCATAAACCATCCAGTAGGTCAGTAGAAATGACAGAAACAAGCAAGACAATAATTTGTTGACAAACTCCTCCGAAACATTAGCAAAACGTGATGCCAAAGCCACCATTTTGTTTGTTTACATGTACTCAGGGTGTATGAGCTGATAGACCACTAGTAGCGAACCAGTCAGATTGCAGGATTGGCAATAGACCACTGGATGGTTTATGCTAAATAGTGATAGAACTGTATTTCTGAATCCTGCAAACACAGTAGCTGTGTTTCTAATGTTAGTTTTGACTGTGATAGTCTTATAATAATAATTATAATCTTTATTTATATAGTCTTATATACTGTCTTGTACAATTGTCTATGCATGCATACTTCAATCCACCATCATCTCAAGGGAAATGTATTTGAATTGGAAATTGTTTCAATTAATTTACAGGCAAATATTGGAAGTTGACAACTATTCTCCCATGTATGTTGAAGAACAAAGATTGTATTTGAGCATATTAAATGATTTCCCATTTACGGATAAACCTTCTAACAAGGTATGTACAGTACTTGTTGGTAGCAAGAACAGGCACTGAAACGATCACCTAGCCTTCCTAAAAAGCCTACCCTGCATTTAGTTATTGGCTCATTTCCACCAGTTTACAACAATTTAGAAATCCTGATGGGTTAATAAACCTTTTTACCGATACGGCGGCCATTTTGGATTCTATTGTTTTGGCTAATACATTATGGGATGCTCAGGGTAATGACCCAAAAACTGTACATTGTTGAGTCGCGTCAATATATTATTTTTCTATTTCTCTCCGACCATAGTGTTGTATGACTTACTATCTACATATGTTGTGTATTGTATAATTTTGTACAAATTAAGTTTTCGTAGTTTTTCATGGCCAAATGGTTACTACATTATTTTGTAGCTTGCACCCTAGACATCCCATAATTCAATTAGCCACTTTAGAAACGAGTGGAGGACTGGGAACGAGTTTTTAGAATTAATCTAATTAAAAAATGAACCCCATCACAAGAAAGAACATATCAGAATTAGTAAGTTTTAGGAGTTTGATAGGGTTTGGAGAAGCAGCAACTGAACTGCAGACATTTAAAAACTGCACAAATTACAAAGAAATGTATGGTTACTCGGGACAAGCGTCCCTACTAAACATACATTTCTTTGTAATTTTTGCAGTTTTTGGAAAGCTGTCAGTTACTCGTTTAATATCTAACAAAACCTTTTGAAACTTTGTTCCCAGTCCTTCACTCGTTTCTAAAGTGGCTAATATGGCCGCCATATTGGTAAAAGGTCTATTAGCAATTGATATGTTCTTCTCCTGGTAGTATTGCTTATTAAAGGAGCTGATGTATGCAAATACCAACTAATTTGTCCAGCAATGACCAAACACCAAAATCTCTTATAATTTGGCCATAAACAAACCCTTTAGGGAACTGTTTCAGAAAATAGTGTTGAAAATGTTGACAGCTTGTTATTTCTGGCAAAAGCACGAAAAAGTTTAAAATTTCAATCATTTTCATTGTCTGAATTGAAAATGAGGACAAATGGTTCCATTGAATCAGAATGTATATTATAGACTATACTGTCTTATGTTAGACTAGCTATCACCCCTCCAGCATATCTGGTTACATCTGTATTAATGTTTCAGGCTTCATTACCAAAAGTACTCCCATTCTCTGAGTGTCCAGTGAAACTGTACAAAGAAGTAAGTCAAACTAGTACAAAAACATTAACCTTTCAATAATTTGAAGTAATATAAAGGATAGACGTGAGACAGAAAAATATCATGGCTCAGATCAACCTGTATCCTTATTATATTAAAAATCTTGTATTCTATAACAAAAAAAATAGTTGGCTCTGGCTTAAATATTAGTCTTAAACCTACTAGATTAGCAGAACACAGGAGAGCTGTTTGTAACAATGCACCAGCTTCAAAGGTAGCAGAACACACAAACGCAACTGGTCACCAGCTGAATTTCCAATAAACACAGATTGTTGAGACACTTGTATAGAACTACCACCAAAGACTATTTCTGGAATCCTGGCATTCCATAAACCCGGCGTAGTCAATCGAACAAAACCGAACAAAAAGTCAATCGAACCTAATCGTTCAATCATGTTTTAAGATTGGTTCGGCCATCAAACAGAATCGAACCGGGACTTTTGGGAGAATTCAATTACCGAACACAATCGAACCAATCGAACTCACAATCAATCAGATTAGTTCGATGTTGTTCCATGAAAATAAAATGCCATAAAAATAAAATATTGATAAGCACTGCAGTCCTAATAAAATCGGAAAATTTCTGCCATCATGCAAGCCAAGGCTAAAGAACGCAATAAATTTAAATTTCATTTCAAGGGAAACTATTTTATGCTTACACAGTAACACAATCAAAGGTGATATGAAGAAGTAAACAGAAATACCGTATTCACTGGCGTATAAGCCACACTCGCAGATAAGCTGCACCCCGAGTTTGGCAACACAGATTTTGAAAAAAATGTTTTTTACTTGGGCACTTCTGGACGAAGCCCGAGTTATAAAACAAGCATTCTTTTTTTTCCCGTTGCCACAAACGGGTCGAATAGTTTCCGAACGCCTATCGAACTAAATCCAAAAGTATGATTCGCTCAAATTATCAAACGGGTCAAATAACTTCCGAGCGCGTATCGACGGCCCCGAGCTGCGCAGTCTCGTGCAGTTCACATCGTACAACGAGCACAACCGAACTGCTTACGGTTACTTATCGGGATATGTTCGTATTACATGTAAATTGGAACGATACAGAGAAGATTAGCAAACCGTTAAACTGTCTGAAAAAGTGTTAACACCTGTTAATTTGCCTGTTTTTAGACATCAAAATGTCTAACCAATGGCCAATTACGCTTTCAGGAGTAACTAATAGCAATAAACACACGTCAAATGATGTGCGTACTGACTTTTATGCTTTTATGTTAATTTTATGTAAATTTCTGGTACCAATTCCCGATGTTCCCAGATTGCGATTTTCGTAAGAAAAGGGCGGTTTATACACCGGTGAATACGGTACTAAAAAAAATATATCAATAACAGCAAATCAACAAGTGTCTTTACAACAGAGAGTTGGGATATTCATATACTGGTTCCACTACCTCATGAGTTAGAGTTATCGCACTTGAAACTACACTTCGGGAGCTTGGAGATGAATAAAATGACCGCAATCAGTTCGATATGTTCGATTAAGAAATGTTAGATTATCGAACATTCGATTGTGTTTGGCAAAATTTTTGGGAGAATATGATTAAATTGTTCGATTGCCGAACCCAATCAATACCATTCGAATGAAACGGTTCGATTGGATTCGATTACTGAAAGTTCGATTGACTACGCCAGGATAAAAGACCCCAAATCAGAGAATGACTACTGACAATGCATGTCAGGATTCCAGAAAAGAATAATAATAATAATAATTTATATAGCGCTATTTCTAGTTTATCCAATAGCACTTTATAATAAAAAATAAATAGAAATACAGAACTCTTGTAGATGGGTCTAGCACTAGTGCACTAGTAATAATTTTAAAATACCATACTGTTACACTGAAGAAGATCCGAGGAAGGATTGAAACATCTGTAGTTTTAATACTAAATATGTAAGCCAGAGACAATCCATTTTTGTGGCTACTGTTGCTTAGCAACGAAGCCACTATGCCATCGAGTGTGTAAGTCCGTAATGTAACAATAGAATCTTCGGATAGAGTTCGGGGCCAATCATGAATCGAGGGTTATTGCATGAGCGGATGTAGGCGGTCGACAATCGATCGACGTACGACTTCGACAATTCGGATTGTCGACATTCTATTGATTGATGGAAACGTCGAAGCTACATTTCGGAGTTTCCATGTGGTCGCCATTAACCCAGAACATACCAAAGACCAGTGACAAACAGGATGACGTCCATTGACGAAGCGTTTTGCCTTGCAGCGAAATAATTTCATATCAACGAATATCAAAGAGTTTAACTGGGCAATACACTAAACCAAGACTAAACCAATACACTAAACACGGCTGCCAGGAAGACTAGTAAATCGTGTATGTGAATTCAATATGAGCATGTGATATTTAATATAATTCTGTTCAACTTTTTACTAACAGTAGCCACATGCAGTCCTAGACTGCCTATTTTTTAGTTCTATATCATCATTATAATTCTATCATAACTATACTTTATTTAGTAGCATTAATTATATTTCCTTTTTAGTTTAAAAAATTCATAAATGGATGTTTGAAGTTTAATGAGCATCTCAATGTCAGGTAAAGTTGAGCTTCTTGATTATCATACAAATAGCTACATGATGTATGTACTATATACAATATGAGCGGCCGATCTGTATAGGATCAACAAACTCAAGCCGTAGGCAAGAGTTTGTAAATCCCATACAGATTGGATGCAATATTGTATGTTACTGATGATAGGAAACAGTTTGGCCAAGAAAATCCAAGTTAAAGTTGAATGCAAATGAGGATGAATCTCTTGCCAATTCACAGATGTCTGCTATGCTTATGATTTATATTGTATTTCCCTCATTAATTATTCATGAATTCGATAAGTCAGATACAATATTCGCGTGCGTACTGTATGGTAGATTATCATACAAATATCCTTTTTGTGCATCTTATTCAAGATGGCAACTGTTGGTACTACCGGTATTGGTATGGTTATTATGCTAAGTTTACAGTAGCATAACTGATAAATTTGTATTATGTGGTACATTATATTATATATGACTTATGTTCATATTGATTCTACTTGTTAATGTTTCACCAGTCAAACAGAAATTGGAGACTCAGTTCGAAAGTCAACAAATTTGTTATTAACAAGAACCCTGAATGGTTAGTAGTTTCCAAACCTTCACGGTATTGAATTCCTTTGTTTGCCCTCATGAATTATTAATGAGTTTGAGTTATTTCAGTTACATGTACTCATTTATAATCCATGTCCCTAACAGCCAATGTGATGTCACCATATATGGGTCAGGTGGATGGTTGAGTGGAAGACCACCAGTATTTTCAGCATTAGTGCTGAACTGAACATAGACAACTAGAACAGAATTGAACAGCTTTTAATTACAATCATTTGCAATAGACTTTTCACAGCGCTGCTTCATTGGCTTTGTCACTTGTGCTCACCCAAATTCCCGCGTGCTCCATATATAACTCGATGGAAGCATGCTGAGCATTGACCATTCCTTAATTGGAGTGATTTCAAAAGTGCTTTGTTTCGTAGGCATTCCCAAAGTAATTACAGACCACACCAGGGTACCCCAAAAATATCTACAAGCCAAATTAAACTATCCAAAAATATTGATCGTAAACAGAACACTTGAATCAATTTACACATGGAATTGAGTATTGCTCCCGGGCACTAAGAGCAGTCTAGTCAGGTCAAGACCTCCGTGGTTGCAAGTGCAGTTGCATGTGTTGAACTCTTCCATGGTGGAAAATCTCCCATGCATACAGAGCACTTGTTGTTGTGTTTTCATATAATCTGGTTTGTTGACAGGTTGTATCACATCTGTTATTAAAAGAAAACAAGTGTCAATTCCACAGGTACCGTGACTTACAAAACCTTGCCATTGTGTTTTGATGTGGAAGAGAAAACATTTATACATTTTGTCATTTCTTAATTTTAAGTTAGCCCAGTTGTCCATCAATACTGTACATTTAGAGGCTGTCTGCATGCATCTTGAGGAATATGTTGCTGAAGTCACAGGGTATTTATTGCAATATGCTTCTATTATATAATATTATATAATTATACAATTGTAGTCCTAGTATATTATACTGTAGTGATACACTGTGGTTGTAGTCGTGGGGTCTGTTTTGATATTTAACCATAATATTATTATTATACAGGACAGCAAATGATGGTGTCAATGTAACCAGGGTTTATGGTCTGTCCACATTCAAGGTGAGATAATAATTTATTATTGGTTTTCTACAAATATCCTGCACTGGTCCTTCCACAGGGAGCCCAAGCTCATTATCTGTGAAGACCGTTGTTTAATTTGCATATTTACAGTAAATGTATGTGGCTTTAAAACATCCCTCCGTATTTCAAGATTTTTCGTAAATAATAAAAAATCTTGAAATACGGAGGAATGTTTTAAAGCCACATACATTTACTGTAAATATGCAAATTAAACAACGGTCTTCACAGATAATGAGCTTGGGCTCCCTGTGGTCCTTCCTGTGGTCTAACTAAGAAGATCATAGAGGTTTTTTTTACTGTAAATATGCACTTAAATTGTTCCCCTGTGGTCCTTCCTGTGGTCTAACTAAAAATATATTTTTTTTCCTGAATTCAAATAAAAATAATTCCTGAATTCAAAAACGAAATACTAGTAAGTAAAGAGCTAAGACACAAACTTAATATGGCTTTGGTCACTCTTTCTCTTGATTGTACAAGTATTGACACTAAAACATTTCTTGGCCCTGTATATTAAACATATTTAGTATATCCTTTATGCATCATTGCTTGTTGTGTGGATCATGAGAACTAATGGTTCAATTAGGGTAGTTTGGGCTGTCAGCATGCATCTATGATATAAGGGCGCATGTGAAGTGAAAATTGTACTGTGGATCATATGTTTATCCAGTCCAACAAGCGGCTAATGTTCAAAATATATCTCTTTTTTATATGTAATATGTACATGTATAATTATATCCCAATGATATCATGGTATGCTATGACCCATCATTCCATGCAGGAAGTTACATGCATTGACACATTTTTACTCTTTATGTAGGATATTCGAGCTGAAATAGAACAGCAAATGTATGAAAGGCTTAATGATAAAATAGAGGACTTCATACAACTAGGTAATCATGCTACAATTAATGCAAGTACATTATTGTGATAGCCCAGAGGATGGACCGAGGGAGATGGTAGCCCATGAGGGAGATGGTAGCCCACGCAGGAGATGGTAGCCCATGAGGGAGATGCTAGCCCACACGGGAGATGGTAGCCCATGAGGGAGATGGTAGCCCACGCAGGAGATGGTAGCCCATGAGGGAGATGGTAGCCCATGAGGGAGATGGTAGCCCATGAGGGAGATGGTAGCCCATGAGGGAGATGGTAGCCCATAAGGGAGATGGTAGCCCACGCGGGAGATGGTAGCCCATGAGGGAGATGGTAGCCCATGAGGGAGATGGTAGCCCATGAGGGAGATGGTAGCCTATGAGGGAGATGGTAGCCCATGAGGGAGATGGTAGCCCATGAGGGAGATGGTAGCCCATGAGGGAGATGGTAGCCCATGAGGGTGATAGTAGCCCATGAGGGCGATGCTAGTCCATGAGGGAGATGGTAGCCCATGAGGGATATGATAGCCCATGAGTAAGATGGTAGCCCATGAGGGAGATGCTAGCCCATGAGGGAAATGCTAGCCCATGAGTGAGTTGGTAGCCCATGAGGGAGATGCTAGCCCATGAGGGATGTGCTAGTCCATGAGGGAGATGCTAGTCCATGAGGGAGTGTGGGAGATGGTAGCCCGGGAGATGGTAGCCCATGAGGGAGATGGTAGCCCACGAGGGAGATGCTAGTCCATGATGGAATGAGAGAGATGCTAGTCCATGAGGGAGATGGTATCCCGTGATGGAGATGGTATCCCATGAGGGAGATGCTAGCCCATGATTGTGATGGTAGCCCATGAGGGAGATGGTAGCCCATGAGGGAGATGGTAGCCCATGAGGGAGATGGTAGCCCATGATTGAGATGCTAGCCCATGAGGGAGATGCTAGTCCATGAGGGAGATGGTAGCCCATGAGGGAGATGGTAGCCCATGAGGGAAATGGTAACCCATGAGGGAGATGGTAGCCCATGAGGGAGATGGTAGCCCATGGGGGAGATAGTAGCCCATGAGGGAGATGGTAGCCCATGAGAAAGATCGTAGCCCATGAGGGAGATGCTAGCCCATGAAGGAGATAGTAGCCATGAGGGAGAATTGGTAGCCCATGAATGAGATGGTAGCCCATGAGGGAGCGAGGGAGATGGTAGTCCATAAGGGAGATGCTAGCCCACGAGGAGACAGTAGCCTGTGAGGGACATGAAAGCCTGTGAGGGACATGAAAGCCTGTGAGGGACATGGAAGCCTGTGAGGGACATGGATACTTAATATTCAGAATGATTTTCCTGTTTTGTTTGTTTGTTACACAGCCAACTACAACTGGACTCCATCAGGACCAAGAAAGCAGCCAAGTAGTTACATTGTAGATTTATTGGCCTATTTAAACAGCACATTTTTGAATTTCTCTGCTCTCCCAGTAAGTTTACATTTAGTATGTACACATATACGGGATATTACACGGCCGCACAGAGATATATATCTTTCAGTGTGCAGCTCCATATCTCACGAGTGAGAGCAGCGAACAAGTGTGATATTAATAATAATTAATGAACACATCAAGAAGATACATTTTGTATCTCCAATCGACCATGTAATTTTCTTTTTAATATATGAGGAAAACATTTTATCAACATGTGTTGATAAAAATGATATCGCCACTGGGTGGAGTGGGATATCTTTTTTTATCATTTAGCTATCAGCCGGTATACCATTCTATTTCATATTAATTACCTTTTCAATCACATTAGCTTCCAGTGGTAGTTAGTGTGTAGATGGTTTGGATCAACTGCATAAGTGTGTATTATTGCTTGGTAGTTAGTGTGTAGATGGTTTGGATCAACTGCATAAGTGTGTATTATTGCTTGGTAGTTAGTGTGTAGATGGTTTGGATCAACTGCATAAGTGTGTATTATTGCTTGGTAGTTAGTGTGTAGATGGTTTGGATCAACTGCATAAGTTGCTGTATTATGTGTAGATGGTTTGGATCAACTGCATAAGTGGTAGTTGCTTGGTAGTAGTGTGTAGATGGTTTGGATCAACTGCAAAAGTGGTTCAACTGCATAAGTCTGTATTATTGCTTGGTAGTTAGTGTGTAGATGGTTTGGATCAACTGCATAAGTCTGTATTATTGCTTGGTAGTTAGTGTGTAGATGGTTTGGATCAACTGCATAAGTGTGTATTGTTGCTTGGTAGTTAGTGTGTAGATGGTTTGGATCAACTGCAAAAGTGGTTTGGATCAACTGCATAAGTGTGTATTATTGCTTGGTAGTTAGTGTGTAGATGGTTTGGATCAACTGCATAAGTCTGTATTATTGCTTGGTAGTTAGTGTGTAGATGGTTTGGATCAACTGCAAAAGTGGTTTGGATCAACTGCATAAGTGTGTATTGTTGCTGGGTAGTTAGTGTGTAGATGGTTTGGATCAACTGCATAAGTGTGTATTATTGCTTGGTAGTTAGTGTGTAGATGGTTTGGATCAACTGCATAAGTGTGTATTATTGCTTGGTAGTTAGTGTGTAGATGGTTTGGATCAACTGCATAAGTGTGTATTGTTGCTTGGTAGTTAGTGTGTAGATGGTTTGGATCAACCGCATAAGTCTGTATTGTTGCTTGGTAGTTAGTGTGTAGATGGTTTGGATCAACTGCATAAGTCTGTATTGTTGCTTGGTAGTTAGTGTGTAGATGGTTTGGATCAACTGCATAAGTCTGTATTGTTGCTTGGTAGTTAGTGTGTAGATGGTTTGGATCAACTGCATAAGTGTGTATTATTGCTTGGTAGTTAGTGTGTAGATGGTTTGGATCAACTGCATAAGTCTGTAGTTAGTGTGTATTGTTGCTAAGGTAGGTAGTGTGTAGATGGTTTGGATCAACTGCATAAGTCTGTATTGTTGCTTGGTAGTTAGTGTGTAGATGGTTTGGATCAACTGCATAAGTGTGTATTATTGCTGGGTAGTTAGTGTGTAGATGGTTTGGATCAACTTCATAAGTCTGTATTGTTGCTGGGTAGTTAGTGTGTAGATGGTTTGGATCAACTGCATAAGTGTGTATTATTGCTTGGTAGTTAGTGTGTAGATGGTTTGGATCAACTGCATAAGTCTGTATTGTTGCTTGGTAGGTAGTGTGTAGATGGTTTGGATCAACTGCATAAGTGTGTATTATTGCTTGGTAGTTAGTGTGTAGATGGTTTGGATCAACTGCATAAGTGTGTATTATTGCTTGGTAGTTAGTGTGTAGATGGTTTGGATCAACTGCATAAGTGTGTATTATTGCTTGGTAGTTAGTGTGTAGATGGTTTGGATCAACTGCAAAAGTGGTTTGGATCAACTGCATAAGTGTGTATTATTGCTTGGTAGTTAGTGTGTAGATGGTTTGGATCAACTGCATAAGTCTATTATTGCTTGGTAGTTAGTGTGTAGATGGTTTGGATCAACTGCAAAAGTGGTTTGGATCAACTGCATAAGTGTGTATTATTGCTTGGTAGTTAGTGTGTAGATGGTTTGGATCAACTGCATAAGTGTGTATTGTTGCTTGGTAGTTAGTGTGTAGATGGTTTGGATCAACTGCATAAGTCTGTATTGTTGCTTGGTAGTTAGTGTGTAGATGGTTTGGATCAACTGCATAAGTCTGTATTGTTGCTTGGTAGTTAGTGTGTAGATGGTTTGGATCAACTGCATAAGTCTGTATTGTTGCTTGGTAGGTGCATTGTGTAGATGGTTGGAGTGTGTAGATGGTTTGGATCAACTGCATAAGTGTGTATTGTTGCTGGGTAGTTAGTGTGTAGATGGTTTGGATCAACTGCATAAGTGTGTATTATTGCTTGGTAGTTAGTGTGTAGATGGTTTGGATCAACTGCATAAGTCTGTATTGTTGCTTGGTAGGTAGTGTGTAGATGGTTTGGATCAACTGCATAAGTCTGTATTGTTGCTTGGTAGTTAGTGTGTAGATGGTTTGGATCAACTGCATAAGTGTGTATTGTTGCTTGGTAGGTAGTGTGTAGATGGTTTGGATCAACTGCATAAGTGTGTATTATTGCTTGGTAGTTAGTGTGTAGATGGTTTGGATCAACTGCAAAAGTGTGTATTGTTGCTTGGTAGGTAGTGTGTAGATGGTTTGGATCAACTGCATAAGTGTGTATTGTTGCTTGGTAGGTAGTGTGTAGATGGTTTGGATCAACTGCATAAGTGTGTATTATTGCTTGGTAGTTAGTGTGTAGATGGTTTGGATCAACTGCAAAAGTGGTTTGGATCAACTGCATAAGTCTGTATTGTTGCTTGGTAGTTAGTGTGTAGATGGTTTGGATCAACTGCATAAGTGTGTATTGTTGCTTGGTAGTTAGTGTGTAGATGGTTTGGATCAACTGCATAAGTGTGTATTATTGTATGGTAGTTAGTGTGTAGATGGTTTGGATCAACTGCATAAGTGTGTATTATTGTATGGTAGTTAGTGTGTAGATGGTTTGGATCAACTGCATAAGTGTGTATTGTTGCTGGGTAGTTAGTGTGTAGATGGTTTGGATCAACTG
The DNA here is from genome assembly GCA_033675265.1 of Actinostola sp. cb2023. NCBI lineage: Eukaryota > Metazoa > Cnidaria > Anthozoa > Actiniaria > Actinostolidae > Actinostola > Actinostola sp. cb2023. Next base: position 323,861 of record JAUJYZ010000242.1, on the reverse strand, counting down.
CATAAGTGTGTATTATTGCTTGGTAGTTAGTGTGTAGATGGTTTGGATCAACTGCATAAGTCTGTATTATTGCTTGGTAGTTAGTGTGTAGATGGTTTGGATCAACTGCATAAGTGTGTATTATTGCTTGGTAGGTAGTGTGTAGATGGTTTGGATCAACTGCATAAGTGGTTTGGATCAACTGCATACATCAACTGTATTATTGCTTGGGTAGTTAGTGTGTAGATGGTTTGGATCAACTGCATAAGTGTGTATTATTGCTTGGTAGTTAGTGTGTAGATGGTTTGGATCAACTGCAAAAGTGGTTTGGATCAACTGCATAAGTGTGTATTATTGCTTGGTAGTTAGTGTGTAGATGATTTGGATCAACTGCATAAGTGTGTATTATTGCTTGGTAGTTAGTGTGTAGATGGTTTGGATCAACTGCATAAGTGTTTGGATCAACTGCATAAGTCTGTATTATTGCTTGGTAGTTAGTGTGTAGATGATTTGGTGCATAAGTGGTATTATTGCTTCAACTGCATAAGTGGTGTATGCATATTGCTTTATTGCTAGTAGTTAGTGTGTAGATGGTTTGGATCAACTGCATAAGTGTGTATTATTGCTTGGTAGTTAGTGTGTAGATGGTTTGGATCAACTGCATAAGTGTGTATTATTGCTTGGTAGGTAGTGTGTAGATGGTTTGGATCAACTGCATAAGTCTGTATTAAGTCTGTATTATTGTATGGTAGTTAGTGTGTAGATGGTTTGGATCAACTGCATAAGTGTGTATTGTTGCTTGGTAGTTAGTGTGTAGATGGTTTGGATCAACTGCATAAGTCTGTATTGTTGCTTGGTAGGTAGTGTGTAGATGGTTTGGATCAACTGCATAAGTGTGTATTGTTGCTTGGTAGTTAGTGTGTAGATGGTTTGGATCAACTGCATAAGTCTATTGTTGCTTGGTTGGTAGTGTGTAGTGTGTAGATGGTTTGGATCAACTGCATAAGTCTGTATTGTTGCTTGGTAGGTAGTGTGTAGATGGTTTGGATCAACTGCATAAGTCTGTATTGTTGCTTGGTAGTTAGTGTGTAGATGATTTGGATCAAAGTTTTGCATAAGTCTGTTGTTGATTTTTGTAGGGAAATGTTGCTCAGACAGCTTGTTTATCATCATGTAAACATCTTGCTGGAAGCATGAGGACTCTGCTACTAGATGATGAGGTATTTGTACATAATTATTGTTGCTATTAGCTGATATCATTGATATGAAACACTACAATGATCTACATCATTCTATTAAAATCATTTAAGTATAGGTAATAGCATGGTTTGTAGTGATATTTTGGATAAATACCACGAGTGATATTTCAAAATTGTTAACAAAATTTCACGAGCCTCCGGCGAGTGAAATTTGTGACAATTTTGAAATATCACGAGTGGTATTTATCCCAAATATCACGTACAAAACATGCTATTAAATGTTTATAATATGACCTAAGAAAATACTGCAATTTCGATCAGTTTGTCTGTAGTTTTACCATGAACTAATGGAAAATGCTCTCAAGTAAATTATTTTCATAGAAAAACGTTCATAAATTAAATAACAAATGAAGAAAACAGAAACAAGAGGTTTCTAAAGCTTTATTTTTACCTTTTTCAGCAATAATTCTTAATTCACTTCTCGATCTAAAGCAGGAAAACCTTAACTTTAGCACGATCAACAGTCGATCGTTTCTCGCTGATTTTTGCAGTCTCAGCCAAAGAAAACCTTCCTGATTTGTCAACAATATATCCATGTTGATGTACTTTTTCAATTTGTTGTTCTTGAGATTTGTTTCTAGGTATATTTCAGCTTTTTTAGCGAGAAAAACTCTGTCGGGTTTATCCGCCATCTTGGATGTCATGCTTGGTGCTCAAACAATGGTTACCATGGTGATTTTGAAATACCACTCCTGAGAGCTTGAAATACCACTATTACGCTGAAATACCACTCCTCTCAGCCAATCGAATTGCAGGATTTTCTTAGGTCATATTACGTGATAATGTCATTTTTTGAAAGAAATTTAAAAAAAGGTGGCTAATTACATTTCTCTGTAACGTAGCACAGCTGACCATATGAAAAAAATACTCAATAAATAAGAAATCCAAATGAAATGGGTATATATAATAATTCAGTATGTTTGTCAACAAAAATTAATTTGACACAATCAATATAATAATAAAATGATGGTCTTGATTTTGTAGGTCCGACAAATGAACGAATATGGCATCCAGTGCTTCAATCAGGACCTTAGACAATGTGAAGGTATGTGATATTTAACAAATATAAAACGTTTTCCGTGTGATATCGGCCTAATATAGCATGAGGGGAAGTTTGGGAGAAGTCGAGAGCTGATATTTTAAACAACTTTCAGTAGCCAAACCAAATGCTAAATTCTCCTAACATCAAAAATGGTTTGAACAGCCAATCAGCATTCGTTTTATATGAACCGAGCGCGAGCTTGTGTGATCAAGTAAAACACGGCAAAGCGTCAGTGCAGGTATTTCTCGATGCGAATAGCTAAAACGATCTTAAAATCAAACGTTTCTTCAACTTTTGGTGTTGAAAACATTGCGATATACCAAAACTATGGATTTTTAATGAAAAAAGAACAAGAATGGTGACAAACACGGCAAGAAAGCAGAGGATTCTGTTGTGTTTTTAAATAAAATTTCAAGAACAAGAGACAAACACGGCAAGAAAGCAGAGGATTCTGTTGTGTTTTTAAATAAAATTTCAGTTGAAGTGCGCACGCTACTAACGACAATCGAGCGCGCGCTGGGTTTGTTTTCCTCAGCCGTGTTTACATAGCCTCATGTAAACATAGTAGCTAACCAATCAGAGCGCGCGTTAGAATTGTGTTATTTTACAACAGTACCTTAGACAATGTGAAGGTATGTGATATCAGTACCTTAGACAATGTGAAGGTATGTGATATCAGTACCTTAGACAATGTGAAGGTATGTGATATCAGTACCTTAGACAATGTGAAGGTATGTGATATCAGTACCTTAGACAATGTGAAGGTATGTGATATCAGTACCTTAGACAATGTGAAGGTATGTGATATCAGTACCTTATTATTCAATTTTCATACATTGTACAAATTCCGATCTTCTGGTTGGTTGATTTGTACCACGTGACACGTGGTTATGATGTGACAACCGTGGTGACGTCATTATCGTGGTGTAAAAGCTTTATGCCACGGTATTAGTATTAGTTAGTATTAGCTTGCCTCCACAATGTATTCAAATTGAATAATAAAAATGTTATCGCCCTCTTTGCTCGTGAGTTATCAGGATTTTACCTTCACTCGTTCATTGTTAGTGAACTGGTGCAGGTCAATCCCGATAACCCACTCGCTCGAGTGCGTTGACCTCTAATTAGACAATGTGAAGGTAGATATGTGCTATACTTTAGGTTTTGTCAATGTATCTCATCTTGAATATCAGAGTTTGCCAACTCCAGTCCAGTGGATGGTATAAGCGAAGGTACACTACAAATGACGTTTCTTGAACTGCGACAGGTACTGTGAAATCAAGTTAGCCTGTACAGCCCCCTCACATTGGGTTACTATGGGTTACCTGTGTGTAGTCATCTGGTTACCTGTGTGTAGTCATCTTGATAAGTTAGCCTGTACAGCCCCCTCACATTGGGTTACCATGGGTTACATGTGTGTGGTCATCTTTGATAAGTTAGCCTGTACAGCCCCCTCACATTGGGTTACCATGGGTTACCTGTGTGTAGTCATCTTGATAAGTTAGCCTGTACAGCCCCCTCACATTGGGTTACCATGGGTTACCTGTGTGTAGTCATCTTGATAAGTTAGCCTGTACAGCCCCCTCACATTGGGTTACCATGGGTTACATGTGTGTGGTCATCTTGATAAGTTAGCCTGTACAGCCCCCTCACATTGGGTTACCATGGGTTACCTGTGAGTGGTCATCTTTATAAGTTAGCCTGTACAGCCCCCTCACATTGGGTTACCATGGGTTACATGTGTGTGGTCATCTTGATAAGTTAGCCTGTACAGCCCCCTCACATTGGGTTACCATGGGTTACATGTGTGTGGTCATCTTGATAAGTTCGCCTATTTATCATAATGATTGATCTACATGTATGCAGTGTGATATTCATAAACAAATTGGGAAAAAATTATATATGACAGAGTTGAAATTAATCCCAAATAATTGTGGAGAAAACCATATAATTACCAGATAATAATGTTCACGAAAAACATTTTGCTGCTCTTAGCCAATCAGAATCATGAATATTATTGAAGCTATGCCATAATGGTTATATAAAACTAAATAAAGCATGTAGAAACCCTATATAACAATCACCTGATATAAACAAAGATAAGAATCTAAAATATTTTATTGATAGGAAATGTTACAGAGATACTTATACCCGGGTACCTATATTATCATCAGTCCTTAGCACAGGTAACCCATGTCAGCCTGTACTTATAGCACAGGTAACCCATGTCAGCCTGTACTTATAGCACAGATAACCCATGTCAGCCTGTACTTATAGCACAGGTAACCCATGTCAGCCTGTACTTATAGCACAGGTAACCCATGTCAGCCTGTACTTATAGCACAGGTAACCCATGTCAGCCTGTACTTATAGCACAGGTAATCCATGTCAGCCAGCCTGTACTTATAGCACAGGTAACCCATGTCAGCCTGTACTTATAGCACAGGTAACCCATGTCAGCCTGTACTTATAGCACAGGTAACCCATGTCAGCCTGTACTTAAATGGGAATTGTTTGTTTTCAGTTGGTTGATTTATTACTTGGTTGTGATTGGTCAACGTTCTTCAAAGACCATGGGACTACAACTAGCAAATACAATCGAGTTAATCCACAAATCGCTGCCAAACTTCTAGAAAAGTTAGTATTGACCACATCTATTGACTGGATTTATTTCAGTTCATGGTTTCTTACATTATGAATTGAATATGACGACAAGTGTAAAGAACTCAGAAAAATCTGAGTTGCAGATGGGATTTCAACCCATAACCTTACGTACTGTAGTCAGATTCATGCATTCATGACCCACTATGACCTTAGCTCACCATTAGAGTACCCAGTAGCTCAGTGGTAGAGCATCCGACTAGAATACGGAAGGTCATGGGTTCATTCATGGCCCACTATGAACTTAGCTCACCATTAGAGTACCCAGTAGCTCAGTGGTAGAGCATCCCACTAGAACACGGAAGGTCATGGGTTCATTCATGACCCAATATGAGTCAAAATACAAATAGACGAGTAAAGATGTCCAGCCGTATTACCCAACTACCCGTGTAATAGGTTGTTTATTGCACAACAACAAAATTAATGAAAATACCGTATTTTTCTCTGTACTGATATAAAAAGCGAGCGCGCGCGCAAAACCGGTTTTTCTATAAAACGTGTAATACGCTGTCATATTTGTACTCGTATTTGTACTGTAAGATTACAAGTTGTGCAATAATCGCTCGTATTCCATGGAAAACCATGGAATAACCAATAAATAGATAGTGAGTACGTTAGCCAATCAGATTGCAGGATTCGTGATAGTATGCTAGTTGGTTTCTACTAAACTATCTTAAATTATTGATCATTATAATAATATTATTGAACATTATCAATCTCAAGTCTCCAGTCTATTTGCATTGTGACGAGCCGTAACGGCATGACTCGTACAGCCATCTATCCACTGTAATACTGCTGTTTATCATTTACTTTTGTAAAGAACGCGCGTGATACGTCATCATATCAGGCAGGCCACAGGCAGCCCAACCATTGCTTCTGAAGCTAGGTAATAAATAAAAATATATTTGTTTGCGTGCGTCTTTTTATGGGTTTCCTGTGGTAGAGCGCACGCACGAAATATGTATGTTTAGTTAAGACCGATTTACACGGTACAACTGTCGCACGCAACTTGCTCAAGTCATGACTTGCGTACCATTTACACAGCTACAACTTTTAGCTCGCAACACTACAAAATCGTGTACAACTTGCTCGGTTTGGTTATAAGCTTTTCGATTTCTTCGTCCAACCATTCTTGTTTCACTTTCTTGGTGGAAACCGGAGGTCCATTGCAAGCGAGCAAAGCTTTGTTTACATTTTCCGCCATTTTAAAGTGAAATACCCTCCCCGCGCTACCCCCCTTTGACAAAATTGTTTCAAGATACGCCATTTTTTACCTTCTTTGGCTACGACTGTCGCAGAGCTTTGAAACATGATTCTAAATCCCTACAACTTTTTTCGTGTTGTGTGCAACAGTCGTGAGCAAGTTGTAGGCTGATCTACACGAAACGATTCGTGCCGTAAGTAAGCGCGAGCAAGTTGTGTGCAATAGTTGTACGCAAAAGTTGTACCGTGTAAATCGGCCTTTAGGCTCCCTGTGCGATATAGTCCGTCTGCGAATCAGTGCATGATTCCTTGTTCTGGACCCCCAGCATAGTAGCACGATTATATATAATAGCTTCTGATTGGCTTTCGCCAATTCTCATTCTTACGCGTGTCTTGATTGGTTGTGGCACAGGGAGCCCAAGCTTACTATCAGTGTATATATACATGTGACTTTGAAATGTGCAAATAAAAGTCATAATTTTCATCAAAAGTATTTGTTGTTGCTATATCTTATGTTTAAAATCCTCTCTGAGTTGCCTGGAGTTGTTATTTGAGTTAAATTTGATTGTTTTCTTTTTTACTTACCTCTCTCTCCCTATTCATAGTAAAGGGTGGAAACCGAGACCAACATCGAAGCCAACCGGCCCAACAAAATGTCCCGTTTCACCAACAAATATACTTTCAATCACGTTCAGATTCACACAGCTCACGGCCAGACAATGCACTTACACGGTCCTGCACAGAAAACGATGAAAAGTGAAGCGATTCTAATAAATACATCGAGAGCAATCGTTTAGAACTTGCATTTTCGATGCCACTAACACACAATCGGGCCGATCTGCGCGGACGGTACTGGGACCCAGCACCAAAAGTATTTCCACCGGGAGGTCCTGTGGTAATTTTGAACGAAACAAATTATTCATCGTCCACAGGATCTCCCGGTGGAAATACTTTTGGTGCTGGGTCCCAGTACCGTCCGCGCAGATCGGCCCGATTGTGTGTTAGTGGCATCGAAAATGCAAGTTCTAAACGATTGCTCTCGATGTATTTATTAGAATCGCTTCACTTTTCATCGTTTTCTGTGCAGGACCGTGTAAGTGCATTGTCTGGCCGTGAGCTGTGTGAATCTGAACGTGATTTGAATCTGAACGTATATTTGTTGGTGAAACGGGACATTTTGTTGGGCCGGTTGGCTTCGATGTTGGTCTCGGTTTCCACCCTTTACTATGAATAGGGAGAGAGAGGTAAGTAAAAAAGAAAACAATCAAATTTAACTCAAATAACAACTCCAGGCAACTCAGAGAGGATTTTAAACATAAGATATAGCAACAACAAATACTTTTGATGAAAATTATGACTTTTATTTGCACATTTCAAAGTCACATGTATATATACACTGATAGTAAGCTTGGGCTCCCTGTGGTCAAACTCACCGAGTTAACGAGCCGACGAGCGGCACTGAAATAAATATTCCAAGACACTTCTATTACATTTATTGATCGTTTTCAATCAAATACTCCGCTGGAATTATATTGCTAAAAAAAAAAAAACCCTGGACGTCCGTTAAGGATGGGGAATTAGCAGTACTGCTAAATCGATTGACACGTTACAAAAGTAATTTATTAACTAGCCGTTTCTAATAGAAAGTGAAGTGCTGCGAGTTGAATTAGTTGCAAAATGTAACTGAACATTCATTCTACATTTCAGCAAATGATATGATATATTTAAAGTTCACTTCTATGTTTGGGCTCCCTGTGCTTCAAATTGGCGACACAATAGACCTCGACACAATAGACCTCTTTAGCTTCGTATGTAAATTGCCCATTTCAAACCATGTGATGTAAACATGGTGTTCTCTGGAGAATTAGTCCTTTCAATATGAACGAATAAATTTCAGAAATATAATAGCCTGCGTAGCCAGGCTCTCTGGGGCAGGGAAAGGGGGAGGGGGAGATGGGTCTGGGGACGAGGAGGGGAGCGAAGAGGGGAATTGGGGAGAAGGGATTGCATACAAGCTAAGCATATGGGCATTTTGTCTGCAGATGCGTGAAATGCCAACATAAACACAAAGACCCTCTGACACGCGCATATATCCCGCGCCATCCCGCGCTAATTTAAATACCAGGAATAACAAACAAGATGGCGAAGTTCTATCTCATATATTTATTTATTAACTTGCCTATATGAACATATGCAACTCTAAAATGATGGATTCTATTTTATTAATGCTGAAGGCATGCTGCAGTTGTCATAACCAGTATTTACGATGCATTATGAGTTGCATATTGCAAGGTGAGGGAGGTCCAGACATGACGAGCTAAACTGACAATGGCTGCCGTCTTCGCCGTATACATGCACTTTGAACATTCATAGCAGGAGCTACGCATTTTTTGAAAGTCATTTATTGTGATGAATGGAATGACTATTGAATAATCTTCGCCTCCGTAACATTAAGCAGCTTGGGGGTCGGTAGAAATCGAAAGATAATTTGACTTGAATGCTTGGAGACCATATTTCTGCTCGTCGCGAGTCCCGTAAATGGTAAGCAAAAATATTGCAATGCAAAACAGTGGAAACAAGTTTTAATTTTCTTAACAACTAATTTTTCTGCAAAGTCTGTTCTCTCATTTATACTTTCAAAGACTTAGAATAAGGAAATAGACGAAGATATGATAGAACCATGGCTTCGAGAAGTAACACAAAACATCAATTCCGCCATTCCACCGAGTATAGGGTGAGAAGAATCTATTAAATCTGACAGCTAAGCATTTTTTGAAGCCCCATTCTCTATAAAAACTGAAATTATATAAAGGAATGAATGCCTTGGTAATTATCTCCAACTTGGGGGTCGGTAAAAATTTCAAGAAATATCTCGTTAAAGTTCGACCTAAATTGAACACCTCTACATATTCACCGGGCCATAGCTCGAAATCGCGTACACCTGAAAGACCATTTCATTAAAATTCTAAAAGTTTACTTTCATCACAATTACCAAGCGTTAATCCAGTGCTGTAGAATACTTGATTGTAGAAATAATTAACGCTGAACATCCAACTCCAAACACCACAGTCGCATTTCAATGTAAAATATCTCGTCATCAAAAGAAATAACAGCGGCCAAAGATATACCCAGGGGAAGAAGTGTTTATCGTCTTTAAAAATGAGTAAATTTTCATGACGTTTAAACTTTAGAAACGCGTAGATCTCCTACAAAATATCCTTAAAATGAGCAATCGAGCTGGAAAATGGTTCAGACGTCACTGTCAATGCTGTGTTGGCGCATGCGCAGACAAAATACCCATATGCTTACAAGCTAAAGAGGTCTATTGTGGCTTCTGTCGAGTGATAAAACATGATGTGTGTATTATCAAGCGAAATAAATTCATGTTTTATCACTCGACAGAAGCCACAATTGAAGCACAGGAAGCCCAAACATAGAAGTGAACTTTAAAATATATCATATCATTTACTAGTAGATGAATAAAACTTAAAGTGCATATCAGGGTTTTGGGTTTCTTTTGAAAATCGATTGTATATGAAGTGAATAGTGGGATGGTTCAGTATTTTGTGATTTGAGCTTCGCATTTGCGAGTTATGATGGTTTGAAATCGTGATATGTTAATTAGGTGACGTCAACGCAGGCACATTTATTATACAAAAGCGCCCCTTTGCAAATTACTGACATTTTTAAACTGGCAAAAAGTTATTCTACAACTTATATAAATGATGTTAAACTTTTATTTCTATTTTAGAAAAGAGTGCTACTTGAAAAAGTTAAAATAAGTTACGGGAAATGCCTGCATTGACGTCACCTAATTAGTATATCATGATTTCAAACCTTCATAACTTGCAAATGCGAAGCTCAAATCACAAAATACTGAACCATCCCACTATTCACTTCATATATAATCGATTTTCAAAAGAAACCCAAAACCCTGATATGCACTTTAAGAACACTGGGATCTAGATCATAGATGTGTAGATGACCAGCTATTCGTTTGTTTATCAGTTCTAGCACCATTATCACGGCGAACTTTCGTCACTCCCCGTACACGGCTATAGTAGACAATCTCGCCAAATATTCCTGACTGTATAGTCGCTATGGACATGTCAAGCTTTCGCTTTCTTTTCCGAGTGTAAGTACAATGCAACCAATAGCTACAAGGAGAACGTATTGTATCACAGCGGCCATGTTATTACCACCGCTGATCATAAGTACCATGTGGATTTCGCAATAACCACGATGTCATGACCAGTGACGTCATACTCAGAAATCATCTCGATCGATTCCTCAAAGTCTCGAATCAAGCTGGATAATAAAGAGCCCAGTGAAACGCGTCCACACACAACACAGGAAGCCCATGTCCAGATTAGTTTCGCTGCTCGCTTCGCTCGCAGCAATAAAGTAATTACAACAACAAGAAACAACAACACTTGAACCACGAGGTTTACGGTGGATCAGTACATCCGCTACTATGGCCTGGAAAGATACTGGAATATCATACTGAGATACTTGCCGTAGCCTGTGGAGAGATTTACAGGCTCTCTAAAAGTAAAGGTGGAAGCCATTTTGAAAATAAACATAGCGCGAGTACCACAACCAATCAAGACACGCGTAAGAATGAGAATTGGCGATAGCCAATCGGAAACTATTATATATAATCGTGCTACTATGCTGGGGGTCCAGAACAAGGAATCTTGCACTGATTCGCAGACTGACTATATACCTGTGCGTAGAAACGTATTATGTTGGGATCCCTGTGTGCGTTCCGCAGAACGCGCCCGCAGCAATATGTAGTGTTGCCGTGTAAAACACAGAGCTGCGGGCGCGTCTTGCGGGATTCACACAGAGAGCCCAACACAAAACCGCGCGCACGCTCTACCACAGAAAATCCATCAAAGAAAGACGTGTGCAAACAAATATATTTTTATTTATAACAATTAGCCTCAGAAACAATGGTTGGTCTGTCTAGACCTGATATGACGTCAGGCTAGTAACATTCAATTGGCTTTCCCTGTTGTGTTTGTGAATAAAATTTTAGTTGAAGTTCGGGAGCACTACTGACGCCATCATCTCGCCATCGAACGCGCTGGGGTTTTTTCTTCAGAATTTTGTTCTTTTTCAGTGACATACTCTATGATTGTGCAGAAGTAAATGATAAACAACTTATTAGTCGGCTAAGATTCGGCTGTGCATTTTTACTGGTCACGGAGTATTGTGCCTTTAACCTCTATTTACATCGTTATTCAGGCTTATGGTGTCCGAGAAGAAGAGAGGATTTACTCTTCGAAAATCCGACCGCGAAAAGAAGAAACTGAATGAGACAATCGTCAAGAAATTACGATCTCTGAATGGCGACGCCACTGGAAACAACTCCATGTCGTTTTATTAATGAATGTATTGCTATGCAACAGGTGCCCAACGAGACCGGTAGAACATTAGACGGTGTGTACCTGTACGTACAACGTTTCCACCTTTCAATCCTTATCGTCACCATGGCAACATTCCCGTTCTGGTTCTTATTTTGTGTCATTACAGGGTTCCATCACGTGACTAAATATATCACGAAGAATTAATGAATTGAAAACTTGCACACGTTTTGCACGTCATGTTTCCATCTAAGAACACTGCAGATAATCAAACCATGCATCGACCAGACGGCTGGACGTGGAATACAGCTATTTCAAAAAAGATTGGTGAAGGTTTTGTTGCATCTTGCATGTTGCATCTTGCATACCAAGCCCGAAATGTATTGTGGATCATATATAAATAATGTCAGCATGCACATACAGAAGAAAATATGCCGGCTCCATATTGCGAAGACAAAGTTTGGGAAAATTCCCAGAGTCAATATATATATTGTTGTGACCTTTCGCTGATTCCATTCACATCGCCCATAGTGCATTTCGGGCTTGGTATTGCAAGATGCAACAAAACCTTCACCAACCTTTTTTGAAATAGCTGTATACTGGTCAATGGAGCTGTAGCATACATCCATGTATGATATTCAATAACTATTCCTAGTCACAAATCGAAATAAATTTAATAGTTCTTAACTTCTCTTGTAATAATATGTACGTGTTACAAGTGTACGCGTGTTACAAGTGTATGCGTGTTACAAGTGTATGCGTGTTACAAGTGTATGCGTGTTACAAGGGTATGTGTGTTACAAAGGTATGTGTATTACAAGTGTATGTGTGTTACAAGTGTATGTGTGTTACAAGTGTATGTGTGTTACAAGGGTATGTGTGTTGCAAGTGTATGCGTGTTACAAGGGTATGTGTGTTACAAGGGTATGTGTGTTACAAGTGTATGTGTGTTACAAGTATGCGTGTTACAAGGGTATGTGTGTTACAAGGGTATGTGTGTTACAAGGGTATGTGTGTTACAAGGGTATGTGTGTTGCAAGTGTATGTGTGTTACAAGTGTAGGTGTGTTACAAGGGTATGTGTGTTACAAGTGTATGTGTGTTACAAGGGTATGTGTGTTACAAGGGTATGTGTGTTACAAGGGTATGTGTGTTACAAGGGTATGTGTGTTGCAAGTATGAGGCCCCTGAAGGGGTAAAATGGGAACTGGGATTGGCCATTTTTTGGACTGGGAAAATGGAATTGTACCACTGGGACTGGGATTTTGCTAATGGGACTGGGAATTTCAAAACCACTTTGGGAATGGGAAAGCGTATTCATTGCAAAACAGCATATTACTTATAAGCCTTATACATTTTTCAATATGCATTAGTTTGCCGAGACAGTGTAGGAAGTAATATGTACTTATTGACTGAGTGGGAGGGCCGAACAGGAAAATATTTGGCTCGAGGTCATGGCAGTACGGACCGAGCGCACAGAATGATCGAGAGCCAAATATTTTCCCGTCCCGCCCGACCTAACTCAGTCAATAAGCATTTTATCATATGACCCTTTCATATGGACCATTTTGGTACTAAAATCATTCACAGCCAAGGAAAAGTGAACACAAATGCGCGATTACTCTATAAGAACCAATTTTTTTTTTTTAACATTTCCTGAAAACAATCGGGGCTGGATACGGCTTTGTACGGACCAGCTCCAAAAATCCGTATCTGCCCAATCACGTGACTTTCTCCGAAGGTTTTATTAAGAGTGCGCGCACGGGGAAATACGGGTCATATGATAATTAGCAATACGCGTAAATCACAAATAGCTCTTGGAGAACGCTGGAAATAGCCGATTTCCGAGTCTAGATTGTTTTCCACTTGCTACGGCCCCGCAACGATATCATCCTTGTTGTGGTAGGAGACGGCTCGGGAAGAATAAAAAAAAGAGCGGGAATTGATTTTTTTTTTCTTTTTGCCACCCATTAATTTAATATTCCACAAAATTCAGGTCAAATAGAGCAACCAAGAGGAGGAAGATGATGAAAATAACTGTTATTCTGGAACACTTTATCTACCTGTACATGTAGAGGAGGAAGTCCAAAATGACTTACTAGATACAAATACTCAAGACGAACATGCAACTGATTTAAATGAATTGAATGAAACATTGCAAGAACCTGAAGAGCTGGATGAGATGTTTGAAGATGAAGTGAATCAAGATCAAGAATTGGAGCATGAATCAAGTCACAGAAGACCACAAAAGTTTGTGTGAAGACATGGATTCAAGATTAAAAACACTGGAAGATAAGATAGTCAGTTGAAGCAACAGGATCGCGTCAAGTATTTAAGAGATCATATTTACAAATATGAGATAAAACTAAAATTTACTGGCAAGGGGGGTATCTCCGATTTTTTTTTAATTCCGCACAGTGTTAGCCTATTATATATCTAAATTCGCTGTGCAGTTAGTTTCGAAAAATATTTTTTAATTTTCGAGAAATTCGTCATAAACGAAGTCCTCTTGAAATCGACTCGAAACACGTCAGAATTAGAGAAACATTTAACGAGCTCGGAAATAAGGAAAATAACAGTACTGCTCTTAAAAACCATACGACCTTCTTTCTCTCTCTCTAAATACTAGATTGCGTGATTTTGAGGTGAATTGCGTTATGTTTCATGAGCGAAATATTTTTTTTGGCGAGGCATACATTTTAACTCGCCGAAAGTATCTATTCAACAAAGCTAATTTTCACCAGGCGATAAACCTTCAAATCTTTCTGGCCTGCGCTTGTGAACTCTATGGATGATCATCTTTTCATATATGTAAACATTTCCTTGGGCAAATAATGTAGCGATTAGCTATAGCTGCCGAAAGTTGGTGAAAATGTGTTATTTACTTGACCTTTACAGGTCAATATCTCATAGCAAGTGTAGTATGAAAATACCGTATCTGATCTTCAATCACTAGTTTTGGCGAATAAAATACACCAAAATCAAATCACTATGAAGCTCTTACCTCAATGATACGGATATGGACTTGAGAAACGTCAGTTTTATTGTAATCCCATGGTCTTCCTTTTCGACTGTCTATTTATAACTTTCGATGAATGTTCAAAATGTCAAAAGTTTGACCGTATTTTTAGCGTACCTTTCCATTCTTCTTCTGATACGGTAAATGCGTAAAGGTTCAATAGGCCCATATTTGTTTTTACGTTACTTTGTTCTTGAATTGTAGCTGTACTGTCGCAATTGCCCTATACCACTATGACGTCACATCAAAACAATCTATTGTTTAAACGCTAAGGATCATGGTCGCTAGAGGGGGACAAAACAGCAACAACACAAAGGATTACCCAAATAAATGTATTTTACAGACGGTCTGAAAGCGATAAAAGTCACCAAACACAGTAAATATTGTGGGAAAAGCATCGATGAACATAATATCTGGAAACTAGCCAATTTGAAATCTAGCGAACCTCAGCAGAGCAGATTTAGTTCAAATTTCTATTGTTCTTCACGATTCTGTCCCCCTCATAAATAAGCCGTTACGTCATAATGGTATAGGGCAATTCTTCATTGATTAGAACTAGACAAACAAACGTAACTTATGCAAATTACTGCAATAGGGATGATTGACAGAGCGAGAAGGCTTCCTTGAAATTTTAAGTTAGGGAAATTTATCAGATTGATATCAGTATTAAGATATTTAAATTGAAGAAAAGTAAGATAGATACCTAGCAAAAAGAGTAAAAGTCGAAGACTATATAATTTAAAACAATTTCTTTTTTACTTCTGAAAAAATGGAGCTGCAAAAATGATACATAACTCCCGTCCCCACCTACCTGGGGTGTTTTGGTCACCTTACAATAAAAACATTTAAAATCAGTTCATTATTGGAAGCTTGCTGTTCGTTCAAATCTCTTGTTGGTGGCCGTCAGTGTAGTTTCGATCCAAAAGACAAAAAGCGACAAACTCAGATAATACCTTTACTTTCCACGAAGGATATTTCCAGGCATAAGTCTACTCTGACCTTTTCAGGTCCACAAAATGAAATCGATCTCATTCTTTGTCGGACATTTTTATTCACCGAGTCAGCTCATCTAAATTCCATGACAATATGTCCGTATCATCGAGCTTCACTTGGAATAGGATGGACGCGAGGATCCAGCACAAGGTGTAGAGTTCCCCAAACCATTTCTGGTCATGACAAAAGCAAGGCAAGCACCTGGCCAAAGGGTGATCGAGGACTGGGAAAGGAAGAATCTTGGATCATATTACATCGTACTGGTTTGTTTGTACCAGTAGGTTCAGGTGCGTTCAATGACATGCAGCTTCAGTTGTTGTTTACGGGATGACATTTATAGAGGAGAGTCCAAAACAAATGTCAGATCAGTCAATAAGTGATCACATGAGCAAACTGACTTTGGTGGTAAGTTTATTTTACAATCATACAGTTGAACCTCCCGTAAGCGGACACCTCCCGTAAATGGACACCTCTCATATGCGTACACCTCCCGTAAGCGGACACATCCCGCAAGCGGACACCTCCCGTAAGCGTACACCTCCCGTAAGCGGACACATCCCGTAAGCGGACACCTCCCGTAAGCGGCCACATCCCGTAAAAGCGCATTGGGACGAATGTGAAATGCGCTATATAAGAATGGCCATTA
The DNA here is from genome assembly GCA_033675265.1 of Actinostola sp. cb2023. Lineage (NCBI taxonomy): Eukaryota > Metazoa > Cnidaria > Anthozoa > Actiniaria > Actinostolidae > Actinostola > Actinostola sp. cb2023. Next base: position 307,694 of record JAUJYZ010000242.1, on the reverse strand, counting down.
TTAAAATATTAATGTTAATGGACACCTCCCGTAAGCGGACACCTCCCGTAAGCGGACACCTCCCGTAAACGGACACCTCCCGTAAGCGGACACCTCCCGTAAGCAGGCACCTCCCGTAAGCGGACACATCCCGTAAGCGGACACATCCCGTAAGCGGACACCTCCCGTAAGCGGACACCTCCCGTAAAAGCGCATTGGGACGAATGTGAAATGCGCTATATAAGAATGGCCATTATTAAAATATTAATGTTAATGGACACCTCCCGTAAGCGGACACCTCCCGTAAGCGGACACCTCCCGTAAGCGGACACCTCCCGTAAGCGGACACCTCCCGTAAGCGGACACCTCCCGTAAGCGGACACATCCCGTAAGCGGACACATCCCGTAAGCGGACACCTCCCGTAAGCGGACACCTCCCGTAAGCGGAAATATGCTTTATAGATAGTCAGTTGTGGTATTCTAAAACAGATACAAATGTAGAAGGCTCACTCTCGCCTTCTATCGGCTCCGATAGAAGGCTTGAGTTCGAGTTCTATCTGTTTAAAAATAGTATGCCAGGAGTGATACTCGACACTTGGTGCGCGTTTTAATCCTATTACAATGAAATGCATTTATTTGCAAATCTTAGTCATCCCTTCTGATGTGATAGTGTAATTTGTATTTGTAAGCTTTATACATTTATGAATACCTTTATAAAATAAATATTAGGTACGAAAATAAGTCTGCAGCGCCGGACCACAGGAAGCCCATGTATTTTTTTTTTTCACGGGCAAGAACTGATTTAAAACGTTTTATGAAAAAGATCAACTGTGGTTAGATACGACTAATGAAAGTAATTGACCTCGAAGAAATGAATTGAAGGCTTCGTATACATTATTTTCACTTGTCAGCTACTATCCAGCTCCCTTCCTATACCCCCTGAGTATCATATGTGGTCACGTGAGTAAACAAGCAGCGGTTGAAAATATTCAGTGCAGTCCTCAACTGCAAATCATAACCAGAATATTCGTATTCCATCGATTGTTATCAAGCATCATATCAGAGGATACAATGAATGTTACAAGTAAGAATCTAACCAAGAGGAAAGTACGCTAAAAATTGGGTCAAACTTTGACGTTAAACCCGGTTGCCTCGACGTCGTCTTGAACATTCATCGAAAGTTATAAATAGACAGTCGAAAAGGAAGACCATGGGATTACAATAAAACTGACGTTTCTCAAGTCCATATCCGTATCATTGAGGTAAGAGCTTCATAGTGATTTGATTTTGGTGTATTTTATTCGCCAAAACTAGTGATTGAAGATCAGATAGGTATTTTCATACTACACTTGCTATGAGATATTGACCTGTAAAGGTCAAGTAAATAACACATTTTCACCAACTTTCGGCAGCTATAGCTAATCGCTACATTATTTGCCCAAGGAAATGTTTACATATATGAAAAGATGATCATCCATAGAGTTCACAAGCGCAGGCTAGAAAGATTTGAAGGTTTATCGCCTGGTGAAAATTAGCTTTGTTGAATAGATACTTTCGGCGAGTTAAAATGTATGCCTCGCCAAATAAAATAATTCGCTCATGAAACATAACGCAATTCACCTCAAAATCACGCAATCTAGTATTTAGAGAGAGAGAAAGAAGGTCGTACGGTTTTTAAGAGCAGTACTGTTATTTTCCTTATTTCCGAGCTCGTTAAATGTGTCTCTAATTCTGACGTGTTTCGAGTCGATTTCAAGAGGACTTCGTTTATGACGAATTTCTCAAAAATTAAAAAATATTTTTCGAAACTAACTGCACAGCGAATTTAGATATATAATAGGCTAACACTGTGCGGAATTAAAAGAAAATCGGAGATACCCCCCTTGCCAGTAAATTTCGGGCCCTAGTAAATACTTGCTCTTAAAGGCACCGCAGTGGTTGAAGAGGATAGTCAGAAGAAGCAACAAAATCAAGGTTCTTAACTCAGTTACATCTTTAGGCGTTGGCCATTCTCGTACTGCCTTTGTCTTCTCGTGGTCTGTCTGGATACAATATGGCCGAGAAATATGATGCTTCGTTGCAGGAATGAACACTTCTTCAGCTTTACATTTGCAAGTCGTAGCCGTTCAAACAGGGTGGTGAAGGGGGGGGGGGGGGGGGGGGGGGGGGGTACCCATCACGAATCACGAGCCGTTTTTTCGTAAATTCACGGATCACGGCTTTTGAAAAGCCATTTCACAGATCACGAATTTTTAGAACTACCAAGTCTCACATGCAATGCACGAATCGCACATAAACTGGTAAAATACTTGGATTTCGATTTTTTTGGGGGGGGCACGTCTCGCGTTTTTCGTGCCATCAATATCGTTTTGAATGTTTCTGAATGACTTCCATAAAGTTTTATGCCAAATTCAAACTTAACTCAAAAGGTTGTGTAAGTCAGTCTCCAGTTCTTAGGACTGGCTGTCACGTTTCACGAATCGGAACTTCGGTAATCACGAAATTTGCAGATCACGAGTCACGGGCAAAAAGAGTTTCACGGACCACGGCTCAAATTTTGGTCCCGAATCACGACCTGAATTTAGGATGGATCACGGATTACCCCTTCACCACCCTGTTCAAAAACAGCTCGAAGACGTTTTAAATGTTCATCAAAGAACTTTCTTAGACCAGATAATGATGTCGTCCAAATAAACTAGACAGCCTTTCCATGCTAGACCTTTCAACGCTAGGTTCATCAATCGCTGAAACGTAGCTGGACCATTGGTCAGACCAAAGGGCAAACAGGTCCAATTAAACTGTCCTTTGTGTGTCACGATAGGTTTTGTCACGATCTTGAGTTGCTACCGGGACCTGCCAGTATCCAGATGCCAAGTCCAAAGTATAGAACCATACTGCTCCATCCAAGGATTCCAGGATATCGTCAGTTCTCGGTAAAGGTTGGGCATCCATTCTCCCAAGAACAGTAAAAAACTGGAATTCCCTTCCGGAAGAGATCATACAGGCTCCTGCCGCAGAGAAATTTAGGACGTTAGTACTAGATCATTTGAGAATGGACAGCTGAATCGATTAATTGACTATTGTAAATTTGTATCTTATCGACTTATTAATTTATTGACTACTAATATCTATTTATATATATAATTTTTTTTTACGCATTTATACATAATTCTTATTAATTGACTATTGTAAATTTGTATTTTATTGACTTATTAATCTATTGATTACTATATTTTATTGACTACTATAATTTTTATTATCCATTTTGATATTTATTTATTTATATTATTTATATTTTTTTGCCGTTAACATCCTTGCGATACTTATGGTTTTAAGGATAACAAAGATAGATGTAGATGTAGATCCTTTATGGTCACTTCATTTAGCTTCCGGTAATCGATACACAAGCGGTAACTTCCGTCCTTCTTCCTCGCTAGCACAATAGGACTGCTCCATGGACTGCATGGTCGATTCTCCCTTGCTTCAATAACCCTTCCAACTGTTCTTCTACAGCTTCTCTCTTGTATGGTGGTAGACGACGGGGTGGTTGTTTGATAGGCGCAGCGCTGCCGGTGTCAATTTTGTGCTCTATCAAGTCTGTCAATCCCAGGTCTCCATTCTCCTCGGCTATGATATCTCTGAATTCTCCGATCCTCAATAAAAACTGTACAAAGCATTTTCCATGCTGTATTGTGTTTAATATATACTACTGAGATTTTAAAACTCAACTTAACTAGAAACCGTTTGACGTTCTCGCTATCAACCATTGCTCTGTAGCCATCGACGATGGAAAGCGCTGAGCGAAAACTATGACTTTGATGAATTAACATCGAAAATACACAACACCATCAAAAGTTTAGAATTAAACAAATTTTCTTTGAATGATTTGTTTAATTCTTTTGTCTGACATGTTAGAAACAAGCACAAATCAGTGTTCAGTTACAACTTATCAGCCATTTCGCCGTGTTGATGTTGTCAGTGACTTCGAGTCTGTATCTTCAATGCGAAATACAGCTATTTCAAAAAAGGTTGGCGAAGGTTTTGTTGCATCTTGCATGTTGCATACCAAGCCCGAAATGCACTATGGGCGATGTGAATGGAGTCAGCGAAAGGTCACAACAATGTGGACTCTGGGAATTTTCCCAAACTTTATCTTCGCAATATGAAGCCGGCATATTTTCTTCTGTATGTGCATGCTGACATTATTTACATATGATCCACAATACATTTCGGGCTTGGTATGCAAGATGCAAGATGCAACAAAACTGGCACCAACCTTTTTTGAAATAGCTGTATTTTCCAAGTATCTTTTGGCTCTCAGTCCGTCAGAATGATTAATTGGCGAGTTATTCAAAGTATTGACAGAAATGGAGAATTGTCCTCCGTGTATAATAGCACCCTCGTCAATTCTTTAGCTTTGTTGAGGATTTTTTTCTGAAATTTAGGGGTTTTAAATCAGTTTCGTTTTAGCAGAAATGAACAAGCATACAATTTATGAATTGAAAGTCATAAAATTCGCGCATCTCCTGCTTGGGTACAACAGGAAAATCAAACTGACGTCTTTGCTGCATAATAATTGTTATGCCAAATGACAGAATAGAGAACTGTCTAAACATTTTCGTAGGATTCTTTTCCGAAACCCATCAATTCAATGCTGAAAAAGAACGGTAAATTTAACAAGACTTCACTGCGCATGCGCAGATTCTCGTTTTCAAAAACCTTCAAAATTTTCGAGCACGTTCACCGAGGGTTATTTTTTTCTAACCTAGAATATCAACAACGACCTAGTCAACATTGCTGAGCATGATTTTTCAAAACTGAAGACAATATGACAAGTTATGGAATTTAATCCTTAAAAACAGCTCGAAAAACGTCCATAAAAAAATCATTTTTCATTTAAAGGGGGACTAGTACGTAAATCGTCCAAAGTTTGATTTAGCTGAAACTTCACTGAAATAATCTCAAAGACCCATACAATCACTGGTAATTTTTTTTCTCAATAATTCCAATGGGAAGTATTACATTTGTATGAATCTTTAGAGGTGTCAGTGACGTCACTTACTCAACCCAAACAATCATCACGGCTTCGCTCCATACATTTCTTCATGTCTAATGTCTTGAATAATTTTATTTCTATGAAGCTAAACGTTTGTGTGAAGGAGTTTTCTTACCTTCTTTGTGCTTAGGATTGATTGTTTGACTAGTTTTCTTCAGTGCAGAGCTGTTATCTGAACAAACCGTTCAGATATTTTGATCACAAAATACAAAGAAATGTATGGAGCTGAGTTTGGGTTGAGTAAGTGACGTCACTGACACCTCTAAACATTCATAAAAATGTATTACTTTCCATTGGAATTTTTGAGAAAAAAATTAACCAGTGATTGTATGGGTCTTTGAGATTATTTCAGTGAAGTTTCAGCTAAATCAAAGTTTGAACGATTTACGTACTAGTCCCCCTTTAAATGCCAATTCCATGCTCAGTTGTCTGCTCCTTGTGTTGTAGAACAAGTGTATAATCATAGATTTACAGTATCTTATAAATTCTTGGAAAAAAAGAGCGTTTTCTGTTTTGATGACGTCATGACGTAATTTGGTGACGTCATGCTATGACAAAGCTTTCTCCCTTACAATCACTTCCTATAAGACCCTTCTCTTCTCTTTGAATTTTACGATTTTTTTTAGGTTTCAAATTTTCCTTAGCAACAGTCTGTCTACTTTAGTACAATGTTCTCAGCAAAGGCGAGCTAGGGTGAAAACCGCCAAAGCCCCGATGGAATGGACATGCATCAGGGCACCCCACACAAGGCCAATGCAATGTTCATAGTCTTAATCACGGCGGCCGGGCTTTGAGCTGAGCTCCTGCTTCAGCCCGAGACCGGCTGCAACAACATTGTAAGATGTCGCAATGTTAATATATAGCTAATTGCATAATCGTTGTCGGGTTGAAAATCATGAAAGCTATGACCAAAAGGAATTGTGGGAAATTCAAACTCTCAAATAACACCGTCAAATGATCGACCTTTTTATCCAGACTTGTAGGATTTAAATAGAGCATACAGCTATTTCAAAAAAGGTTGGTGCCAGTTTTGTTGCATCTTGCATACCAAGTCCGAAATGTATTGTGGATCATATGTAAACAATGTCAGCATGCACATACAGAAGAAAATATGCTGGCTCCATATTGCAAAGATAAAGTTTGGGAAATTCCCACAGTCCATATTGTTGTGACCTTTCGCCGACTCCATTCACATCGCCCATAGTGCATTTCGGGCTTGGTATGCAACATGCAAGATGCAACAAAACCTTCACCAACCTTTTTTGAAATAGCTGTATACCTTCAAAACTACGAGAACATTGAATATATCTGTATGTATACGTAATGCGGGTCATGAACTGATTTCCCATCCATCCTTGCGGTCTCAGCTTCTGATTTATGATTTCCAACCCGACAATGATTATGCAATTAGCTATTTGTATAATGACAGTGTATAACTAGTGTGAATTAAAAGAGACTGAGCTCTCCCATCAGTGTATAATAACTTGTATGGATATATTTATGGTACCAAATAAACTATGTCATTGTCATTCATGATTCGCCGAGTTTGTGAACTCGTTTATTACAAAGAAAGCATGTTCTACCGAGTCACGCCACGAGCGACCAAACAGTGTTTTAATCGCACTGCGATATCTATATTTAGTTTAAATAGGCTATGTCAGTTAGAAGCCCGACTTCACGCCAGTAGAACGTCCAGTTAGCTAAGGTGCTGAAGGTTTCTGGACCAAGTTTAGTCGATCGCACCCTATAGATGACAATATGACTCAACTGAGACTGGCAAAAATCAATCGATAAATTTGTTACATTTTGCGTCGTAACAAGCGGTGCCTAGTATAGGAAAAGATGTAATATTTCTGAGCGGTAGCAATTTTTAAGAGCGGTTTGGGGGCCCCATAGCAGTCATTAGTGATTAAAAACGCAATATCTTCACTTTGCAAAGCCGCGGGTTAATCTCGCAAGTTCAACAAGGTTTCAGTTCCACATATCAGTGTGTTTTAATGAAGAACGGAACAGAACGTTAATGAATACAACATTGGAAGTGATTCAGTCAAAAAACATTTTCGAGCGATCATTACATGATAAGTGTTCTTTGCTACCACAATTAAAACACGCTTTCTGTCCTCCAGGACCAAATGGTCTGGGTACATTGTCTCTCCCACCCTTCAAGTCATGTGTTCTGTATTGAAGACCTTCAGTACCTCCTCTCCAACTATGACTAATTTGTCTACCCCTTGCACCACCCCTTCCAGCCATGGGTCGACTCGAGTCTTGAGGCGATCCAAATCCCCCTTGTCTTGCCTTCCATAAAGGACCCATCGATGCGTCTTCTGCTTTACCTCGTTTGGCATTTTGCAAAACAGTCAATCGAATCTCAGGCGACTGGCCGCAGTTTTGTGGAGGAAGAGGCGGCAGCCCGGGTGGAGGCCGAGGTCCAGAGGTTTGATCTCTTCTGCTTCCACTAGACTCTTTAATCATTTCCTTTGCAGCATTTTTGGCTAATTGGTGTTTGTTAGTTATTTGATCTTTAACACTTTCACTGGTCTTTGTCAAAGATGTTAGTTTAACGGGTATCGATCTGCTTTGTGCTTCTGGGGGCGATTCTTCATTTTTTACTTTCAAAACAGCACTATACGACATGGGACCTTGGTTGGTTGGGGAATCTTGCTCAGGGTCATAGTCAAATGCACTTATATCTACTCGTAATGGTGGTGGTCTACTCAGATACGGAGGCTCGAACAGGTTGTGTGCATCTATAATACTGCTTTTGTTTTCCTCATTGCTTGTGTCTAGAGTGGGCCGTTCAGTCTTGCTATCTTGACTGGGATATAACGTCTTGTTTGTCTCTAGGTTTCCATCGAGGGATCTGTGAGGTATTCCTTTAGCTAACCATGGCATATGCTGTTGCACTGGTTTCTCTACTTCTCGATTTTCATCACCAAAACTGACGACATGATGTTCTTCATCGTGGCTTTGCTCTTTACGAGTGCTTGGAAGTCCTACCACGGCGGCGTGCATTCCTTTTGATTCTTTGCTACTGCTTGCAGGTTTTGTTCTTACTGACAATTCTTCTCCTAAACAAGACAATCATGATTACATAGAAGCAACAATTATAGATACAGCAAGACACTGTAGAGAGAAGTTACCTCACCTTTTTCTAAGAACATTTGAATTTCTAAAATCACACCAGGAGGAAACTCAGCTTCCTAAATAAATCAACACACAAACATTGATGAATGGATCAACCAATCAACACACAAACATTGATGAATGGATCAACCAATCAACACACAAACATTGATGAATGGATCAACCAACCAACACACAAACATTGATGAATGGATCAACCAATCAACACACAAACATTGATGAATGGATCAACCAATCAACACACAAACATTGATGAATGGATCAACCAATCAACACACAAACATTGATGAATGGATCAACCAACCAACACACAAACATTGATGAATGGATCAACCAATCAACACACAAACATTGATGAATGGATCAACCAATCAACACACAAAACATTGATGAATGGATCAACCAACCAACACACAAACATTGATGAATGGATCAACCAATCAACACACAAACATTGATGAATGGATCAACCAATCAACACACAAACATTGATGAATGGATCAACCAATCAACACACAAACATTGATGAATGGATCAACCAATCAAACAGCCAGACAGATTCGATCGAATTTACCTATTTACCCTGGCCTCCTTCTATGCACCATTCATTCATCCATTGATCTATCCATCCATCTACAAATCACACATCTATCCATCGACTCATCCACCGATCTATGCATCCACTCAACTACTAATCCATCCATCTACCAACCACCAATCCATCCATCTGCCAACCACCAATCCATCCATCCACTGATCTATCCATCCATCTACCAATCACACATCTATCCATCGACTCATCCACCGATCTATGCATCCACTCAACTACTAATCCATCCATCTACCAACCACCAATCCATCCATCTGCCAACCACCAATCCATCCATCCATTGATCTATCCATCCATCTACCAATCACACATCTATCCATCGACTCATCCACCGATCTATGCATCCACTCAAATACTAATCCATCCATCTACCAACCACCAATCCATCCATCTACCAACCACCAATCTATACATCCATTGATCTATCCATCCATCTACCAATCACACATCTATCCATCGACTCATCCACCGATCTATGCATCCACTCAACTACTAATCCATCCATCTCCCAACCACCAATCCATCCATCTGCCAACCACCAATCCATCCATCCATTGATCTATCCATCCATCTACCAATCACACATCTATCCATCGACTCATCCACCGATCTATGCATCCACTCAACTACTAATCCATCCATCTACCAACCACCAATCTATCCATCCACTCAACCACTAATCCATCCATCTACCAACCACCAATCTATCCATCCACTCAACCACCAATCCATCCATCTACCAACCACCAATCCACTCAACCACCAATCCATCCATCTACTCATCCACCAATCCATCCATCTACCAACCACCCATCTATCCATCCACTCAACCACCAATCCATCCTTCTACTCATCCACCAATCCATCCATCTACCAACCACCCATCTATCCATGCACTCAACTACTAATCCATCCATCCACTCAACTACTAATCCATCCATCCACTCAACTACTAATCCATCCATCCACTCAACTACTAATCCATCCATCCACTCAACTACTAATCCATCAAAATCCACTCAACCACCAATCCATCCATCCACTCAACCACCAATCCATCCATCCACTCAACTACTAATCCATCCATCCACTCGACTACTAATCCACCAATCCACTCAACCACCAATCCATCCATCCACTCAACTACTAATCCATCAAAATCCACTCAACCACCAATCCATCCATCCACTCAACCACCAATCCATCCATCCACTCAACTACTAATCCATCCATCCACTCGACTACTAATCCACCAATCCACTCAACCACCAATCCATCCATCCACTCAACTACTAATCCATCCATCTACTAACCACAAATCCATCCACCCACTCAACCACTAATCTATCCATCCACTCAACCACCAATCCATCCATCTACCAACCACCAATCCATCCATCCACTCAACCACCAATCTATCCATCCACTCATCCACCAATCCATCCTTCCACTCAACTACTAATCCATCCATCCACTCACCCATCGATCCATCCATCTACCAACCACCAATCCATCCATCTACCAACCCATCCATCTACCAACCAACCACCCACCCATACATCTACCAATCAACCACCCATCTATCCATCCACTCAACCACCCATCCATCCATGCACTGAACTACTAATCCATCCATCTACCAACCACCCATCTATCCATCCACTATCAATCCACTCAACCACCAATCCATCCATCCACTCGTCCACCGATCTATGCATTCACTCAACCACTAATCCATCCATCCACTCAACCACTAATCCATCCATCCACTCAACTACTAATCCATCCATCTACCAACCACCAATCTATCCATCCACCCAACTGCCAATCTATCCATGGACTCAACCACCAATCCATCCATCTACCAACCACCAATCCATCCATCTACCAACCACACATCTGTCCATCCACTCAATCACCAATCCATACATCCACTCAACCATCGACCCATCGATGCATTCATCCACTCAACCACCAATCTATCCATCCACTCAACCACCAATCCATCCATCTACCAACCACCAATCCATCCATCTACCAACCCATCCATCTACCAACCAACCACCCACCCATACATCTACCAATCAACCACCCATCTATCCATCCACTCAACCACCAATCTATCCATCGACTCAACCACCAATCCATCCATCTACCAACCACCAATCTATCCATCCACTCAACCACCAATCCATCCATCGACTCAACCACCAATCCATCCATCTACCAACCACATATCTGTCCATCCACTCAACCACCAATCCATACATCCACTCAACCATCGATCCATTCATCCACTCAACCACCAATCTATCCATCCACTCAACCACCAATCCATCCATCCACTCGTCCACTCGTCCACCGATCTATGCATTCACTCAACCACTAATCCATCCATCCACTCAACCACTAATCCATCCATCCACTCAACTACTAATCCATCCATCTACCAACCACCAATCTATCCATCCACCCAACTGCCAATCTATCCATCGACTCAACCACCAATCCATCCATCTACCAATCACCAATCCATACATCCACTCAACCATCGACCCATCGATGCATTCATCCACTCAACCACCAATCTATCCATCCACTCAACCACCAATCCATCCATCTACCAACCACCAATCCATCCATCTACCAACCCATCCATCTACCAACCAACCACCCACCCATACATCTACCAATCAACCACCCATCTATCCATCCACTCAACCACCAATCTATCCATCGACTCAACCACCAATCCATCCATCTACCAACCACCAATCTATCCATCCACTCAACCACCAATCCATCCATCGACTCAACCACCAATCCATCCATCTACCAACCACATATCTGTCCATCCACTCAACCACCAATCCATACATCCACTCAACCATCGATCCATCGATCCATTCATCCACTCAACCACCAATCTATCCATCCACTCAACCACCAATCCATCCATCTACCAACCACCAATCCATCCATCTACCAACCACCAATCCATCCATCTACCAACCAACCACCCATCTATCCATCCACTCAACTACTAATCCATCCATCCACTCAACTACTAATCCATCCATCCACTCACCCATCGATCCATCCATCTACCAACCACCAATCCACTCAACCACCAATCCATCCATCTACCAACCACCAATCCGTCCACTCAACCACCCATCCATCCATCCATCTATCTATCCATCCATCTACCAACCACCAATCCATCCATCCATCCATTCAACCATCCATCCATCTATCTATCTATCCATCCATCTACCAACCACCCATCCATCCTTAGATAGATAGAAGGCTGAATTACATACTCGTAAAACTAATTACAGTGCGACTACACCAACCAAGGCCACCCAAACAAATTTTGAATCAAATTTTCTAATCACATTTGTGACGCTGAATAACAGAATGATGTCGAATTCTACAATTTAAACTGTTTCTTGTTCACTCTTGATCATATACATACACATATAAAGTAAAATATATGCTTTTAAAGCGAAAATTTGAAAATTTGTGCAGATTCTATTGTTTGAATACTCAATTGTGATTGGATAATTTGTATGAAAATTTGTTTGGGTGGCCTTGGTTGGTGTAGTCGCACTGTAATATAAATACAATAAAACCTCAAAAAACTATGTACAATACTATAATTATGTATACTATGATGTAAAACTTAGTCATTGAAAGACAATTGACTACTAATGTTCCAAGTTCCTTCTACCAATCACCCATCTATCCTTCTACCAATCACCCATCTATCCTTCTACCAATCACCCATCTATCCTTCTACCAATCACCCATCTATCCTTCTACCAATCACCCATCTATCCTTCTACCAATCACCCATCTATCCTTCTACCAATCACCCATCTATCCTTCTACCAATCACCCATCTATCCTTCTACCAATCACCCATCTATCCTTCTACCAATCACCCATCTATCCTTCTACCAATCACCCATCTATCCTTCTACCAATCACCCATCTATCCTTCTACCAATCACCCATCTATCCTTCTACCAATCACCCATCTATCCTTCTACCAATCACCCATCTATCCTTCTACCAATCACCCATCTATCCTTCTACCAATCACCCATCTATCCTTCTACCAATCACCCATCTATCCTTCTACCAATCACCCATCTATCCTTCTACCAATCACCCATCTATCCTTCTACCAATCACCCATCTATCCTTCTACCAATCACCCATCTATCCTTCTACCAATCACCCATCTATCCTTCTACCAATCACCCCATCTATCCTTCTACCAATCACCCATCTATCCTTCTACCAATCACCCATCTATCCTTCTACCAATCACCCATCTATCCTTCTACCAATCACCCATCTATCCTTCTACCAATCACCCATCTATCCTTACCAATCACCCATCTATCCTTCTATCCTTCTACCTTCTACCAATCCCCATCTATCCTTCTACCAATCACCCATCTATCCTTCTACCAATCACCCATCTATCCTTCTACCAATCACCCATCTATCCTTCTACCAATCACCCATCTATCCTTCTACCAATCACCCATCCCCATCTATCCTTCTACCCCATCCATCCTTCTACCATCACCCATCTATCCTTCTACCAATCACACATCTATCCTTCTACCAATCACCCATCCATCCTTCTACCAATCACCCATCTATCCTTCTACCAATCACCCATCCATCCTTCTACCAATCACCCATCTATCCTTCTACCAATCACCCATATATCCTTCTACCAATCACCCATCTATCCTTCTACCAATCACCCATCTATCCTTCTACCAATCACCCATCTATCCTTCTACCAATCACTCTGAAGGAATGTGTTATCCAACAGAACTTACCTGTAGGGTTTTCTTGAAATCTTCTTTGTTGGCCACCAGTAAAGTATCCTGTGCAAAATACCAGTTTGTACTGTTTTACACAATCTTTCAGTTTGCATTATTAATTGTTAGTATTTTTTAATATATTCATAGAATTACTACTCAGTAAATCGCATTCACTTGAAAGCTATATAATAATAATAATAATTATAATAATTATAATAATAATAATAACAATAATTGTATAAGAAAAATCAGCGATATAAAGTTATGACGTTTCGACATCGTAATAATAATAGTAATAATAATAATAATAATATACATGAAAAAAATACTCGATTCTGATTGGCTTAGAGCAGTGCAGTTGAAAAGTAATTTGCACTGGAGTGCAAATTACCTTTAATATGCACTGCAGTGCAAATTACTTTTTTTTTCATGAATATTATTAATTGGTGATCATACGATTTCTCGTTCAATTTGGAATAATTTGCACTCGTGTGTTTTTCAAAGAGCTCATATTGCACTCGCCCTACGGGCTCGTGCAATTTTGATACTCTTTGAAAAACACACTCGTGCAAATTATTTCCAAATTGAACTCGAAACCGTATGATTACCTCTACTAATAATGATGATAATAATAATAATAATAATAATAATAATAATAATAATAATAATAATAATAATAATAATAATAATAATAAGTAATGGTAATAGAACTGAGTGGAGTGCAATTTGGTCTGAAATCATACGAATGATTACAAAATTGAACTGAGTGGAGTGCAATTTGTTATCACGAGTATGATTTCAGACCAAAATTGCACGACACGAAGTTCAATTACCTATTAATCATATTCATTTTGAAATCTTTTCAAATACACTCGTTATATTTAGGTGGTAAGTTGCAATAATAAGAATAATTTTGATGCCTAAAATACAACTCTTTCTGATTCTAAATTACAAATTACTTTTTATGAAGAATCGTTTGAATTTAATAAAATTAGAGTTTCTGTGCGAAAATAAAAAAAAATAAAAAAATTGGTGCAATTAATGATCCAAAATAGTGCAATTAATGATTTAATCGCACCATTTTTAGCCAATCAGATTGCAGGATTTACTAGTGATTTCAAAATGAATATGATTATAATAATAATAATAATAATAATATGTTAATTACTGTGTCAATGTATTTAGCTTTTCACAAACCGGAGAAAACAGAAAGATATAGTATGAATACGTTATAGTAATATCTGACAATCTCGTTGACGAGTATGCAAACAAAAATGAATCCACAAAATTACAGTGCTATAGTACAAAATCTAGAAAAATTTTACCAGAAAATTTCGGCCTAACTTTACAATCTTCTAATGGTTTCATTGGGGGTATTGCTAAACTGTCAATAGTTTTTCAATAACTTATATTATCGAATTCATGAATAATTAATGAGGGAAATACAATAGAAATCATAAGCATAGCAGACATCTGTAAATCGGATACAGAATCGTCCTCATTTGCATTCAGCTTTAACTTGGATTTTCTCGGCCAAATTATAGTAAAACATCCACTTATACATCGTTGGATTCGATAAGTAAGATACATTATTATACGACTGTGACGTAAATTTACCATAAAAGGGCACAAAATCCTCCAAATATCCGAGCGTATTACCCACTGTAGATTGTCGTATTACCCGGCTTGTAACCCGGTAAAACCGGTTTTGAACACAACATATTTTGTACTAGTTTTGGTTTTCATTGCAAAAAGAAAAAAACACTATACAATGACAGAAAAGTATTTCTAAAGGGAATAGGGAAACAAACAACTACTTTTTAATGATATCTGTATAGAAAATATGAAGAAAATCCAATCTTTTTGGTGAAAAAAGCCAGTGAAAAATCTCTCGAGCGCGTGCTCGATGGCGTATCGATTGTGTGATAGCGCGCGCATTTCACAAACAAATCACAAAAACAGCTTTTGTACGCTTTTGTACGTTTTTGGGGGGGGGTTATTTTGTTGTCGTATAATAAACAATTTATTACAGTTAGAGTTGTGTAATACGGCTGGACATTTTTTCTCGTCTATTTGTATTTTGCCTCGCCTACGGCTCGTCAAAATACGGCAAGACTCGTAAAAATATCCAGCCGTATTACACAACTCTAACTGTAATAACCTCTATATATTCGCGTCCAATCTGTATGGGATTTACAAACTCTCGCGTACGGCTCGAGTTTGTAAATCCCATACAGGTCGGCCGCTCATATTGTATCTATTAGAGTTTTTCTGTATCCTCTGTTTTTCATAGGTCTCTGTTTTTCATAGGTCTCTGTTTTACAGTGGTTGAATACATTATCATATGCTGAATAGAAATCATCGTAGCGTAAATGAGGTGCATGCATGCTATTGTCACCACGTTACGGTGGCTGATTTAAACATCATATTATGAATGAAGTCATTGCCGTGTAATTACTAGTGTGACTTGTTCTCGATTCTAGTGTAAACGTTAACGATGGTTCCACCGCTACCATCTTTTATTTTTGGAATTCTGGCATTCATTATCGAATATCTGCACATGATGATCTTACACCTCCGCCGGGCACCTCCGCCGCCTTTGCCACTAAATGCTCTGCTTGCAGGGATTGAAAATTTCATGAATATTGTCTCGCGGATGCTTGTTCCAATTCATGTGATTATACGAAATCACTACGATGGAAATCGCTGGCTGCTACCTGCCGTCCGTCGTAACATTTGGAATACACTTGTGATAAACCCAGAGAGCTTTTGGTTTCTAACAGGCGAAACACCTGGCAGTCTGTTTCGAGTTGTCCAGCGAATTGGAGCGGAAGTAGAAGCCCGGGTACGCGACCCATGGAATCCGCGTATGCGTATGCGTCGAACACGCCCTTATGCTCTCTGCCTCCACGATAGAGTTTTGTTAACATTTATATGGTTGCGACAATACCATACTCTAACTGCCCTTGGCCAACTGTTCGGCGTATCAGTAAGCAATGTTTACGACACTCTTCTGACAGTTGTTCCGATTTTACACGAACATTACTTTTGGCGGTACATTGCCTTGGAACGATGAAAACCAATGGAACAATCAACGGCATGAATTCGATGAGCTACCAAACGCTGTAGGTGCCATTGACGCCTTTGCCGTTCAAATTAACAGGCCGCAAGGTGCCGCACAGCGCTTGTACTACAGACGAGATCGGGGCTATCATTTTCTTAATTTTCATGTGATAATTGACAATGATGGTTTCTTCCAGTTTTCTCGAGGCGGATTTCTAGGACACGCGACTGATGCAGCATCTTATGCACGCTTACCGGCCATGGGATATGGGCAGCAGCTTCACCTACCTCGAAACTCTTACCTGTTAGCAGATGGAGGGTATCCTTCAGTGCACCCTCTTGTTACACCATTCCGTAGACCAAGGCGGGGCCGTCTCAGCCATATCCAATTTCGCACTAACATTGAGTTACAGAGAGCAAGGGTGCGCGTCGAACATAGAATTGGGGATGCAAGGGTCTACCGTTCTATCCCTGGCCGTTCTGGTAGATTTCGAGGGCGTAGGAATCTGGTCCCTGTTGTTGTAAGAGTTGTGCTTTCGCTTGTAAATCGACGGCGAATACTGATTCGAAATATCAGATGCCAGTTTTTAGAAATGTAAATTGCCACGCCTTTTCAGTTACAGAACTCTACTTTTTGAAGTACATTGTTTCGTAATCGAATAAGGAGCTAGAGGACAATATACCGTAGAATCCCGGTTATAAGCCCTGGGCTTATATAACTTCGTAGAAAGGGAGGGAAAATACGTCTGAAATTCGTTCTATTTAAAAAAAATCACAATTTTATAATCGTGACCATTTTAATTAAACAGTATTCCCGTCCGGGATTCTACGGTATATAAGACAAATTCTGTCATATAGCAAAACGTTGTTATTGTTGTTGTCGTTGTACCACAGGTAGCCCAAGCTCAGTATCAGTGGCGTAAATACAGTAAATGTATGGGCTTTCTTGTTCTGGTGTACTTGAACAAATAAATAAAATATCGTTTGCTTTTATACGCCTCGTGCTTGTTCCTTGTATTGTCCTTTACCTCTGTAGGAATTTCTAGGCCATTCCGCTTGAAATTGAGAGAGTTACGGCGGTTTAGAAAAAAATTCCCTACCAGTAAGAAAATATAGAAGGTAGGTCACTCATGGCCGCCAGCGAACTCACATGGTCCCACTCAAATGCTCGTAAATCTCTCGAAACTAGACATAACGCCAAATTTCTTTCGGTAAACTGTAGTACAATACAAGTCCGATAAATCACACTGCCATTCCCTTCTCTTACTCATCGCTATCTGCATCCAAGAGCAAGGTTTTTGTGACTTTCATCGGCAACATGAACCTCTGTACCTTCAAGTCTGACACGGATTTTGAACGGCCGTACAAAAAATGCGCACACCGGGGAGGGACAGAGGTACATTTGACACTTGAATAGAATTTCCGTACCCTCCCGTGAGGATTGCAACCATATCTTGTCAGAGATTATAACAAAATCTTTTCTTCGAATTCGTGTTGATTTTCAATACCCCATTTGGAATTTGCTCCAAAGGCCTTTTCCTTGAAATCAGAAGCATTAATTTGACAGAAGAAATACTGTAATCTATGATAGAACGAAATTTTATTCAAGTGTCAACTTGATTAGATTATTATATACTGCACGTTCGTATTTTGAACGAGCTTCACGCTCCTGGACGACACGTGTTGAAATAAACTATTGTATTGTATTGTACCTCTGTCCCTCCCCGGTGTGTGCATTTTTTGTACGGCCGTTCAAAATCCGTGTCAGACTTGAAGGTACAGAGGTTCATGTTGCCGATGAAAGTCACAAAAACCTTGCTCTTGGATGCAGATAGCGATGAGTAAGAGAAGGGAATGGCAGTGTGATTTATCGGACTTGTATTGTACTACAGTTTACCGAAAGAAATTTGGCGTTATGTCTAGTTTCGAGAGATTTACGAGCATTTGAGTGGGACCATGTGAGTTCGCTGGCGGCCATGAGTGACCTACCTTCTATATTTTCTTACTGGTAGGGAATTTTTTTCTAAACCGCCGTAACTCTCTCAATTTCAAGCGGAATGGCCTAGAAATTCCTACAGAGGTAAAGGACAATACAAGGAACAAGCACGAGGCGTATAAAAGCAAACAATTTTTTATTTATTTATTCAAGTACACCAGAACAAGAAAGCCCATACATTTACTGTATTTACGCCACTGATACTGAGCTTGGGCTACCTGTGGTTGTACATGTAGTTAGCCGTGGAATTGTTTATGGTTCTCACCAATACCCGTCATGATCAACAACATGCATGCAGTAAATGATAGGCAATTTTCTGTCTGACAGGCAGAACGTAAACAATATATACAGGCTCGAAGTCAAGAAATAAACTAGTCGCAAAACTTGGGTTATCAAAGGAAATCAAGCATTTCCTTTTTACAGTTTAATGTTCTGTAACCTTAAATAGGTACATACACAAAGGCATGAAATCAGTCGGTACATATTATAAAATATACAATGATGGGTCTAAGAATTGTTATTGTACCAATTATTATTCGGAACTATCGCGGCAAGATAGATAGGAAAACCATACGTATATGCTGTGGGCTGGCTTCGATCCGTTGATACAATGCCGTAACTGAAAACAAAACAAAACCTGAGGTGCAGTTTAAACTCCGTACTTATAGGCCCGGTCCACACTACTCCGTTTTCGTTTGAAAACGTATACTTCTTTATGCGTTTTTACCGAGTGTCTACACTAAAACGATCGAAAATGGAGATGTTTATCTATGAAAACGGAGGTTTTCGAAAACACTTTCCAAAGCGGAGACTTTTAAAAACGCAGGTCTATCGTTTTAGTGTGGACGTCAAAAACGGAGCTTTTCAGAAACGCTTACGTTACAATCGGAGCTTTTCAGAACCTCTACGTCACTACGTAAAATCGTCCGAGCAAGCCTGGTGACGAAAATTAAACGCATCTTCATCCCCTATAGGTGTAGACAGTCGAAAACGATGTGAAAACGATGTGAAAACGGCTAGTGTGGACGCAGAGTTTTTCATCCGTTTTCGATCAAACGGAAACGAAGGTTTTCAAAAACGGATTAGTGCGAACGGGGCCTTATTTCAATGAGCTGTTAAACATATCAAACATGATAAATGAGGTGGCTCATGTATAGTACGGCGTTTAAACTGCAGGGTCTGACAGAAGTTAATATCGACTGTGCTTTTAAACAAACAGTGCTCTATTCTGTGGCATCACTCCCAGATGACTCAAGATCAATGCCTTGGTTCCTAGCGCTTTCCTTGAGGTACTTCATGTGAAGTTTTGCAGTTTGCAAGCCGACAGCCATAAGGTTTTCTGCACGATTTGTCATGTTTTTAAGCCTGTTCGGCAGCCCTTTTTCCCGCTTTCTGTAGGCTTTCTTGGATCCCTTTTTTCTCTTTCTCTTTGGAGGCTTAGGTTGTTGATCAAGGCTGCTTTCACTGGATACACTATCAGAGAACTCTAAAATGACGGGCGCTGCCTCGCCTCTCTTGGACTTGCTGCAGCTGGGCTCAGCTTGTTTGCGCGACAACACTTGAACTGCTGCATCATCAGCTGCTTCTGACTTGTCGGATTCATCACAGTGCACATCATTCAGTGGGTCCCGAGCTTCTGCTCCCTTTATGTTCTTCATCTGAAGCACAACTTGCTCTGCTGTCGAGGCATCATCTACAATACATCTTTCCTCCCTCTCTGTAACTTCAGGTGAATGTTTTGCCCTCCTTCCTATGTTGCCAAGTCGATTTCGCACACATTTGACCGCTTCCTTGTCGTCAATATTCTCCCACGCTGTTTTGTATTTCAAAGCAAGATTTTGCTCGAGCAAATCATTGTGGCGAACAAAGTATTCTAGTATTTGTTTCCAGTCGTTTCCCTTTCTTTCTATCGCCTTTCTGTACAGCATAACTTCAACATCTGATATCGAATCTTTCCTCGGGGTTTTTGTGCGCGCTCTTTTGCGCTTCTTTTCACCTATAACAAAACGAGATTCAGACTTCTTATAACCCAAGAAGACAGCTTCTTAGAAGGCGCATGGCTTACCTGCAAAATAACGCTGGAACAGCATATCTGGGTCCGTATCAGACATTTTCTCTCAGGCACGAGTCGAAACCAGTGGCAAGATATGCAAGAACGTGTTTTTAAAAGTTTACCCTACGTCATGCACGGATGGTCATAGCCAATTAAACTGTTCATTGTTTCATTTTCTTGATTAGCATTTGAAAAACGCACCCTCTGTTTTTCAAAACAAAACACAGAAGATACAGAAAAACTCTATTACTTAACTTTGCAAAACTCATTATTCTTTCAATTGATGAAAAATTAGTTTTACACAAATATATAAAACTTTTACGTTTTTATTGTTTTAAAAAACAATATCATTACTTACTCTTATGCGATTATCCTTGAATTTCTTAAAAAGGTCTTCTAATTTCAAATGTTCCAGCATTGCGTACACTTTCCCATAGGGATCCCAATCTAATCAAAAATAATCAAAAAAACATGATATCAATATATTGGACTTGTATTTGGCGAATTATAACCAACTCTACTTTGAACATTAAAGCATCACTGCAGTCACTGACATCATCTACACTACCAACAACACTGCAGTCACTGACATCATCTACACTACCAACAACACTGCAGTCACTGACATCATCTACACTACCAACAACACTGCAGTCACTGACATCATCTACACTACCAACAACACTGCAGACATCGTCTACACTACCAACAACACTGCAGTCACTGACATCATCTACACTACCAACAACACTGCAGTCACTGACATCATCTACACTACCAACAACACTGCAGTCAATGACATCATCTACACTACCAACAACACTGCAGTCAATGACATCATCTACACTACCAAGAACACTGCAGTCACTGACATCATCTACACTACCAACAACACTGCAGTCACTGACATCATCTACACTACCAACAACACTGCAGTCACTGACATCATCTACACTACCAACAACACTGCAGTCAATGACATCATCTACACTACCAACAACAATGCAGTCAATGACATCATCTACACTACCAAGAACACTGCAGTCACTGACATCATCTACACCACCAACAACACTGCAGTCAATGACATCATCTACATGTACACTACCAACAACACTGCAGTCAATGACATCATCTACACTACCAACAACACTGCAGTCAATGACATCATCTACACTACCAACAACACTGCAGTCAATGACATCATATACACTACCAACAACACTGCAGTCAATGACATCATCTACACTACCAACAACACTGCAGTCAATGACATCATCTACACTACCAACATCACTGCAGTCAATGACATCATCTACACTACCAACACAGCAGTCAATGACATCTACACTACCAACAACACTGCAGTCAATGACATCATATACACTACCAACAACACTGCAGTCAATGACATCATCTACACTACCAACAACACTGCAGTCAATGACATCATCTACACTACCAACAACACTGCAGACATCGTCTACACTACCAACAACACTGCAGTCAATGAGATCATATACACTACCAACAACACTGCAGTCAATGACATCATCTACACTACCAACAACACTGCAGTCAATGACATCATCTACACTACCAACAACACTGCAGTCAATGACATCATATACACTACCAACAACACTGCAGTCAATGACATCATCTACACTACCAACAACACTGCAGTCAATGACATCATCTACACTACCAACAACACTGCAGTCAATGACATCATCTACACTACCAACATCACTGCAGTCAATGACATCATCTACACTACCAACAACACAGCAGTCAATGACATCTACACTACCAACAACACTGCAGTCAATGACATCATATACACTACCAACAACACTGCAGTCAATGACATCTACACTAACAACAACACTGCAGTCAATGAGATCATCTACACTACCAACAACACTGCAGTCACTGACATCATATACACTACCAACAACACTGCAGTCAATGACATCATATACACTACCAACAACACTGCAGTCAATGACATCATCTACACTACCAACAACACTGCAGTCAATGACATCATATACACTACCAACAACACTGCAGTCACTGACATCATCTACACTACCAACAACACTGCAGTCACTGACATCATCTACACTACCAACAACACTGCAGTCAATGACATCTACACTACCAACAACACTGCAGTCAATGACATCATCTACACTACCAACAACACTGCAGTCAATGACATCATCTACACTACCAACAACACTGCAGTCAATGACATCATCTACACTACCAACAACACTGCAGTCAATGACATCATATACACTACCAACAACACTGCAGTCACTGACATCATCTACACTACCAACAACACTGCAGTCACTGACATCATCTACACTACCAACAACACTGCAGTTACTGACATCATATACACTACCAACAACACTGCAGTCAATGACATCATCTACACTACCAACAACACTGCAGTCAATGACATCATCTACACTACCAACAACACTGCAGTCACTGACATCATATACACTACCAACAACACTGCAGTCACTGACATCATCTACACTACCAACAACACTGCAGTCAATGACATCATCTACACTACCAACAACACTGCAGTCAATGACATCATCTACACTACCAACAACACTGCAGTCAATGACATCATATACACTACCAACAACACTGCAGTCAATGACATCATCTACACTACCAACATCACTGCAGTCAATGACATCATCTACACTACCAACATCTTGCAATTTTGATTTAAATTGTTCTATTGTATTGCCTTCATTTTGATTGCAGTCTTCGTTGTCTGTTTGGAATGGTGTTTCTTCTTTGCTGTGTTCTAATTTGTCATCCAAACAAGTTTCCTCGACATCACGTGAATCCATCTCTTGTGGTTCATCAGACCATCTTGAAGCTCTCAGCAGCAGAAGATCCAGAAGCATACTTTTTACTGGTCTACACAGTGATGCAATGTTTTGTTAATTCATCTACAAAGGTTTTGTCTTATAAGTGTACAATAATAATAACAAATAATAATGATCATACAATAAACATCGTTCAAATTTTGACATCACGTATTCAACCCAAACAATCAACACAGCTTCGTTCCATACATTTCTTCATGTTTAATGTCTGGAATTATTTTATTTCTATGAAGCTAAACGTTTGTGTGAATGAGTTTTCTTACAATATTTGTGCTTAGGATTCATTGTTTGACCAGTTTTCTTCCATGCATGTATGTATGTATGCAGAGCTAGTAACATTTCCCTGGACCAGGTGTGTTTTGGAATTACATTTTTGGTTGAAGTGCGCGCACTACTGACGCCATGAAGCGAGTGCTGGTTTTTTCTTCTTCAGAACTTTGGTATTTTTCAGTGACATACTCTATGATCTTTTGCTTAAAGATTTTATTTCTTTGCAGAAGTAAATGATAAACAACTTATTAGTTTAAACTAATGAATCATATTTACATTGTCAAGTCATGCTCACCTTGATAGACTTGCTGACAAAACATGATCCCTCACAGAACTAAAAATACTTTCAGTGTCAATGTTTCCAAAACTAGAAAAGAAAAATGGAATAATTCTATGTTTTGGGTTTCTTGGGAGTTGTTCTGCAATGTTTTTGACATAGTCACCAACGGACCAAGTCCGCCAAAACGTCGGTGACTATGTCAAATACATTGCAGAACAACTCCCAAGAAACCCAAAACATAGAATCATATAACGATCTGCGAAAAGAAAGTTTCCGAAATACGAAAATGGGCATGTTTAATTAATAAAGTAGAAATATCCATTGATAATGGAAATGTACAGCCTGGTTCCACCATGGTACAATCACAAACACAAGCAAAAGAAACTTATACAATCCGTTATACACATAAGCAAGTTGGAAGGAATTTGCGAAGAAACACTATTTATAGCAACAAAATGTATACCAGACATGTCATAACCTTATATTCTGTTCTTCCATGATTGGACCAATAACTTTGAGAAGGCCCGTCAGACAAACTGCAGATCCACCCAATTCATTTTCAGTTTTAACCTACAAGCATACATCAAATACTTTTGCTATCTACCACAACATTCATTTGCAGTAGTCATTCATGGTCAACATTTCTATCATTAAAGCATGTTACTTCATTTATAACATGTACATGTACATGTAGCTAACTTACAACACACTCTGATTGGCTAATTTACTGAAAACTCATTATATTACATGTACCACTAGGACAATCAAGTAATATCTACCACCATTACATTACATGTACCACTAGGACATCAAGTAATATCTACCATGTACATGTACCACTAGGACAATCAAGTAATATCTACCACCATTACTACATGTACCACTAGGACATTAATATCTACATGTTACACATGTACCACTAGGACAATCAAGTAATATCTACCACCATTACATTACATGTACCACTAGGACAATCAAGTAATATCTACCACCATTACATTACATGTACCACTAGGACAATCAAGTAATATCTACCACCATTACATTACATACCACTAGGACAATCAAGTATCTACCACCATTACATTACATGTACCACTAGGACAATCAAGTAATATCTACCACCATTACATTACATGTACCACTAGGACAATCAAGTAATATCTACCACCATTACATTACATGTACCACTAGGACAATCAAGTAATATCCCACCATTACATTACATGTACCACTAGGACAATCAAGTAATATCTACCACCATTACATTACATGTACCACTAGGACAATCAAGTAATATCTACCACCATTACATTACATGTACCACTAGGACAATCAAGTAACATGTACCACTAGGACAATCAAGTAATATCTACCACCATTACATTACATGTACCACTAGGACAATCAAGTAATATCTACCACCATTATTACATTACACTAGGACAATCAAGTAATATCTACCACCATTACATTACATGTACACTAGGACAATCAAGTAATATCTACCATTACATTACATGTACCACTACAATCAAGTAATATCTACCACCATTACATTACATGTACCACTAGGACAATCAAGTAATATCTACCACCATTACATTACATGTACCACTAGGACAATCAAGTAATATCTACCACCATTACATTACATGTACCACCATTACATTACATGTACCACTAGGACAATCAAGTAATATCTACCACCATTACATTACATGTACCACTAGGACAATCAAGTAATATCTACCACCATTACATTACATGTACCACTAGGACAATCAAGTAATATCTACCACCATTACATTACATGTACCACTAGGACAATCAAGTAATATCTACCACCATTACATTACATGTACCACTAGGACAATCAAGTAATATCTACCACCATTACATTACATGTACCACTAGGACAATCAAGTAACCCATTACATATCTACCACCACATTACATTACATGTACCACTAGGACAATCAAGTAATATCTACCACCATTACATTACATGTACTACCACTAGGGACAATCAAGTAATATCTACCACCATTACATTACATGTACCATGGACAATCAAGTACTAGGACAATCAAGTAATCATCTACCACCATTACATTACATGTACCACTAGGACAATCAAGTAATATCTACCACCATTACATTACATGTACCACTAGGACAATCAAGTAATATCTACCACCATTTACATTACATGTACCACTAGGACAATCAAGTAATATCTACCACCATTACATTACATGTACCACTAGGACAATCAAGTAATATCTACCACCACTAGGACAATCAAGTAATATCTACCACCATTACATTACATGTACCACTAGGACAATCAAGTAATATCTACCACCATTACATTACATGTACCACTAGGACAATCAAGTAATATCTACCACCATTACATTACATGTACATTACATGTACATAGTACAATCACTACCACCATTACATTACATGTACCACTAGGACAATCAAGTAATATCTACCACCATTACATTACATGTACCACTAGGACAATCAAGTAATATCTACCACCATTACATTACATGTACCACTAGGACAATCAAGTAATATCTACCACCATTACATTACATGTACCACTAGGACAATCAAGTAATATCTACCACCATTACATTACATGTACCACTAGGACAATCAAGTAATATCTACCACCATTACATTACATGTACCACTAGGACAATCAAGTAATATCTACCACCATTACATATACCACTAGGACTACCACCATTACATTACATGTACCACTAGGACAATCAAGTAATATCTACCACCATTACATTACATGTACCACTAGGACAATCAAGTAATATCTACCCACCATTACATTACATGTACCACTAGGACAATCAAGTAATATCTACCACCATTACATTACATGTACCACTAGGACTAGGACAATCACCAGTAATATCTACCACCATTACATTACATGTACCACTAGGACAATCAAGTAATATCTACCCACCATTACATTACATGTACCCACCATACTAGGACAATCAAGTAATATCTACCACCATTACATTACATGTACCACTAGGACAATCAAGTAATATCTACCACCATTACACATTACATGTACCACTAGGACAATCAAGTAATATCTACCACCATTACATTACATGTACCACTACTAGGACAATCAAGTAATATCTACCACATTACATTACATTACATGTACCCACACTAGGACAATCAAGTAATATCTACCACCATTACATTACATGTACCACTAGGACAATCAAGTAATATCTACCACCATTACATTAATATCTACCAATCATTACATTACATGTACCACTAGGGACAATCAAGTAATATCTACCACCATTACATTACATGTACCACTAGGACAATCAAGTAATATCTACCACCATTACCATTACATTACATGTACCACTAGGACAATCAAGTAATATCTACCCACCATTACATTACATGTACCACTAGGACAATCAAGTAATATCTACCACCATTACATTACATGTACCACTAGGACACTAGGACAATCAACCACTAGGACAATCAAGTAATATCTACCACCATTACATTACATGTACCACTAGGACAATCAAGTAATATCTACCACCATTACATTACATGTACCACTAGGACAATCAAGTAATATCTACCACCATTACATTACATGTACCACTAGGACAATCAAGTAATATCTACCACCATTACATTACATGTACCACTAGTCAAGTAATATCTACCACCATTACATTACATGTACCACTAGGACAATCAAGTAATATCTACCACCACAATTACATTACATGTACCACTAGGACAAATCAACCATTACATTACATGTACCACTAATATCTACCACCATTACATTACATGTACCACTAGGACAATCAAGTACATCTACATTACATAGGACAATGTACCACTAGGACAATCAAGTAATATCTACCACCATTACATTACATGTACCACTAGGACAATCAAGTAATATCTACCACCATTACATTACATGTACCACTAGGACAATCAAGTAATATCTACCACCATTACATTACATGTACCACTAGGACAATCAAGTAATATAACCTACCACCATTACATTACATGTACCACTAGGACAATCAAGTACATGTTACATTACAGTACAGGACAATCAAGTAATATCTACCACCATTACATTACATGTACCACTAGGACAATCAATCAGGTAATCAACAACAGACCTGATCAAATGTGATCCATTTTTCCAAACTTTGGCTGGCAAGGATGTCTACTACAGCCTTGAAACTGAAAATAAAATATATTAAGCTGTTGATGAGAGTAATTGCATATTTAACTAAAAGTTACTTTGTGCTATTAATTATTTCACATCAAATACATTGCTATTTAACAGAACAGGGGTCCAGTTGTTCGAAAGGCAATTAGCGCTAATCCAGGATTAAATCTTGAGAAAACCATTGCCGCTAATCCAGGATTAGCACTAATCGTCTTTCGTACAACCAGCCCCAGTACTGTATCAAAGCCCACCTGTTGTCTGTACAATCTTGACTTACTGCAATCAGAATCATCTCACCAATGAAAGAACAAAAACGTCCACATCTCTTTTGCCAGTCACTGATAGAAACATGCTACAACCACAGGAAATCACCAATCATGTACACTATATATGTTCAGTAGTCCATTAAACACCAATCATGTACTATATATATGTTCAGTAGTCCATTAAACACCAATCATGTACACTATATATGTACAGTAGTCCATTAAACACCAATCATGTACACTAT
Organism: Actinostola sp. cb2023; assembly: GCA_033675265.1. Taxonomy (NCBI): domain Eukaryota; kingdom Metazoa; phylum Cnidaria; class Anthozoa; order Actiniaria; family Actinostolidae; genus Actinostola; species Actinostola sp. cb2023. Next base: position 278,658 of record JAUJYZ010000242.1, on the reverse strand, counting down.
ATATGTACAGTAGTCCATTAAACACCAATCATGTACACTATATATGTTCAGTAGTCCATTAAACACCAATCATGTACACTATATATGTTCAGTAGTCCATTAAACACCAATCATGTACACTATATATGTTCAGTAGTCCATTAAACACCAATCATGTACACTATATATGTACAGTAGTCCATTAAACACCAATCATGTACACTATATATGTTCAGTAGTCCATTAAACACCAATCATGTACACTATATATGTTCAGTAGTCCATTAAACACCAATCATGTACACTATATATGTACAGTAGTCCATTAAACACCAATCATGTACACTATATATGTTCAGTAGTCCATTAAACACCAATCATGTACTATATATGTTCAGTAGTCCATTAAACACCAATCATGTACACTATATATGTTGTTCACCAACACAAATCATGTGGAAATGTCGAGGCTCTTACCTCATCAATATCATCTGTGATTGCAGTTACAACCTGACATAAGTACCTAGTAAACTGAGAGATTTCCAAACCTACAAAAAGCATTAATCAAGAAAATTGATGGTTGTCATGGTTGTTGTCAGTGTTGTTGTGGTTGCTGTCATTGTTGTTGTGGTTGATGTCAGTGTTGTTGTGGTTGCTGTCATTGTTGTTGTGGTTGTTGTTGTAATTGCTGTCATTGTTGTTGTGGTTGTTGTTGTGATTACTGTCATTGTTGTTGTGGTTGCTGTCATTGTTGTTGTCATTGTTGTTGTCATGTTGTTGTGGTTGCTATATTGTTGTTGTGGTTGCTGTCATTGTTGTTGTGTCATGTGTTGTGATGTCGAGGTTGTGGTTACTGTCATTGTTGTTGTGATTGCTGTGATTGTTGTTGTGGTTGCTGACATTGTTGTTGTAGTTGCTGTCATTGTTTTGTGGTTGCTGTCATTGTTGCATTGCTGTCATTGTTGTTGATGGTTGTGTCATGGTTGTTGTGGTTGCAGTGTTGTTGTGGTTGTTATTGTGTTGCTGTCATTGTTGTTGTGGTTGTTGTCATTACTGTCATTGTTGTTGTGGTTGCTGTCATTGTTGTTGTGATTGCTGTCATTGTTGTTGTTGTGTTGCTGTCATTGTTGTTGTGATTGCTGTTGTTGTTGTGTTGCTGTCATTACTGTCATTGTTGTTGTGGTTGCTGTCATTGTTGTTGTGGTTGTGTCATTGTTGTGGTTGCTGTCATTGTTGTTGTGGTTGCTGTCATTGTTGTTGTGGTTGCTGTCATTGTTGTGGTTGTTGTTGTGGTTGCTGTCATTGTTGTTGTGGTTGTTGTTGTGATTTGCTGTCATTGTTGTGGTTGCTGTCATTGTTGTTGTGTTGCTGTCATTTGTTGTGGTTGCTGTCATTGTTGTTGTGATTGCTGTCATTGTTGTTGTGATTGCTGTCATTGTTGTTGTGATTGCTGTCATTGTCTGTCATTGTTTGTGGTTGCTGTCATTGCTGTGGTTGCTGTCATTGTTGTTGTGATTGCTGTCATTGTTGTTGTGATTGCTGTCATTGTTGTTGTGATTGCTGTCATTGTTGTTGTGGTTGGTGTCATTGCTGTGGTTGTCATTGTTGTTGTGGTTGCTGTCATTGTTGTTGTGGTTGCTGTCATTGTTGTTGTGTGGTTTGCTGTCATTGTGTTGTGATTGCTGTCATTGTTGTTGTGATTGCTGTCATTGTTGTTGCTGTCATTGTCATTGTTGTTGTGTTGTTGTGTTGTTGTGATGTTGTTGTGGTGATGTTGTCATTGTTGTTGTGGTTGCTGTCATTGTTGTTGTGATTGCTGTCATTGTTGTTGTGGTTGCTGTCATTGTTGTTCAGTGGTTGTTGTGGTTGTGTCATTGTTGTTGTGGTTGCTGTCATTGTTGTTGTTGTGGTTGCTGTCATTGTTGTTGTGGTTGCTGTCATTGTTGTTGTGGTTGCTGTCATTGTTGTTGTGATTGCTGTCATTGTTGTTGTGGTTGCTGTCATTGTTGTTGTGGTTGTTGTCATTGTTGTCATTGTTGTTGTGGTTGTCATTGTTGTTGTGATTGCTGTCATTGTTGTTGTGGTTGCTGTCATTGTTGTTGTGATTGCTGTCATTGTTGTTGTGGTTGCTGTCATTGTTGTTGTGATTGCTGTCATTGTTGTTGTGGTTGCTGTCATTGTTGTTGTGGTTGCTGTCATTGTTGTTGTGGTTGCTGTCATTGTTGTTGTGGTTGTTATTGTGGTTGCTGTCATTGTTGTGGTGTTGTTGTGCTGTGTCATTGTTGTTGTGATTGCTGTCATTGTTGTTGTTGTTGTGATTGCTGTCATTGTTGTTGTGGTTGCTGTCATTGTTGTTGTGTGTTGTTGTGCTTGCTGTCATTGTTGTTGTGATTGCTGTCATTGTTGTTGTGGTTGCTGTCATTGTTGTTGTGGTTGCTGTCATTGTGTTGTGGTGCTGTCATTGTTGTCATTGTGTCATTGTTGTGGTTGCTGTCATTGCTGTCATTTGTTGTTGTTGTTGTTGTGATTGCTGTCATTGTTGTTGTGATTGCTGTCATTGTTGTTGTGGTTGCTGTCATTGTTGTTGTGGTTGCTGTCATTGTTGTTGTGGTTGCTGTCATTGTTGTTGTGCTTGTTGTTGTGATTGCTGTCATTGTTGTTGTGATTGCTGTCATTGTTGTTGTGATTGCTGTCATTGCTGTTGTGGTTGTTGTCATTGCTGTTGTGGTTGCTGTCAGTGTTGTTGTGGTTGTTGTTGTGGTTGTTGTGATTGCTGTCATTGTTGTTGTGATTGCTGTCATTGTTGTTGTGGTTGCTGTCATTGTTGTTGTGGTTGTTGTGCTGTCATGTGTTGTGGTTGTGTCATTGTTGTTGTGGTTGCTGTCATTGTGTTGTGGTTGCTGTCAGTTGTTGTTGTGTCAGTGTTGCTGTGTTGCTGTCATGTTGTTGTGATTGCTGTCATTGTTGTTGTGGTTGCTGTCATTGTTGTTGTGGTTGTTGTTGTGGTTTACTGTCATTTGTTGTGTTGCTGTCATTGTTGTTGTGATTGCTGTCATGTTGTTGTGGTTGCTGTCATTGTTGTTGTGATTGCTGTCATTGTTGTTGTGGTTGCTGTCATTGTTGTTGTGATTGCTGTCATTGTTGTTGTGGTTGCTGTCATTGTTGTTGTGGTTGCTGTCATTGTTGTTGTGATTGCTGTCATTGTTGTTGTTGTGGTTGCTGTCATGTTTACTGTCATTGTTGTTGTGGTTGCTGTCATTGTTGTTGTGATTGCTGTCATTGTTGTTGTGGTTGCTGTCATTGTTGTTGTGGTTGTTGTTGTGGTTGCTGTCATTGTTGTTGCTGTCATTGTTGTTGTGGTTGCTGTCATTGTTGTTGTGGTTGTGTTGTGATGCTGTCATTTGTTGTGGTTGCTGTCATTGTTGTTGTGATTGCTGTCATTGTTGTTGTGGTTGCTGTCATGTTGTTGTGATTGCTGTCATTGTTGTTGTGGTTGCTGTCATTGTTGTTGTGATTGCTGTCATTGTTGTTGTGTTCATTGTTGTTGCTGTCATTGTTGTTGTGGTTGCTGTCATTGTTGTTGTTGCTGTCATGTGTTGTTGCATTGTTGTTGTGGTTGCTGTCATTGTTGTTGTTGTGTGTTGCTGTCATTGTTGTTGTGGTTGTTGTTGTTGTGGTACTGTCATGTTGTGGTTGCTGTCATTGTTGTTGTGTTGCTGTCATTGTTGTTGTGTTGCTGTCATTGTTGTTGTGATTGCTGTCATTGTTGTTGTGATTGCTGTCATTGTTGTTGTGGTGTTGTTGTTGTGATTGCTGTCATTGTTGTTGTTGCTGTCATTGTTGTTGTGCTTGCTGTCATTGTTGTTGTGCTGTTGTCATTATTGTTGTGATTGCTGTCATTGTTGTTGTGATTGTGTCATTGTTGTTGTGATTGCTGTCATTGTTGTTGTTTGCTGTCATTGTTTTTGTGGTTGCTGTCATTGTTGTTGTGGTTGCTGTCATTGTTGTTGTGGTTGCTGTCATTGTTGTTGTAGTTGCTGTCATTATTGTTGTGATGTGTCATTGTTGTTGTGATTGCTGTCATTGTTGTTGTGATTGCTGTCATTGTGTTGTGGTTGTGTCATTGCTGTGATGTCAGTGTTGTTGTTGTTGTTGTTGTTGTTGTGGTTGTTGTTGTGATGTCATTGTTGTTGTGATTGCTGTCATTGTTGTTGTGGTTGCTGTCATTGTTGTTGTGTGGTTGCTGTCAGTGTTGTTGTGGTTGCTGTCATTGTTGTTGTGGTTGCTGTCATTGTTGTTGTGGTGTGCTGTCATTGTTGTTGTGGTTGCTGTCATTGTTGTTGTGATTGCTGTTTGTGGTTGCTGTCATTGTTGTTGTGGTTGTTGTTGTGTGTCATTGTTGTTGTGTTGCTGTCATTGTTGTTGTGATTGTTGTTGTGGTTGCTGTCATTTGTTGTGATTGCTGTCATTGTTGTTGTGGTTGCTGTCATTGTTGTTGTGGTTGTTGTGGTTGCTGTCATTGTTGTTGTGGTTGCTGTCATTGTTGTTGTGTTGCTGCTGTCATTGTTGTTGTGGTTGCTGTTGTTGTGGGTGCTGTGGTTGCTGTCATTGTGTGTTACTGTCATTGTTGTTGTGGTTGCTGTCATTGTTGTTGTGATTGTTGTGATTGTTGTTGTGGTTGCTGTCATTGTTGTTGTGATTGCTGTCATTTGTTGTGATTGCTGTCATTGTTGTTGTGGTTGCTGTCATTGTTGTTTGTTGTCATTGCTGTCATTGTGTTGTGGTTGTTGTCATTGTTGTTGTGGTTGCTGTCATTGTTGTTGTGGTTGCTGTCATTATTGTTGTGATTGCTGTCATTGTTGTTGTGATTGCTGTCATTGTTGTTGTGATTGTCTGTCATTGTGTTGCTGTCATTGTTGTTGTGGTTGCTGTCATTGTTGTTGTGGTTGCTGTCATTGTTGTTGTGTCATTGTGTTGTGTTGTTGTGTTGTGGTTGCTGTCATGTGTTGTTGTTGTGGTTGTGTTGTTGTGATTGCTGTCATTGTTGTGATTGCTGTCATTGTTGTCATTGCTGTTGTTGTTGTGGTTGCTGTCATGTTGTTGTGGTTGCTGTCATTGTTGTTGTGGTTGCTGTCATTTGCTGTCAGTGTTGTTGTGGTTGCTGTCATTGTTGTTGTGATTGCTGTCATTGCTGTTGTGGTTGTGGTCATTGCTGTTGTGGTTGCTGTCAATGTTGTTGTGGTTGTTGTTGTGGTTGTCATTGTTGCTGTCATTGTTGTTGTGATTGCTGTCATTGTTGTTGTGGTTGTTGTCATTGCTGTTGTGGTTGCTGTCAGTGTTGTTGTGGTTGTTGTGGTTGTTGTGAGTGTTGTTGTGATTGCTGTCATTGTTGTTGTGGTTGTTGTCATTGCTGTTGTGGTGCTGTCATTGTTGTTGTGGTTGTTGTGGTTGCTGTCATTGTTGTTGTGATTGCTGTCATTGTTGTTGTGGTTGTTGTCATTGCTGTTGTGGTTGCTGTCATTGTTGTTGTGGTTGTTGTGGTTGCTGTCATTGTTGTTGTTGTTGTTGTGGTTGCTGTCAGTGTTGTTGTGGTTGTTGTCAGTGTTGTTGTGGTTGTTGTCATTGTTGTTGTGGTTGCTGTCAGTGTTGTTGTTGTCATTGTTGTTGTGGTTTCTGTTGGTTTAAAAGCAAAAGTTCTTACCTGAAAGAACATGACATATCTTTGCAGCTAAGCAAGCAAAACCTTTCTTGTCTAACACTCTTTCCATAATCATGTCTAAGACCATCATCACTTCTGACACCCCTTCAAAGGTTTGTGATAACTTACTACTAGTGATAAGTGTTCCTAATTCTATTGCCAAGTCACATATTTCATTGTCAGCAGTTGGACCTTTATCAAAGAGCCTCTTGATGTTTCTTTGAAACTTCCACTTTTGCCAACTCAGTTCTGTTTTTGAGGTCTTTTCCTGGCTATTGTTGGCTGTGTGCTGTGTCCTGCTATCTTGTTGCTGGTTCTGTACATTTGGCTGCATTATAGAAAACTCTTCTTTTTGACTTTGATGTGGCATGGTAAATGGTAAGGTCTGCTGTCTAAACTTTGGATCATGAAATGCACTTGGACCATCTAGATGGTAATGTAAAGTTGTTGTTGGTACGTCATGGAATGAAAGATCAGCCAGGGATTGCTGTTCTTTATCACTAAGATACATATCTTGGGATCCATATACAGGTTTGGTTGTTGCTTCAGGTAAGTTGTTTGCATGAGACCAGGCGTTGCTATAGTTCCATGGTGACTGCTGGTGATAGGCACTACTACAGGACGTGCTACTTTGTCCAGTTGTTGGATTTGTTCTTAATGGACCAGAAACATATTCAGCGGGTCTTTTTTCCTCAGGAATGACAGAACCTTGACACAATAACGTAAACATAAAGAGAATTTGTTCACAAATTAATCAGTCAAACAGCATCACTACTTGATAAACATCCTTGTACTGGAGAATAGATCACGGTATAAATAAATAAAATAAATAAATAAATAACTGTTTATTTAAGTGTCCAAATGTGTTCTAGTGCTTGCGCACTAATTGGGGGACACACTACCTCCACATTCTAATATTCTATACATACAACTTTCAGCTCACTATACACAATAGAACAGAATATTCTATTCAATCACATTACATGTACAACAGGAACTATATGTACATGGAGACAGTGACAGTGACAACTCAATCTCCTACCCAGAGTCTCCATGCCTCCTGGCCAGCAATGATGAGAAATGTTTCTCGCCACTGTCCAGGAATGCAGACTCTGGGTAGGAGATTGGTGACAACATTGATATATGTGCATAATTATTTGATTACTGCACCTGTAGGTCATGGTCAATTCTGGTAGAAATGAGAGATTTGTTTGAGGCTTTAATATTGTACTTTTATACCTGATGTCTATTCTGACTAGCGTACCTGGTTCATTTACTAAGGAAGATACTTTAGATGAGGACATGAATTCCCCTGGACTAGCAAGATGTGGTCGGCTTGAAACATGACCCTGGTGACTTCTACAAGCAGGATTCTCTTTTACAGGAGCGAAACTTGACATGGTGCCAGAAGATGATATCACTGGAGGTGCTGGCGAAAACAAGTCAATGAACAGCTGTGTATGTACGTAACTGATCACTGTAGATTGTTTATATCTAATAAATTATCTTCTGCAAAGAATGTGTGCGATACATGGCACTGCACAGTGTTTGATGTTTTGAAGTTTTTTAATAGATTTATAACAGCTGGATCAACAGGTGGCTACTTTTTGCCTTGACATATGACTGCTGGTTTGAATCTCATACAGATCATGTGACATGGTCATAGCTCATTATGAAAGGGAATTAACATTATATATGCTAAAACGTCCAGACGAACAAACTTTCTGAAGGTGATTGTTCCTATGGCAATTGTTTACATTCAAAGATGCATTCAATAAGATGTACTGTATGATGACATACATGTATGTACAATATACTTGTGGGGACAGATAATTCAAACATGACTACTTTTGCCGGGCCCTACAGCCCTGTTTCATGAGGGAGTACCTCACTCGTCAGAGGTTTTTTATTACACTGTGAGTATTCTATAGCGAACGCTCTGGTCGCTGCAAATTTACATAGGAATTTTGTAGTTGTAGCTAATTGTATGTACTAAAACATTTCCACTGCAAGCAAGATACTTGTGAGTAGGTTATTTACCTTTATTTCCTTTGTATGAACAGTAAGAGCTTGAAATAGTTGTGCTTTCATAGGTGAAGTCTTTTCCAGCTTTTGCCAAGTTATTGCAAGGAGCAAGTAAATATGAAAAGCCACTCATCACAAGCTGCTGTTCAAGTTTATCTAAGTTTTTAGACTGTGGATTTTCTGTTCCTCTCTTGTCTGCATATCTTCTATGCGCTGCTTCCTGCCACAAGCTTTCTCCACTTGGTTCAAAGTTTGTTCTTGTTTCCTTAAAGTAAAGATGCAATATATACAATACACACAGGTATTCATCTGCTGTTGACAACCTGTATGGATCCCATTTATTTGCAAGTGTACAATATATACAATACATACAGGTATTCATCAGCTGTTGACAACCTGTATGGATCCCATTTATTTGCAAGTGTACAATATGTACAACAGGTATATGCAAACCTGTACCCATTTATTTGCAAGGTACAATATATACATACTACAGCTGTTGACAACCTGTATGGATCCCATTTATTTGCAAGTGTGCAAATCTTGCGAGCACAATGTAAACCTTGTACAGTGGAACCCAGTTAATATGGACACCATCGGGACAAGACACAGTGTCCATATTAACCGGGTGTCCATATTAACCGGGTTGGTCAATTTACGTCATGTTTATTTTTAGCGGAAACACTGAATGCATGTTACTGGTGATCTGTTTATTTTTAGTGGGGAAACTCTGAATGCATGGAATTAGCGATCAGTTTACAAGTTGAACGTGAGAAAGCATGGAAAGCACTTAATCGTTTAATTAAAAAGCGATCAATTTAATACACATTGTCGTTGTCTTGAGAAAATAAAGTGTCCGTATTAACCGGGAAGACTTTGTATGAAAATGGCCATATTGGGACAGGAAAAAAGTGTCTGTTGTCTGGGTATATATATTAAACGGGTATATTTTATAGACATTTGTAAACAACATGTCCGCAATAACTGGGTGTCCGTAAGGCTGGGTTCCACTTTAGTTAGAAAAACTGTTATTAATAATAAGCTGATTTAATTCTTATTATTTCAAGCTGGACAACTACACTACTGTAGTAGAACATGCTTTCCTTGCAATTTTTGTTGCGAGACTCGGTAGAACATGCTTTCCTTGCAATTTCAGTACTGCGATTTCACAAACTCAGCGAATCATGAATAACAATGACATACCGGTAACTAGTTTATTTGGTACCATAAATATATCCATACAAATTATACAAATACCGTATACATAAACTAGACATCGCAGAGTGATTAAACAATGTTTGGATGAAGTGTAAATATGAGTTTACCTCAGCTCGGTGAAAAACCTCACAACTGATGTAATTGCTTTTTTCTCTTCTGTGACTTCACTGCGTCAATCAACTCACTTTGTTCTATTCTAAAGATCTCCCTTTGCAGTACTAATACTGGATTAATAAATCTATTTATTATCCAACTACACATAGACGAGTAAAAATATCGCGCGAGTAGGACTGGAGCGAGTAAAAATATCGCTGTATCCAGCGATATTTTTACTCGTCTATTTCGCGCGTGCTTTTATATAAATGTCCTTCACGGGAGTAGTGTATTTTTCGCATCACAAAAGGGTTGGATAATAAATAACTTATTTAACATTTTAGTGTGGAGTAAGACTGGAAATTTTTACTCGTCTTTGTATTTTGTCTCGCCCTACGGGCTCGACAAAATACTACAGACTCGTAAAAATATCCAGCCATACTACACACTAAAATGTCAAATAAGCTGTATATCTCTATGAATTATTGTGGTTATTTGAAAACAAGACCGTCATAACCTTCCTCCAACAAGGTTTGTGAATTCAGAAACGATGTTATGTTGATAAATCATGTTGTTAGAGCCTTCGGTGATTATTTTAGAGGCCAGCACAGGGCGCATGCTCTGTAGAACCCAGTTGGCGATTTGAGGTCAAACAATATGTCCGGCCTGCATTTTTAGAGTCAGGCCTTCCACAGGAAGCCCGACTAATTACTGAAGTTTACATGAAACATATGAACTTTAAGATATTTATTGTATTTTTTATTTTTTACTAATTATTCTTATTAGATTCTTATTGGTTATTCCATGGTTTTCTATGGAATACGGGTGGATATTTCACGAAAAAATTATATTATTTGGTATACAACGAGCCTTTAGGCGAGTTGTATACTTAAATAATATAATTTTTTAGTGAAATTTCCGCCCGTATTTCCATAGAAAACCATGGAATAACCATATTATCCTATACATATTACATGAAAAATTAAAATTTACAACGTTTTGATTGGCTAATTCAAACTATGAAATACCGCTCTGTATTTCATAGAAAAAACTATGAAATACCGCTCTGTATTTCATAGAAATGGTGAGCTCTGATTGGCTGAGATGTAATATGTATAGGATAATTATTTATATTCATATTTATATATATTTTCCCATCCATTTGGTCTGACAACAACTTTTATAGATACATGGATATTGATTAATCAATACTTATTAAACTTAAAGCAATAATTACAATAATGCTTTATTTGATGACTTGAATGGCAATAAAATTAAAAATTGATATAAATATTACAAATTCAATTCAGGACTCGCATCCACAGACTGTCTTTGATGGCGTGTTATTACAATGCATCTTTGGAAATCAGTGTAAACTGAAAGATTTCTGTGAAAAATAATGTTGATTATTATGATAATTATAATTATGTATTTTTACCTCTGCAAGGCCTTCTTCTGCGAGAATAGATCCCACTGATTTCATGTTGCCAATTTCATCACTATTGAAAAAGCAACTATAGGTTAATACCAGCACTATAATTATAACAATGTTACTAATTAAAAGTATATACTGTATTCACCGGCATACAATCCGCACTTGCAGATAAGCCACACCCAGAGTTTGGCAACACAAATTTTGGGAAAAAGTTTTTTGAATAAAATAGAAATCACACATTAAGTGGAATCTTACATGCTTTGCGTTATCGGACGTAAACTCCCAGAGAATACTTCAAAGGCTAATACCAATAATTTTAGCTTGGTAATAGACTAATCATAAAGACACTTTTTCAATGGAATTCTTTACGACAAATCACGATCCAATGCAATCCTATGACTGATTCAAAACGTCTTTCCCACCAACTTTCGGCATTATCAGTTCTAAAATCTAAGGTTCATTAGCGTGCACGTGAGAATGTTATGTTTGAGACACTTGATTGACACATGATGTGTTAGCACGTGAACCAACCCGCTCATCAATGAAAAACACTTTAGCAAACCGTTAGGTCTTGTAGTAAAACCGTTAGCACGATTTACATCTAGCAAACCGTTAAACTGTCTGAAAAGGCGTTAGCACCCGTTAATTTGCCCTAATGTATAACCAATGGCCAATGTTTATTGAGTAACTATTCAAACCGCCCCAATAGTCCCACGGGAGATGACTTAATGATATACAAGACTATATAACAAGAGTCCTGTAATTAACATATTGTAGTTGACCAAACCAGCGGGACGAACAACATCTAACCTTTTACCTTCCGCAATATGCTCACTCCTGGCCGTCCTTCGTCAACCATGCGGTTGCAAAGTCATGACTCGTTTTACGGTAGTATATCTTGTTTGGGCCGTACGTTCGTCCGAAATTTAATGGTTTAAAGTTCTTCTATTTTGTGTCAATTCACAGGAGCTTTGCTGTTGTTTAACTCATTTCGTACGACGTTGGCAACTGTACCGCCACCAGCCGCCCTTACCTTATTATTACTACTTTTATGTTTCTCTTTTATGATACTCGCTTTACTTTTCTCAGCATAGCCACACGGTACAGTTACAAGCCCTTCCTGACTACTCTACATGCTACCTTTTCGCTTGTTTAATCGTGTTCTTCGCTTTAGCAACTAGTGCACGTGTCAGGATAGAATTTGTGTGCTTCGGGAAGACGTAGACGTAGGTCAGTGTCCCTTACTATGTGCGCGGCTATTAGGGTTTTATGGCATCGGTATTATTCGTGCTTTTCATCCAGTTCCAGTAGTGGTTGCTATTCTATCGTTAGTTTGTATTCGGTCCGCTAATTAGTCGTTTTATTGCACGGGTATTCTTGCCCTTCGCTCGTTTTAGGGTTTTGCCTTCTTGGCAGGACCGGCACAGGTTTCTCTTCGGTCTTTAGTCAGTCTTGTCGGATGTGCTCGGTCAGCTTTCTATAGCAGTCTCGGTTTTGGCTTATCACACGGTAATATATTCTTAGCAGGTTTCCGACTTCAGGACTTATATGTAGGTGTTTTATCTCCTCTGGTAATGTTTCTTCGAATTTGCATATAGGTATGTCGTATTTTCGTGGCATGTCACCTCTATGCATCGCCGGTTAGTTCAATTTTTAGTCAGTATCATGTTGGAGCCTGTTTCGCAAGGGTTAACATCGGTGTACAGGCAGAATGTAGGGGGAAAGGCTGCAGGAAAGACACCTCGGAGATGCTGGATTTCGAATCGCAGTCTACACGGACAGCTTCGCAGGACGCTTACTGTTTTCTCACTCCGTCCAACGTGAGCCATGTGTTGGCCAAGTACCGACAGGTATATCTTGATTTGGACAGCTCGGGGGAAAGTTAATGGTTAATATTGTTTTATTTTTCGTGTCAGGTTGCAGGAACTCTGGCCGTCCAACGTGAACGTTAACCATGTGCTTACCTAGGACTAGCTTCGCCCGGCGCGGTAGTATACTACAGTGTGGGACCACTCGGGCGAAATTTAATACCGTTCAAATTTATATATTTTCGTATCAGGTTGTAGTATAGGAAGCTTTCTTGTTGTCATCGTGCCAGTTCATCGACTGGTTGCTCACTCCTGGCCGTCCAACGTGAACCAATATTAATGTGCTTACCAAGTACTATAGAGCCTTACGGTAGTATGTCTTGCATGTGTTGGTCCTCTCGGGCGAAAAATGGTTAACATTGTTCTATTTTCGTGTCAGGTTTGCTGGAACTCTTTGTCCGTAGCACTCCTGGTCGTCCAACGTCAACCATGTGCTTGGAAATTTATTTAAATTGGGCCTCTCGGGCCGGGCACAGATACTGAACTGGGTTCAGGTGCCGTTAGTGGTGTGTTTGGCGAATAGCTGGCAGTCGGTGCTCAGCCAAATTATTTAGTTTGGGCCTCTCGGGCCGGGCACAGATGCTGAACTGGGTTCAGGCCGGTGCCGTTAGGTGTGTTTGGCGTATAGCTGGCAGTCGGTGCTCAGCCAAATTATTTAGTTTGGGCCTCTCGGGCCAGGCACAGATACTGAACTGGGTTCAGGTGCCGTTAGGTGTGTTTGGCGCATAGCTGGCAGTCGGTGCTCAGCCAAATTATTTAGTTTGGGCCTCTCGGGCCAGGCACAGATACTGAACTGGGTTCAGGTGCCGTTAGGCGTGTTTGGCGTATAGCTGGCAGTCGGTGCTCAGCCAAATTATTTAGTTTGGGCCTCTCGGGCCGGGCACAGATAATGAACTGGGTTCAGGTGCCGTTAGGCGTGTTTGGCGTATAGCTGGCAGTCGGTGCTCAGCCAAATTATTTAGTTTGGGCCTCTCGGGCCGGGCACAGATACTGAACTGGGTTCAGGTGCCGTTAGGCGTGTTTGGCGTATAGCTGGCAGTCGGTGCTCAGCCAAATTATTTTAGTTTGGGCCTCTCGGGCCAGGCACAGATACTGAACTGGGTTCAGGTGCCGTTTGGCGTATAGCTGGCAGTCGGTGCTCAGCCAAATTATTTAGTTTGGGCCTCTCGGGCCGGGCACAGATAATGAACTGGGTTCAGGTGCCGTTAGGCGTGTTTGGCGTATAGCTGGCAGTCGGTGCTCAGCCAAATTATTTAGTTTGGGCCTCTCGGGCCGGGCACAGATAATGAACTGGGTTCAGGTGCCGTTAGGCGTGCCGTATAGCTGGCAGTCGGTGCTCAGCCAAATTATTTAGTTTGGGCCTCTCGGGCCGGGCACAGATAATGAACTGGGTTCAGGTGCCGTTAGGCGTGTTTGGCGTATAGCTGGCAGTCGGTGCTCAGCCAAATTATTTAGTTTGGGCCTCTCGGGCCGGGCACAGATACTGAACTGGGTTCAGGTGCCGTTAGGTGTGTTTGGCGTATAGCTGGCAGTCGGTGCTCAGCCAAATTATTTAGTTTGGGCCTCTCGGGCCGGGCACAGATAATGAACTGGGTTCAGGTGCCGTTAGGCGTGTTTGGCGTATAGCTGGCAGTCGGTGCTCAGCCCAATTATTTAGTTTGGGCCCCTCGGGCCGGGCACAGATACTGAACTGGGTTCAGGTGCCGGTAGGTGTGTTTGGCGTATAGCTGGCAGTCGGTGCTCAGCCAAATTATTTAGTTTGGGCCTCTCGGGCCAGGCACAGATAATGAACTGGGTTCAGGTGCCGTTAGGTGTGTTTGGCGTATAGCTGGCAGTCGGTGCTCAGCCAAATTATTTAGTTTGGGCCTCTCGGGCCGGGCACAGATACTGAACTGGGTTCAGGTGCCGTTAGTGGTGTGTTTGGCGTATAGCTGGCAGTCGGCGCTCGGCCAAATTTATTTAGTTTGGGCCTCTCGGGCCGGGCACAGATACTGAACTGGGTTCAGGTGCCGTTAGGTGTGTTTGGCGTATAGCTGGCAGTCGGTGCTCAGCCAAATTATTTAGTTTGGGCCTCTCGGGCCGGGCACAGATACTGAACTGGGTTCAGGTGCCGTTAGTGGTGTGTTTGGCGTATAGCTGGCAGTCGGCGCTCGGCCAAATTTATTTAGTTTGGGCCTCTCGGGCCGGGCACAGATACTGAACTGGGTTCAGGTGCCGTTAGTGTTTTTTTTGGCGTATAGCTGGCATTCGGTGTTCAGCCAAATCTATTTTAAGTTGGGCCTTTCGGGCCGGGCACAGATACCAGCTAGTGTTGTTTGGCGGTAGCTGAATTGAATTGTCTAGGTGAACGCCACGGGCTAATTTCGTGTGTTCAGTTGGTGGCTTTGTTCAATTCCGCGAATTCCTTTGGCCCGGTTTGACGCACTTGTGAGTTTTGGAGGTGCGAAATCTCTCGCACGTGTTGATAGGTGTGACCAGCTCGCACTCGAGAATATTTGGCCGGGGACTTGCCGGAATGTGCCTTTTGTTATGCTGTGGTGTGGTCCTTTGTTGGTTAACATGCCCGGGGCTCTCTAAAGCCCTTTGTGCCCGATCCTTGCGATTGCGCCGTGGACTGTTAACCACCATTGGCCCCTCCCTCAGTATTTGGAAACACGAGTCACTGAAAGCTGGCTGGCACGTTACCGAATGCGTGTATAAGGTGTCACAATATGCCCCATATATATGAAATAAGGAAAGGGAACTAAGTGAAAGGAAATCAAAGAAATAGAAGAGTGAAAAGATGATAAGTACACGAAAAAGAGAGACGAGAGAAAGAAACCAGCCAGTTTGACCGTAAGATTAGATGTGAAGGGAGGGACCAATGGTGGTCAGAAGTAACGGCATGCAAATAATGGATGACCTTGGATCAAGTGGTAAAACAAAAAACCTGAATTAACAAATCAGTCTTGGAAGAAGGATTTTTGAGTAGTGGGGGAGGGAGATGCGAAAGAAGGGATTGGAATAAGGATTGGAAATAAGGATTGGGTGTGAGGATTGGGAGTAAGGGATAGAGATTGAGAAATAAGGATTGGAAATAAGGATTGGGTGTGAGGATTGGGAGTAAGGGATAAAGGTTGAGGTTTGGGGGAATAATTTACTACGGAATCATGTTGGGGACGTGAATTGGAAAGAGAGAGCAGAACGTCGGAACGAACGGATCCATGGTAATTGTTCCAACCGCTGGAACAATGGATCTTAATTATTCCCATTCTTAATCATCGATCCGTGGGACAATGGCGGTTTGGATATACTACTATTCAAACCGCCCCAATAGTCCCACGGGAGATGACTTAATGATATACAAGACTATATAACAAGAGTCCTGTAATTAACATATTGTAGTTGACCAAACCAGCGGGACGAACAACGTCGAACCTGACACTTCCGGCACGCGAGGGGGTGGGTGGGGTGGACACAGCTGTTGTTTCAGCCAGGCAGGAGGTGGACATGCCTTGGGACCACAGGCTAGCTACTCTTTCGTAATTGTTTTACGTGGTGTTCAGGAAGCATTCGGGGTGCGGCTACAATTTTTTTTTCCCCCGCCCACCCTCCCTAACGACCGTCCCGGCAGCCTCTGTCCCTCCGGATCCATTTCCATTGTTCCAACCGCTGGAACAATGGATCTTAATTATTCCCATTCTTAATCATCGATCCGTGGGACAATGGCGGTTTGGATATACTACTAATAGTAATAAACACACAATTATGTGAGTACTATTTAATTTATACTTCTATGTTAATTTTATGTAAATTTCTGGTACCAATTCCCGATGTTCTCGCAGATTAGCTGCACCCTCAACTTTGGATCACAATTTTCGAGAGAGAAAAAGGTGGCTTATATGCCGGCGAATTACGGTACTCCATACATATTCCAATACTGTATGCTACATGTATGTCACATTACTTTAGTAGTCTACATAAGTTACTTACATGATGTACAGTATCAATTGAAAGCTTCCATTGTCATGATTGGCAACTACACCTTGTCCACAGGAAACCAGTTCAGTGAATCTTTGCACAGCCTTCTCACTCCACTGATCTTCACTCTAAACATGTATGGTAACCATAACAAAGATATGTACACACTCTAGATTTACTCATTACAAGATATGTACACACTCTAGATTTACTCATTACAAGATATGTACACACTCTAGATTTACTCATTACAAGATATGTACACACTCTAGATTTACTCATTACAAGATATGTACACACTCTAGATTTACTCGTTACAAGATATGTACACACTCTAGATTTACTCATTAATTACAAGATATGTACACACTCTAGATTTACTCATTACAAGATATGTACACACTCTAGATTTACTCATTACAAGATATGTACACACTTTAGATTTACTCATTACAAGATATGTACACACTCTAGATTTACTCATTACAAGATATGTACACACTCTAGATTTACTCATTACAAGATATGGACACACTCTAGATTTACTCATTACAAGATATGTACACACTCTAGATTTACTCATTACAAGATATGTACAGTCACTCTAGATTTACTCATTACAAGATATGTACACACTCTAGATTTACTCATTACAAGATATGTACACACTCTAGATTTACTCATTACAAGATATGTACACACTCTAGAGTTACTCATTACAAGATATGTACACACTCTAGATTTACTCATTACAAGATATGTACACACTCTAGATTTACTCATTACAAGATATGTACACACTCTAGATTTACTCATTACAAGATATGTACACACTCTAGATTTACTCATTACAAGATATGTACACACTCTAGATTTACTCATTACAAGATATGTACACACTCTAGATTTACTCATTACAAGATATGTACACACTCTAGATTTACTCATTACAAGATATGTACACACTCTAGATTTACTCATTACAAGATATGTACACACTCTAGATTTACTCATTACAAGATATGTACACACTCTAGATTTACTCATTACAAGATATGTACACACTCTAGATTTACTCATTACAAGTGATAATATTAGTTGGAATCACTGTTGCTACCATTTTTGAGAAAATACTTCAATTCTGTATCCTATTTACATTGTATATCCCTTTTAATAAATCCCACAATGCAATGAGTTTCCATGGTTGACGTCACATTTACAATTCTAGATCTATATTCAAAAGAATAAATCTAAATGTCAAGCCAGAAAATCATTCATTGTGGGATTTATTAAAAGGGTATATAGTCCATATTATTGAACAAATCAGAGCTACTTTTCCATTGTCTGTACTCTTATTGATCATTCACATTACCCATAATACACTTTGTTTGCCCCCAAGTTTTGCATAAACTATTGTTTTCATAGCCTGATTTTCAGACGGCTCATGTGTCATACGCTTCGCTCTTGTTTTCAATGTCTCTTGGGAAGACTGCATGTTCCCAATAGAAATCGAAAACAATAGTTTATGCAAAATGTGGGGTGCAAACTAAGTGTATTAATGTGGAAGGAGTGAAAAGATGGATAATATTCAAACATTTGTCAAGTGGAAAGTTTTTGAAAAGTATATTTTGAGATTTAGAATAAAATGTCTAAAAAGTGGACTTTGCACATGACAAATTTATGTCACGCTCTTGCTCTGAGTTTTAGCCAAGCTATATATGGAAAGATCCACCTATTATGTTTAACATTAGGTAGAAATGACCAAGTTTTGTCAAAAGAAATGAAGATGAAATGAGCCTTATTTGTCAATAGTTGTGTACAAAAAGTCATTTAGAAGAAACCAAACACGTTAGAAAGCTCATCAATGATTAAGTGAACCATGATTGAATACACTAAAAATACATCATGAAAAATGGACAAAACAAAGGGGGGAAATCTATCAAAAAATGCATGTTAAACAAGGTTTAGCACAGTCATTATATCCTTGCCTTTCAACTGTAAAAATGTCTAACAAACTTCATAGACAAACTATGAAGACCTCATGCAGTGTCCATTAATTATAATGCTATAGAAGCATGGAGAGCCATCTTAATTAAAGCCGCATCTACACGAACACGTTTTCCTTGACAAGTTTTCCTTGACAAGTTTTCCTTGACAAGGAAAAATTGACAGTTTTTTAATCATCTACACGAGCAAGTTTTCCTTGACAAGGAAAACATTGGCGATGTTTTTGTCGTCTACAAGAGCAAGTCTTCCTTGTCAAGGAAAACTTGTCAAGGAAAATTTGATTGTGTAGATGAGGCTTAACTATTGAAACACACCTCTGGTGGTTGCAATCCATCTAAAGTACAGTATAAGGCTTGGGGAGGCCAAGATGTTACATCGCCTGGCACATTACTGCACAACATATCAAGAGAAACACATTCTGCCTCTCCAAAATCAAGGAAGAATACATCTACTGTCCTAGAGAGACAAAGTGACATGCACTGTTACTATCATCATCACTGACTAGCAATTCATAGACCCTATGCAAAAATGGCCACTGCTAATTAGCATAATAGTTGTACATTTATGTTTAAAGTAGCAAAATGGTTCACGATGATAGCAAATGCTCCAAGAAAGTTAGTCTGTGATTTTGAAGGTGAAATATTAAATTCCTGCAAAGTTATGAGCACTTTATCATGTGGAAAAAAACATGAAAACGAGGCTCTAAAGGCCTCGGTTGATAAACACATACAAAACTCTCTGTTTTTGATCGGTAATAACTTCTTGAATATTAGGTCTATAACAACCCAACTTTCCAATTTTGTGTATTTTGAAGTACTCTTTCCGATGGCTGAAACAATTTGTACTGTAAAGGTTTTAGTTTGTCTATTTGAAAGGCACGGAACTATGCATAGGGTCTATACATGTACATACTGTATTTGTGATCAGTGTCATCAAGCAATGTTTTTTCTAGGAGCATTACCAACCATGACAGTATGACCATGTACAAAACATATTACTTTCAAACATGCATTTACATTATGAGTGATTGAACACAATCATGCTCATTAGTCCCACTAGTAACACCTTGCAAATCAACTCATTGATACATGTCCTACCATAGTAACACCTTGTAAATCAACTCATTGATACAACATGTCCTACCATAGTAACACCTTGTAAATCAACTCATTGATACATGTCCTACCATAGTAACACCTTGTAAATCAACTCATTGATACAACATGTCCTACCATAGTAACACCTTGTAAATCAACTCATTGATACATGTCCTACCATAGTAACACCTTGTAAATCAACTCATTGATACAACATGTCCTACCATAGTAACACCTTGTAAATCAACTCATTGATACATGTCCTACCATAGTAACACCTTGTAATCAACTCATTGATACATGTCCTACCATAGTACTTAACACCTTGTAAATCAACTCATTGATACATGTCCTACCATAGTAACACCTTGTAAATCAACTCATTGATAAACATGTCCTAACTCAGTAACACCTGATAACTCATTGATACATGTCCTACCATAGTAACACCTTGTAAATCAACTCATTGATACAACATGTCCTACCATAGTCCTAAATCAACTCATTGATACCCTACCATAGTAACACCTTGTAAATCAACTCATTGATACAACATATCCTACCTACCACCTTGTAAATATTGATACATGTCCTACCTTGTAAACCTGTAAATCAACTCATTGATACATGTCCTACCATAGTAACACCTTGTAAATGAACTCATTGATACATGTCCTACCATGATACACCTTCCTAAATGATATTGATACATGTACCACACACTTGTAAATCAACTCATTGATACATGTCCTACCATAGTAACACCTTGTAAATCAACTCATTGATACAACATGTCCTACCATAGTAACACCTTGTAAATCAACTCATTGATACAACATGTCCTACCATAGTAACACCTTGTAAATCAACTCATTGATACAACATGTCCTACCATAGTAACACCTTGTAAATGAAACTCATTGATACAACATGTCCTACCATAGTAACACCTTGTAAATCAACTCATTGATACAACATGTCCTACCATAGTAACACCTTGTAAATCAACTCATTGATACAACATGTCCTACCATAGTAACACCTTGTAAATCAACTCATTGATACAACATATCCTACCATAGTAACACCTTGTAAATCAACTCATTGATACAACATATCCTACCATAGTAACACCTTGTAAATCAACTCATTGATACAACATATCCTACATATCCTAACACCTTGTAAAAGGTCGATGTTCAAATTGTTTTCAAAACCATATGGTCAGAGCATTGTTGTTCAAGGACAGCAATTTGACTGATAGCCTGCGTAGCCCGGCGCTAGGGAGAAAAAGGACAAAAAAGGAGGGGAAGGAGGGAGGGGATGGGGAAAAAGGGACTGGGGAGGAGGGGAAAGGAGGAGGAGGGGGATTGGGGAGGAGAGGAGGGAGGGAGCGCCTGCAATGGTCCTATTGTTTACGCGTTATTTTCCGGGCTCGCAGTGGCTGGAAAATTCCTATTGGTTGAGAAGGTGAAGGTGTCGAGTGACGACGAGCAGTATTTAGCAGACGTTGTAAATTTAGCTCTGGCCGCTATTGTAACAACAGCAACATAACCATAGCCTGCGTACACAAAGGATTTATTATCGTTCAGTCGATATGTCTAACAGCTTCCTCTCTCTCCGGCTTGTGAAACATTATTGATACTGGTTTATAGATGATATACTTTCTGGTAAGAATTCGATTGTATGGCTCTGCCGAATGTTCCACGGACAAACAGTGGCCGGTAGGTAATTCACGAGGCTACGGTTTATAAACTGCACACGTACGAGACTGTTCAGGGACTTCATGATCAAAGACAGTCATCCCGATATCACTAAGGCCTTCGGCTAGTACAAGTTACCTCTGTATGGAAGGTTTAAATATATTTATGTAATATGCTTCATTTTATTTTGAAGACGCTAACTTTTCATATCTACTCTTAAATTCTAGCGGTCAAATATTAAAATCAATGTCTAGATTGGCCTAATGTGCCCGTACTCTAGCTACCACAGTATTCGATTTCAACTGATAAAGCCATTTGAATTATTTGACAGCAAACGGAAGTTTGCCAGATTGGATAATTTTTGACAAGCACCATTGACATTTGACGAGAGGCGGATAACGCATAAACAATAGGACCATTGCAGGCGCTCCCTCCCTCCTCTCCTCCCCAATCCCCCTCCTCCTCATTTCCCCTCCTCCCCAGTCCCTTTTTCCCCATCCCCTCCCCCCTTCCCCTCCTTTTTTGTCCTTTTTCTCCCTAGCGCCGGGCTACGCAGGCTATTTGACTGACAACCATTGCTGCATTAGCAGATTTACAACTATCTGCGGCTCAATAGTTTACAATGTTGGGCTGACAACTTCTGGTTCAAAAGCCCCATTCCATAACTTACAGATGCTACACAATCCACATGTTTAAAAATGACACAGAATTGGTTTACACTGCAAGCCATGTTACTAGAGTGATAAACTTTGTCTACATGTATTCATGTAATAATAATAATAATAATAATAATAATAATAATAATAATAATAATAATAATAATAATAATAATAATAATAATAATAATAATAATAATAATAATAATAATAATAATATTAACTATTAAAATATTCTAAAGCGCTTTACATTGACGATACTATAAATTAAAAGTGTAAAAAAGAAAAAAGAAACCTAGAAAACTATAAAATATATATAAATTAAGATAAACTATTATGTACTTTAAAGTATTAATTAAACGTGCAATATTAATAACCAACCACGCCCTATTTGATGTAGTGTTTTAAATCTGCGGGAAAACCTGCAATTTAGAAGCTGGCACTGGCACTGACATCTTCAGGGAAGAGTAGGGCTAAAATTCAAGACCTGACACAGGTTTTGAATTCATACATGATTAAATAGATTTTCCTCGGTCATCTAAATGTGGGCATTAGACTTTTACCACAACCCAATTTTAAAGAAAAAAAACTCTTTGATAAATGAATCCCATGAATCGAACCCAAGACCTTCCGTTTACTTACACCCGCCTGTAGACTACTGTGCAAGCCGATGACAATTTCGAAATAAAAAATCCTTTTCACTGTTTCGCGAACCTCATTATCACTGCTAGTTCTACAGAATTGAAAGGCATTTGTTTGGCATTTCCACATGGGAATTTTGGAACAATAATCACATTGTGTAGGACCTTTGCATCGAAACAATGAAAATAGGGCTTGGTTGCCGCTACAGTTCAAACCCACCGGCTCTGGCTTTCATTGAAATTCAAGACCTCGAGCATGAAAACCCTATGGTTTGAACCTTTATATAATGTATGGATTGACCTATCATGGCATATGGAAACATACCTTACTTGCATTACTCACACACCTTTGACATAATCGTGTAACCTCAGCTCTTCTCCACATTCTTGTTGCAGCATGCCGAACACAAACTACTTGTCCAACAGTTGGCATGTCACTAATAGTGGTTGCAATTTGATTGTCACACCAGTGGTTCAAAGCAAACATATAATTATCAAAATGCTCAAGATCAGAAATAGAACCTGAAACAATAGAGTAATGTAGGATTACATGCAGCCAGTCCTCCATCGGTTAAAGCACAATGAGACAATAGGGCCATTTATACCAGCGAAAATAGGACGCGTCTTATCTAAGACACGTCTTAAATAAGACGCGAACTATCTGTATAAATGGCACTTTTTGTCGTGTTCCTTATAACTAATACGCGACTTACCGAAGAACAGAGTTTTGAGCTGTTCTTATTTTGCTCGCAACTTATATTAATTAAGAATACGACAAAAAGTGCCGTTTATACGGATAGTTCGCGTATTATTTAAGACGCGTCTTAGATAAGAAGCGTCTTATTTTCGCTCGTTTAAATGGCCCTAATGTGCTATATAAGAACTGACTTATTATTAATGTTATTATTATTATTACTGTGTTTATATCAGGCAATGTAAACATGGAAAACATTTTCTATTTGTTAAATATAGAACTGTACATGTACTGAACTGCTGTATATAGAACCCACGACACCCCGATTTCATGACAGGTGTTGTACCCACTGAGCTACCGAGGCAACTATAGTAGCGTGGAGTTCAAATTAGCTCAAAGACGCTGATTTTAACCGAACATTTGCTCCCAGGCCTCACGGAACTGGGAATTGCTTCTGTAATGACGTACGAACCGCATCACGCAGTCACAGTAGTCATATTATATGTCATATTAATAATTATTGTCATATTAATATGTCATATGAATTTGTGTAATACTGTTATAAATCAAGGTAAATTGGGATGGAGTTTTAGAAGCTGTTCAATAAACTCGCAGATCATGTTTTATCAGGTCTAAAACCACTTGGCTTCGCCTCATTCAACCCAATAGAACACTCCTGCTCGTTTATTAAACAGTACATCAATAAGCCAGTAGGTGTATTTTTTTAAGCAATAAACTGCAGATCATGTTTTATCAGGTCTAAAACCAAATCATCATTCAAAATAGTCACTTAGGCTGTTTTTTGTTCTCAGCCCTTCAAGGCTGTTTTCGTTCTCAGGGCTGAAGGGCTGAGAACGAAAACAGCCTAAGTGACTTTTCTGATGATTTTTAAATAGAACTTCTCTATCAAAATAATATAGCTGTACAATTGAGCACATGGGAAGCACTCATACTCAGCCTCCTCTCTTTATTTGAAAAGAGTAAAATTTGACCAGAACCAGCGACATGCTTGCATACAAATGTAGATCTGCGACGATCTGCCACAAACATGCCACGTGACCCTGCTATATAATAGGCTGGGGCGCCCCCACAGCATGGCGCACGACCACTGGCCAGCATGCTCAGCTTTACATTAGTCATAAGAGTAGATATACACGTTCAGCAATATGAGTGTCGCATGACCCTGAAACTGCACGACTGAGCACTTTTCCCATGTGCCTTGATTTTAACTTAGCCTAAATATTCATTTAGCCACATGTAATGCCTAAAATATATTTTGAAAATAATTTTTGATTGCTTGAGTTGGTCTTTGTCATGCACAGCCGGGTTATTTTTAGTTGTTTGTTGCATTTATCTTTTGAGATAAAAGCTGATTAAAGCTTGCAATGAGTCGATTATAATGCTGATCAGAAAATCTGACCGGTTTTAGAGTGTAAATGGGTCTGGATCCCGCGCCTGCTGTCCATGTACATTATACATGTACCTTATGACTATAATAATAATAATAATAATAATAATATAAAAATTAGCACCCCATAAAAGTCTTGGTTCTTTACAAATATAAATTAATCTATATACCATATACCTTAGAACTGTACATAGAACATACACAGACTCAGTGCACCATTTATGCAATACTAATGAGTTGCATGCGCACGTGACGTCATGGCGACCATGTTGGTAACCGAGAAAAGACCAGTATCGTGTGTCCTGAGTCTGCGTATGTTGCTTTAAATATATAGATACGTAAATCAGCGCAATCTTCAGTCTTACCAAGTTGAGCCCAAAAGTGATTCACGTCGATAATACACGTAACTCGCACAGATGACAACTGGCTTTTCTTGCTGTCTAACTTGGTGGACGATGAGGGTTTCTTCAATGGCGGGACTGATGCTACTGCTCGTCCATCGCTAACATAACCAGGAGAAGGTTCCCATCGACCAAGAGTTCCTCTACCACGGCCACGGCCTGTCATGTCGACTGATAACAGTACTGTACTACAGCCAGCCTTAACAACAACAACTCAACAACTCAACAAGTGACACTTGAACAACAGCAGTGTTTGAGAACAAAAGAGACTGGTGCTGGCCAAAGGAAACCCAAGCTTAGTGTACTTTACTGGTCTATGGACTGGTGGATATTGCAGTTTTAGCCCTTGGGTTACAAGCAACTAAAAGTAAAAGTAGAAAGGTTTATGTGAAAACAAGTTCAACATGTTCAATGTATGACTCTCTAATCACAGAGCCCACGTTCCTCAAGGTCAGCAATCTCGTCCCCAGAGCCTGCGTTACTTTCGGCCAGCGACGAGAACGTAGGCTCTGGCATAATCCATTTTTTGGGAACAGGATTTCTTGTTCTTCCGGTTTTAGAGCGTATGCGCAAGTTAGCTGGGCAGTTGGTTGTTGTCCAATCTCGTCCCCAGAGCCTGCGTTACTTTCGACCAGCGGCGAAGAACGTAGGCTCTGGCATAATCCATTTTTTGGGAACAGGATTTCTTGTTCTTCCGGTTTTAGAGCGCATGCGCAAGTTAGCTGGGCGGTTGGTTGTTGTCGATTCAAATTGTCGATTCAGATTCAGTGGAATCCTTCGAAAGGTTTCATTAGGAAATAGAGTACGCTTTAAAAGCACTTGGTAAAGAAGATACAACAGTGAAAGAAGCGCAGTATCTGAAGTCTTTATTAAAAGCAGTGGTTTTACAGCAGAAGGATACGCGAACAGTTCTTCCTACGGGTTTATATTTACTCGTGTCTACTTTACATATCAGTTAATTATTTGAATCTATCATCTTCATCTTCTCTGGTTATTGTTGTCTCTCCTTCAAATGTATTTCTTTTGAATCTTTCGCCTTCGTAAGCACCTCGATTGGCACCGCCTTTCAGTTGCTAGCCTAAAGAATATTAGATTTACGATCGACATATAAGCTTAGATAAACTGGATTTTCAGTTCTCTGTGCTTAGATATTTTAATATTGCAGATCGAGGCGACATGTTTAAAATAACATGTCAATGAAACCGTTGAAAAATGTTAATTTTTGTTTTGAACGGAAGTTGGGACACCGGGTTGTTCGGGTTGTTTTGACAACTCAATTTTCATTGGATATATTTCATTTCCGGAATCTTGCGCGTGCGTAGTTTCTAAAATGGGAATGTAACTCTACATCGCGCATGCTTGTACAGTAAGACCGTCGGCTCACAAGTCATCACAAAGTCTTGTGAAAGAAGTGAGTGAGTTTTATGCTCAGTTTATAATCATTATTTGATGTGCATACAATGAAGCTTATCAGCTTATTATAGAGTCATCTTACTTCTACAATGTCTCGGGTGAGTTGGAACTGTTTTTTAAACGTTTGTATAAATAAATGGCACCTTAGGTTACATATTTGTCTCTGTTTTCACCCCGGGTTTCACGGAGGAAACTTTCTTTCTAATAAGCTTACTAATAGTAATTCTTAATGGAAACTGTACGTTGGCGTGGATCTAATACATGTAGTTATTGTGTCATCCGTGTACAACTAGAGGTCGTAGATAAATAATCAATCCATTATTCCCATTGACTAGAGATTTTCGTTTGTCGTTTGCTAGCAGAAAAGAAAATACCAGCCTACATACTGTCCTGCACAATCACAGTCTGATGATGCAAACATAGAAGAAGGTACATGCAGTGAATTAGAAGGGCTGCCCCAGGACAGTCAACACATAGACAACTCAAGCCTGAATGATGATGAAGAATGTGTTGATTCACCAAAGGTATATTACTGTTTGTGTAGATGATATTAAAATGATGACATGAAAAAGTATTGATTTTGATTTCAGGTGTCAAAACGTATGAGATTTGATTCATCAAGTTCAGAAGATAGTAGCAGTAGTATGGATAGTCATACTCCATCAATATCAAGTATACCAGATAGCGGCAGTAGTATGGATAGTCATACTCCATCAATATCAAGTACATTTATACCAGATAACGGCACCAGTATGGATAGTCATACTCCATCAATATCAAGCATACCAGATAGCGGCAGTAGTATGGATAGTCATACTCCATCAATATCAAGCATACCAGATAGCGGCAGTAGTATGGATAGTCATACTCCATCAATATCAAGCATACCAGAGGTGATTGACTTGAGTTTAACTCCACTACATAAAGGTATGATTGTGTTGACTAGTTACATCACTCTTCCAGGTACATGTAGAAATATTATCAGATCGTGTAAGAATCTTATGACCCTGTCCAAAAACTTAGAAGATGAAATTAATGAACCCTTTGAATCCCGCGGCGCCCAAAACCGCCTGTAAAAATCGATACTGCTTTGAAAACTTTGAACTTTCTGAAATTTTGTAAACATCAATCTCATGGCCAGTTATTAGAGACAACTAGATAACTCTTCAAATTTTAACCTCAAGTAAACTGACTTACAGGCCTGATTTCTGGGCATTGATTAGTTCAATTAATTATTTGTTTTTCATAGAAATCAAAAATACTCGAAAAACCATGAAAGTGACCAACATTTGACTTGGATTTTCTTCCAAAATACATCATTGTGAAACAAAACGCCACTTTCTCAGAAAACTTCCATCTCTCTTCAGATTGATAGATTCACAAAATTTTCCCTGTCTCTTCCTTATAACTTGCCGAACAATAGCCAATTTCCATTTTTTTATTAGAAAAGACCATAGAAAAGACAGATCATCTGAGAACTTGAGCCCTTACTGTCAAAATTTCCATGGAAATCCCTTAAATATGGAATCAAAATTTCCTACGGCGTGATTAGGTCCAGAAAATCATTAAAAACCTCAAAAATCTGGCACAAATAGAAAATTGTTGAACATTATTACATTTTGGATTTCCTAAACAAATCTATGATAACTATTTAAAGCAATAACCCTAATACACATGTGTGTATGTACAGTATTTCACAATTATTGTTATCATTACAACAGGAACAGGTGATGTAGTAGACTTAACAGCTGAGCCTAACTCCCCAACATTCACAAATGATGTAGTAGATTTAACCAAAGAAACAGTACATCATGTAGATCTTGTGGATTCAAGTCCTGTAATTGTGGTAAGATTTACTAAGCAATAATAGCAATTGATCAACTTACATGTAGTACCCAGTACTCTTTATTATCAACATACAAATGCAGGGGTGTTCTTTCTTTCTTTCTTTCTTTCTATCTATCTATCTATCTATCTATCTATCTATCTATCTATCTATCTATCTATCTATCTATCTATCTATCTATCTATCTATCTATCTATCTATCTA
This sequence comes from Actinostola sp. cb2023, assembly GCA_033675265.1. Taxonomy (NCBI): domain Eukaryota; kingdom Metazoa; phylum Cnidaria; class Anthozoa; order Actiniaria; family Actinostolidae; genus Actinostola; species Actinostola sp. cb2023. Next base: position 250,312 of record JAUJYZ010000242.1, on the reverse strand, counting down.
TCTATCTATCTATCTATCTATCTATCTATCTATCTTGTATCTATCTATCTATCTATCTATCTATCTATCTATCTATCTATCTATCTATCTATCTATCTATCTATCTATCTATCTATCTATCTATCTATCTATCTATCTATCTATCTATCTATCTATCTATCTATCTATCTATCTATCTATCTATCTATCTATCTATCTATCTATCTATCTATATCTATCTATCTATCTATCTATCTATCTATCTATCTATCTATCTATCTATCTATCTATCTATCTATCTATCTATCTATCTATCTATCTATCTATCTATCTATCTATCTATCTATCTATCTATCTATCTATCTATCTATCTATCTATCTATCTATCTATCTATCTATCTATCTATCTATCTATCTATCTATCTATCTATCTATCTATCTATCTATCTATCTATCTATCTATCTATCTATCTATCTATCTATCTATCTATCTATCTATCTATCTATCTATCTATCTATCTATCTATCTATCTATCTATCTATCTATCTATCTATCTATCTATCTATCTATCTATCTATCTATCTATCTATCTATCTATCTATCTATCTACATTGTATCTATCTATCTATCTATCTATCTATCTACAATGTATCTATCTATCTATCTGTCTGTCTGTCTGTCTGTCTGTCTATCTATCTATCTACAATGTATCTATCTATCTATCTGTCTGTCTGTCTGTCTATCTACAATGTATCTATCTATCTATCTATCTATCTATCTATTTTATTAATTTCACTTCTTTTGCTGAGACCCCAAAGGACTTTGTAAATGTCATAGTATGTAAGACGAGGTTCTATGCCTTCATTTTATTCCTTTACGTACTTTATTTACGCATTAGATCTATAGAATAGCGAACTGAGGAGGTTGAAAACACGAAACTAGTTTTCGTTAAGTATAAAATAAAGTGCGTAAAGGAATAAAATGAAGGTATAGAACCTCATCTTATATACTATGAAATTCCGTTTCAGCATACCGGTAAATGCATTTAGGGTACTGTCAGCGGTCCTAGATGTTGAGATATGTACACCACTTCACAATAGTATCCATGAACAATGGTTCCAAGTTGAGGTTTGCATTTATCAAAATAGTAAATGTATGAAAACATAAATGCCAACCTTGAATTGCCGTTCCACTGTTCATGGCTACTGAACGCTTACTGTAAAGTGCTGTATTATATTATTGCTTTGTAATTCACAAAAATGCATGATTCATGAGTACTATATACTGTACAATGTACATGTACTTGTAGTTTGAATTTGTAGCCTTTAGTTTGGTTACCTTTAGTTTGGTTGCCTTTCTATTTTCAGAGAGTCAACAAAATTTTTGAAAGGTCTCAGCTACGGCCGTTGTGTGGGTTAGCAAGTACAGCGCTTGTATCTGATAATGATGAACAAATTTGTGAAGTTGATAATCAGTTGTCAGCAAATGTTATGTAAGTTTATAAAATAATGTACTTGGATGGAGACTACAGTTTCTTGTTTCCAGAATCTAGTAGCTTGGATTTCATTGTGTATTACTCGAGCAGCTAGAGTTGCTCTCGTCTACGCCTTGAGCAACTCTTACGCTTCTCTCGTGCTCTTCAAACTTCCTGCGTGCATCCATAACTCGATAGATGCACGCTAAGCATGAATCAATTCTTAATAGCTAAACTACGTCACACGTGACCAGTAATTTGGACATTTGAAATCAACATTTCAAATAACGGTTTGAACATTTCAAAGTCCAACGGAATCTCTTACAGACCACTAAATATTTTCTTGAAAACGTTCATAACTGAAATTAAAATTAATTGGATGAAATCTTGTGCCAGCTAAACCTACATACTCTGCAATCACAACAGCCTGAGTAAACAGATATATCTGATACTTTCTTCTTATTAATAGATCTATATATTCGTGGAGATTTGATTTTTCTGTCTGAATGTTCGAGACTCGAGTCTAGACTTCAAAACTTCATTTGATTGTTCTGATTTACTGGTCACGCGTGACATAAATTAGCTGTAAAAACCCATCAAAACTACAAAGTAGAGGCACTGTCTTTTACACTTTGGACTAGCCTGTGTTGTGTTCTTTAGTAGCCAACAGGTTGCTAGCCTGATCTATGAGCATCACACTGCAAACTCATGTCCAAAACTTCATTACATTCAGATTACTTCTTCATTTCCAATACTCCTGTTCGATGTGTTTAGACACCTTTGTACTGCTGTTCAGACTAATCCTAAATTCAGTGCCAATTATCCACAAATACCAATATAAAGGACATGAAAACCCTTTTTTAATTAATAATAATAATAAATTAATAAATTCCATGGGTTATTCTCTGAATTGAGGCTATTAAAGGCTGAGCAAATGTGTCTTTTGTCAAGGAGTACAGCAGTGTCTAAATAGCCCAAACCTGGAGTATTGTGAAGATGTAACTGACATACATTTTATTTAACATTGTTTCAACATAGTGGAGAAGGTAAAACCAATGAAAGACAAGACGATCACAAGAATATAATCTGCCCTATATGTTTTGATGATGCAAATATGGTAAGTCATACATAATAATAATAATAATGTTAGAGTCGTTTTCATATGAGTGGGAAGTAGTTACGGTACGGTTCGTGCCGTGCGGTGACCGTATCGCACCATCATCATGCGGTATCCAAGCATTCTGTTTGGTTCAGAAATGATTTCACATGCTGTGATTGGTTGAATACAATGTCTTCGATGTAACTGACCGTATTTCCCACTCACATTTTATTTAACATGTGTTTCACACATAGTAGGAGAAGGTAACTCAATGAAAGACAAGAACGATCACAAGTAATATAACATCTGCCCTATAGTGTTTTGATGATTGTACTACATGTAACTATGGTAAGTAACATACATACATAATAATAATAATGTTAGAGTCGTTTTACTACATATGATAGTGGGAATGTAGTTACGTTGTACGGTTCGTTGTACCGTGCGGTAACTGTATAGTAGTGTACTACGTATCGTACCATCTGTATCATGCGGTAGTTGTACTACATGCATTCTGTTTAGTAGTTCAGAAATGATTTCACATGCTGTGATAGTAGTTGAATACAATGTCTAGTCGATTCCATGTACTGTATGTACCATGTAACTGTACCGTAGGTTTCCCACTCATACTACATGTAACTGTATAGTAGTTGTACTACATGTAACTGTATAGTAGTTGTACTACATGTAACTGTATGTACTACATGTAACTCTATAGTAGTTGTACTACATGTAACTGTATAGTAGTTGTACTACATGTAACTGTATAGTAGTTGTACTACATGTAACTGTATAGTAGTTGTACTACATGTAACTGTATAGTAGTTGTACTACATGTAACTATAGTAGTTGTACTACATGTAAGTTGTACTGTATAGTAGTTGTACTACATGTAACTGTATAGTAGTTGTACTACATGTAACTGTATAGTAGTTGTACTACATGTAACTGTATAGTAGTTGTACTACATGTAACTGTATAGTAGTTGTACTACATGTAACTGTATAGTAGTTGTACTACATGTAACTGTATAGTAGTTGTACTACATGTAACTGTATAGTAGTTGTACTACATGTAACTGTATAGTAGTTGTACTACATGTAACTGTATAGTAGTTGTACTACATGTAACTGTATAGTAGTTGTACTACATGTAACATAGTAGTTGTACTACATGTAACTGTAGTAGTTGTACTACATGTAACTGTATAGTAGTTGTACTACATGTAACTGTATAGTAGTTGTACTACATGTAACTATAGTAGTTGTACTACATGTAACTGTATAGTAGTTGTACTACATGTAACTGTATAGTAGTTGTACTACATGTAACTGTATAGTAGTTGTACTACATGTAACTGTATAGTAGTTGTACTACATGTAACTGTATAGTAGTTGTACTACATGTAACTGTATAGTAGTTGTACTACATGTAACTGTATAGTAGTTGTACTACATGTAACTATAGTAGTTGTACTACATGTAACTGTATAGTAGTTGTACTACATGTAACTGTATAGTAGTTGTACTACATGTACTGTATAGTAGTTGTACTAACTGTATAGTAGTTGTACTACATGTAACTATAGTAGTTGTACTACATGTAACTGTATAGTAGTAGTTGTACTACATGTAACTGTATAGTAGTTGTACTACATGTAACTGTATAGTAGTTGTACTACATGTAACTGTATAGTAGTTGTACTACATGTAACTGTATAGTAGTTGTACTACATGTAACTGTATAGTAGTTGTACTACATGTAACTATAGTAGTTGTACTACATGTAACTGTATAGTAGTTGTACTACATGTACTGTATAGTAGTTGTACTACATGTAACTGTATAGTAGTTGTACTACATGTAACTGTATAGTAGTTGTACTACATGTAACTGTATAGTAGTAGTTGTACTACATGTAACTGTATAGTAGTTGTACTACATGTAACTGTATAGTAGTTGTACTACATGTAACTGTATAGTAGTTGTACTACATGTAACTGTATAGTAGTTGTACTACATGTAACTGTATAGTAGTTGTATAGTAGTATAGTAGTTGTACTACATGTAATAGTAGTGTATAGTAACTGTATAGTAGTTGTACTACATGTAACTGTATAGTAGTTGTACTACATGTAACTGTATAGTAGTTGTACTACATGTAACTGTATAGTAGTTGTACTACATGTAACTGTATAGTAGTTGTACTACATGTAACTGTATAGTAGTTGTACTACATGTAACTGTATAGTAGTTGTACTACATGTAACTGTATAGTAGTTGTACTACATGTAACTGTATAGTAGTTGTACTACATGTAACTGTATAGTAGTAGTTACATGTACTACATAGTAACTGTAACTGTAGTTAGTTGTACTACATGTAACTGTATAGTAGTTGTACTACATGTAACTGTATAGTAGTTGTACTACATGTAACTGTATAGTAGTACTACTACATGTAACTGTATAGTAGTTGTACTACATGTAACTGTATAGTAGTTGTACTACATGTAACTGTATAGTAGTTGTACTACATGTAACTGTATAGTAGTTGTACTACATGTAACTGTATAGTAGTTGTACTATAGTATAGTAGTTGTACTACATGTAAACTGTATAGTAGTTGTACTACATGTAACTGTATAGTAGTTGTACTACATGTGTAACTGTATACTACATGTAACTGTATAGTAGTTGTACTACATGTAACTGTATAGTAGTTGTACTACATGTAACTGTATAGTAGTTGTACTACATGTAACTGTATAGTAGTTGTACTACATGTAACTGTATAGTAGTTGTACTACATGTAACTGTATAGTAGTTGTACTACATGTAACTGTATAGTAGTTGTACTACATGTAACTGTATAGTAGTTGTACTACATGTAACTGTATAGTTGTACTACATGTAACTGTATAGTAGTTACTACATGTAACTGTATAGTAGTTGTACTACATGTAACTGTATAGTAGTTGTACTACATGTAACTGTATAGTAGTTGTACTACATGTAACTGTATAGTAGTTGTACTACATGTAACTGTATAGTAGTTGTACTACATGTAACTGTAAGACAATTGACGAAGTAATATCAACATAGCTAGAGGTAATCAAAAAAGGAAAAGACCGTCAAAACACCACAATCAATCCCATGGCTGTGCAGTATATTTGTTTGTAATATCAACCTTTAAAACTAAATTCAGTTTAGCTCAAACAAAATGATAATAATGACATCATGTCATATGGCTAAGCTTCAGAATATCCTGCCACTCAGACCATCGTACGCGTAGTTACTCCCAACTGAAGTTCCTCATTAGATTCTACGACCAAAGTCTTTGCATCATCTACCTAATCCTTAATTTGTTTTACGCAAATGGTGTCATTGTTACCAACCAAATGTTGGATACGTTGGAGATCCAATGAAGCTTATAATATGTCTCATTGGTACGCCCTCCGTATCAGAAAACTTGATTCTACGACCAAGGTCTTTGCATCATCTACCCAATCCTTAATTTGTTTTACGCAAATGGTGTCATTGTTACCAACCAAATGTTGGATACGTTTGAGATCCAATGAAGCTTATAATATGTCTCATTGGTACGCCCTCCGTATCAGAAAACTTGATTCTACGACCATCAGAAAAATCTTAAAGATCCACATTTCTTGTTATAGTACAGATAAAGCTAAATATGTCTCATTGGTACGCCCTCCATCCATATCGTTAAAGTGCTTTTTAAAAAACTAAATATGTTATCGTAGTGCCTTGGTAGCCCACTGGTTACCAGATCCAAATTGTTGTAGCTTTTCCAAAAACAGAGAGAAACATTCAAAAGCTAAATCATTTTCTGGAGGCATTTCGATTTTAATATAATAATCTCTTATGAAATGAAACTATTATATAGCAACGAAAATGATTTGTTTATATGGTGTAAACTGGATAAAACATGATTTATTTTAATGAACGTAGACTTATTTGTATGTTGTATACATATACATACAAATCCTAGTTCATCAAAAGTTATTTCACGAGATGACAACCTTTTGATATCAGTTACAAAGTCAACTACTCAATGTTAGCATAAACCGGCACCCAGTGGTCTTTCGCTAATCCTGCTATCCTCCTAATCCTCCTATCAGAGCCGATAGAAGGCGAGAGTGAGGCTTCTATCTGTTTTAGAATACCACAACTGACTATCTATAAAACATATTTTCATTTGTGTTTTCATTTTTTATTGATCATGAATATTCAAATTTTAAACAACGCGTGCGCGCTGCCGTCTATCGGCTGATAGTAGGTTAGTTTTGAACCAATTAGATTGCGAGTTTCGCTATAGTAGGCAGTTGTGGTATTCTAACAGCTCATACACCCCGAGTAGAGGTAAACAAACAAAATGGCGGCTTCGTCGTCGCGTTTTGCTAATGTTTTGGAGGAGTTTCTCGACGAGTTATTGTCTGTTGCTTGTTTCTGTCATTTTCTGCTGACCTATTGGATGGTTTATGCTAAAACGATTAGACTACTCGTTCTCGTTGAGGATAGTCATCTCGGCGCTACGCGCCTCATTAACTATTGCCTCATAGAAACCTCGAACTCGTAGTCTATTTGTTAATTAGTAAACTAGGCGACATTCAGTATTCTCTGTGGGGACTTTAATTCTAGAACTGGGTTTCTAAAGGATATAATCTCAAGTCGACACGTTTACACGTTGACTATAGCCAACAATTGACACTAAATAGAAACAACCGTGATGACAAGATTTCCCAATTTGGGAGATTACTAATTGAAACATGTATTGCTTTCGATTTACAAATATTGAATGGTAGAACAAAAGGTCATTTATTCGGACAGTTTACTTGTTTCAAATACAATTTATATGCTATATTCAGTGAAAATATTTTCTCACAAATTGCATTCTTTACGGTTACGTTAACCCACCCAGTTTCAATTCATGTCATTCGCCAATTGACAAGTTTTGCTTGACAAGGAAGAATTGCTCGATTAGACGACAAAAACATCGCCAATTTTTCCTTGTCAAGGAAAACTTGTTCGTGTAGATGCGGCTTTACTGCTGATGAACTGATTAAAATAAGTAAAAAATTAAAAAAACAACAAAGCTTCAGGAATTGACATAATGAAAAATGAAATGATTAAATGCTGTATTTTAAAATTCTCACAGCAATCACTTTGTAAAAGTTTTTAACACAATTCTTCATATGGGAACCCCAGTGTTGGAATGATGGCTTTATTCTTCACCGATCATAAATCTGGTGCATGCAACTGATAATACTCCAGTTTCGAGTTGTTAAAGGTGGAGGTGCAGTAATACGAGCAACAAAATCGTGCAACTTATCGCGCAACATTGTTACGTTGCAAGTTGCAGAGCAATGTTTCTCGTATTGCCATCGTTCGCGCAACTTGTCGCGCAACACATTTTCGTGTTGCAAACTTTGTTGCTCAAAGTAGAAGCTCTTTCTACTTCATGCAACAAAGTTTTGCAACTTGCAACAAATGACCGATAATTTAATTTGTTGCGCGAACGATGGTAATATGAGAAACATTGCTTGGAAATCGCTAATATCAGAAGTGCATACGCTGGCTGTTATGCTAAGCGGATATTTTAGTCAAAATATAAAAAAAAGTTGTACCCAAATTAAAGATCGAATATTTTATTTTATGGTGAAAAAGCAAAATATGGTGCCCAATTTATGCGGGATCTGGAGGTTCAAAAACCATACCCTATTCGGGGACACATACCTATATAGCATATAATTATATATCCCCGGGTATGTGCTCTAGTCTGTCATGTCAAATTCGTCAGTGGACAGTCGACCAAATATTAACCGAAGGAGACAGAATGTACCCTAATGCTCTTCGTGAAAACCAACTTATACTAGATACAGAGACTTTGTCGCTGAACTGTCTCTACCCAATCGAGCTCGTTGCCTGTGGAATTGCCCACTACTGAGACACAACGTACGAGGCTCCATACGTTCACTTTAATTTCAGCCTTGAATCATGAATGTTTTCATGAACGATAATTATGCATTTATATCATATTGGATGGCTCAGTTATAGCTTTAGTGAAGGATATAGATTGTATTTATGCATTTCATTCTCATGCACGTAACTGTTTTGGTCATATATGCCTGATTCAAATGGTACTGCTGTTGTTATGAAATGTCCTGATGTCAGTAAATTAGAAGAGTATTTACGCTCTCTCAATTGAGTTGAATAGTTCTTTTTTTTCCATTTTCCAGGTTTCATTTGATCCTGATTTATGCAAAAAGCTGTTTAATACTGAATTAAGCTAGAAATACAGTATGTTCATGACTACACGCTCTACTAGTGTGAAGTCGGGATTCTAACTGATATGTAACCTATTTGAACTAAATATATATCGATATCTGAGTGCGATTAATACGGTTTGGTCGCTCGTTGCGTGACTCGGTAGAACATGCTTTCCTTGCAATTTCAGTACTGCGATTTCACAAACTCAGCGATTAAATCATGAATGACAATGACATAGTTTATTTGGTACCATAAATATATCAATACAAATACCGTATACATAAACTAGACATCGCAGAGTGATTAAACAATGTTTGGATAAAGTGTTTAGGTACCTCGGCTCGGTGTCTGACAACCTCACAACTGTTCTCTTCACTGCGTGTATCAAACTCACTTCATTCTAAGTTCTAAAGATCTCTAACCCCTTTGCAGTACTATACTCGATAGATAAATCCATATCTCTATGAATTATTGTGGTTATTTTGAAAACAAGAGACACACAGCCTTCCTCCAACTAGGTTTGTGAATTCAGAAGCGATGTCTCGTATTGATAAATCATGTTGTTTGAGCCTTCGGTGATTATCTTAGCGGCCGGCACAGGGCGCATGCGCTGTAGAACCCAGTTGGTGATTTAAGGTCAACGACGACAAAGAACGGAGTGCATTTTTTGAGTCAGAGCTTCCACAGGAAGCCCGACTAATAATAATAATTTTATTATTATATTACTCGGGCACTTCCGGAGGAAGCCCGAGTTAGAAAAAGCACTTTCTTTTTACTCGGACACTTCCGGAGGAAGTCCGAGTTATAAAATGGGCCTTCTTTTTTATTCTTCGTAGTACAAAGAATGCGAAGTATGTGATCGTATCGGTCAGGAATGTCTGTTTCTATGCTCAAACGGGTCAAATAGTTCGCTCTTGGGTCATCGTTAAAACTCATCGCGTTCCATGCACGACTATACCGATCGACTATAGAAGTGCTGTGTCGAAAAAGAAGCAGTTGAGATCTCGAGTGTTTTTGAAAGGGTCGGTCCACGAACTCATCAATCTTGAATATAATTGTTTTTAAAAGTGCTGCTAAACTGAATAGTGTTGTATTTCAAAGAGATAGTCTGGGTTTCATGTTTCATAATGGAGTGCATCATGTACCGCAACAACGTCAACAAGCTTCATTAAAATATATCTGAAGCCGGCGGCTCGGATCTTTATGGCCGATAAAACACGGGCTTTAAACACGCTCATTTCACATACAAAAGCATACGCCGATTCTGAAAGATGTCGTTTCATTTATAACAAAAACAAACGCGCCTTCATTACAACAAACGAAAAACTTTATCAGAACCATCTGACCATATGCATGAATATGCAACCTCAACTGGACGTTCGAAGTATACGTACTGAAGACGGACGATTCGGATATCTTTATCTATCCTCACCGACACATAGTCTCCCTAGTCACGCAACTGTCTTTGTCCTTGTCATAATGCCCGAGTGTACGCTCATTGAGCGTCTTGTTATTATTAAATCATCTGATATTGTCCTTCGTGGAAGTGTTTTCATTTTAGACCAGTCAGATGACTTTACTGACTGGCAGTGTCGATCGTGTCAGGTATAAAGTTCTACAGTATATGTGGATAAGATATTACCCTTGTTATCTTTAAAAAAATAAAAAATAAAAACGTACGGACTTCGCGTTCGGTTAATACGAGGTATGTACTTCATGACATACCCAGTATTGACAATGTATTGAATCAACAATCGGTTTTAAAATGTGGGTTTGGGATATAACCTTGAGTGCTGTTAGCAAAGTACCTATAGCAGGAAGCTGTAATTCGTCATGTTAGTATTTGTACAGATAACAATGAGCGTTACATTTTAGAATAATAATGAGGGCTGTGTCGGCGTGTGATGAGCAAACTTAACGGTGAAAACTCTGCATAAACACAGGAATGGGTGTCATTTATACGATTAGTTCTCGGCTTAGATATAAGACACGACTTATTTTAGTTCGCATAAACGGTTCTATTATTTCCTTATGAAACGAAATAGAGGCGGCCCTGTGATCGATAACACCAGGGATAGCACTAAGTGATAAAAGTGAATAATACGCTAACATTTTAAACTATTATGGTTATGTCTAATTCACGCGAAAGCCTAATCATTTTAATGTTTAAAAAGTACGTTAACATTTCTTAACCAGCGCTTTGAAAACGTAACAGCATTGCTTCGATCGTGCCGTCAATCATACTGATCTACTGAACTCCAAACGCGCTTTGAAAACGGGGAAATATCACTGATACGGGCCGTGATCAGATTCAAGTAATTCCGCGAGTTTGAAATCAGGAAATAACATCTGACCCAGTGCATTGAAAATGGCGAAAAACATGCGTTAGCTATAAGGACTCCGTCGGGCCGTGATCAGATATATTGAAGTAATTCCGGCCGGGTCATTTTAGAACGAGGAATAACATACATAATATATACGTTGCATCATTTTACTGAAGCCACAAGCGCTTTGAGAACAGCAAATAACAGCCAGCGCTATGAAAACGGCGAATGACAAGCATACGTTAATTCATTCTGGCCGGGCCGTAGTAAGATTCAAGTACTCCATTTCGAATCATTTTAGAACGAGGACTGAGCTCGATCTATACATGACCATGCAGAACGAGGAATAACTCCGTACATGACATGCGCTGACTTATCGAATCCAATGATGTATAAGTGGATTGACCTCAGTTAGGTCCTCAAGTAGTCAATTTGGAGTCATTTTAGAATGAGGAATACATGACATGGATCAAAACCACCACTAGTACTTGTAAGCGCTTTGAGAACAGCAAATAACAGCCAGCGACTTTAGTATTAGAGTCGAGCCATTTTAGAACGAGGAATATTACATGTGTAACATTCTAAGATTCAAGTAGTCCAGTGTGTAAACATTCTAAGATTCGAGTCATTTTAGAACGAGGAATATTACATGTGTAAACATTCTATGAGGCAAGTAGTCCATTTCGAGTCAATTTAGAACGAGTAATATCACATGTGTAAACAGTAGAACCACCATTAGAACCACCGTGTAGAAATAAAAATGTATCTATCTTATCTATCTATCTATCTAAACATTCTATGAGGCAAGTAGTCCATTTCGAGTTAGTCCATTTCGAGTCATTTTAGAACGAGGAATATTACATGTGTAACATTCTAAGATTCAAGTAGTCCAGTGTGTAAACATTCTAAGATTCGAGTCATTTTAGAACGAGGAATATTACATGTGTAACATTCTAAGATTCAAGTAGTCCAGTGTGTAAACATTCTAAGATTCGAGTCATTTTAGAACGAGGAATATTACATGTGTAAACATTCTATGAGGCAAGTAGTCCATTTCGAGTCAATTTAGAACGAGTTTCACGACCTGACTTTTTGAAAAGACGGATCGACTCAGGTCGTGACCATAACAGTCGATCGGAGTCCGATCGTCACGGATCGTCACGATTTTGACCACCCTCGCGCCGCGGGTCTTCCAGAAATGAATATGCATGTTTACGACTAGATTCCGGAAACATAACAATTTCCGTTAAGGCTTCGTAAAGCTGTGGAGAATAAATTAAACTTCGGTAAAGTAAACGACACATTTCATGAATATATCACTCTTTCACGACCTGACTTTTTGGAAAGACGGATCGTCAAGCTGATTGACGATCCGACTCACGGCGTGTGTATTGGACATGCCTGTATTACATGGCACAGGCTAATTACCAATGAATCGCGCTGTCTGATTAGTTGTTTAGTGGGTAAGATTCTCTGGTAATTCCCATGCCAGGACGACTAACGATTGTTTGTCACGACAAAAAACTGTATTTTTATAACCTCTCCTCGATTAAAAATGCCATATAATAAACAACATTAAAAATAACCTCGCTTGCTCGATCAGTACAGGAAAATATCAGACCTCGGCCTTTTTTGTACAAACCTCACCCACAGCTCGGTCTGTACTGTCAAGACCTCGGTCTGATATTTTCCTGTACTGACCTCACGCTTGGTTAATACAACCAACATACGCAGACTCAGTAATGCATTGCTCATTAACAGTGCTTGTCTTTTGTCACTACTATTGCATTAATGGTGTCCTGAGTCTGTGTATGTTGCTTATGTCGCTAGTGAGGACTGGGCTTTAAGAAGTTATTAATGTACACTTCACTGTTTTCATGGTGAACACAACTTTGTCAATAAAACAATTTATGTTTTCCAGCTTCCTTTATAATAATCTATGTATATAGTCAGTGCTGCATAGACTGGGCTAGTTTACTGGGCAAGCAAACAACTACAAACCTCCAACTGGAGTTAAACGGGCGTGATACAGTGTTCTAATTATGTTATTCTTCAAAGTTTTGAGCGTCACTCTGTTACGTTAGTTGTATCATTCACGTTTCTAAATTATTCGGAAGCTCGTTGTTTTCTTTACGACAGTGTATTTAAAGTATAATGTTTGTCCTTGATAGCACAGACCACTTTCTTTGCTTTGTCCCTTTTACAATAGTATTCTTGTCTTGATTGCATTATATTCCGCACCCTTTTCCTTAGCATATGATGTATTACTTGTTCATGCCCCTATTGTGATCCGCCCCTTGTATACTCCACAAACCAATATGGTTTTCGTAGAGAAGATAATTTCGATATACGAAGCCCTGGCTATATTTGAACGCATGGCTGCATCCCCCGTACTCTGTCCACTCTCTCGGATAAGTTGCACTCTCCCAAGAAGCAACCTAAAGCTTACTTTTTAGCCATCCTTGCAGTCACACTGTCAAGGAGTTTGCGAAAGTGTTGAACATCTTGGTATAGGTTGGCATGTTGTATACACACCTGCCTTTCCGCCCTAATCTCACCATTCTTGAGCTTGAGTGATGATTTATTTCATATTAAAGCTAAATCGTTCTACGTCGCCGGCACCCGACGAGGTTTGGACTTATTAAGTACGAACTTGTCCGACCGGAGTTCCGTGAGTTATAGTTATAGTGTACGCTATAGTAAGTGTTTGTTGAGTTTTGGCGCTCCTTTTGTTTGAGTTTTGGCGGCCCCTTAGAGGTGTGGTCTCCGGCATGGTTTGAGTATTGGCGGCTCCTTATAGAGGTGTGGTCTCGTAGTTTGAGTATTGGCGTACTAGTTGTCTTGGGAATGGAACTTGGTGTTTCACCGGCCCTTGTCGCGGTCGGAATTATCTCCATTCCTTACTACGAGCATGAAAGGGACTGCCGCGAATAGTATTCTGAATTCATTATTCAGACTTGTAGCCATAACGGTAGAGACTTCTGATCCCTAACGTTATGACCAAGGGTTACTTGTACCAGTTCATGGATTCCTTAAGGCCTTGTTACACGTACGGTGAAACTTTTTCGTGAAACTTTTTCGTGAAACGGTGCGAGACAGTTTCACCGTGTAACATGTTTTCTGAAACTCGTAAAATTCTGATCACAAGCCTCCCTCGATATAATTATTTCTAGTGCAATTCCCTTTATCGAAGCCGGTCAGGCGCGCGAAAATTCATAAAACATGGCGCGAGACGATGGAACAAGACGTGCTCTTGCCGTTTTATTGAGGATGACGAAACTGAACCAGTTTTCGGACAGAGAAAGCGCATTAACTGCAGGTATACGATCGTGGATAGCAGTTAAGCTATTTTTGCAATTTAAAGTAGGAAGCGGTCTTATTTAGACCTCTCAAATTCCGTAACAAAAGAGCGTACAAACATAAACAACAGCTTTTGTAGATCCGTTTATCGAAATGACTTGAAAATTACACTAAAACAACTCCCAAACTGCTAGGAATGATGGATATTAGTGACGTAGTTGGTTCTGATTGCTTTGTGAACTGAAGCACATCAACACAAGTTTGACGAGGTGTGTTACACGGTGCAATGGCTGGTTTTATGAAACTTTTTTGCTTCGACTTTCACGACTGAAGTAGAAAGCAGTTCTACTTTTCATGAAACTGTCTCGCAACGCAAATTCGAAAAAGTTTCCTGAAAACGGCCATGTTACACGGTGAAACTCTTGGTGAAACCTGTCTCGCACCGTTTCACGAAACAGTTTCACGAAAAAGTTTCACCGTGTAACAAAGCCTTTAATCTGTACGTTATCTTTTAGCATGTATTTTATGTTCAATTATGATTGGCTAGGATCGATGTTACGCATTGTAACTTTAGTGATTAGATATGCATATCATACCTGTACATGTTAGTCAACGTTGTAAGTTAGGATGATGCAATGTAAGGTATAAATAGAGACCGTTGATATTGTAATATCGGAGACCATGTAGCCTTCACGAGTTACGTACAGAAGATATACCAACTAACCGTCGTGCCGGGGGGGGGGGGGGGGGGGGGTACTTGACCCATGTTTGGGTATAGGAGTGCCGCTGAGGGTTTG
This sequence comes from Actinostola sp. cb2023, assembly GCA_033675265.1. NCBI lineage: Eukaryota > Metazoa > Cnidaria > Anthozoa > Actiniaria > Actinostolidae > Actinostola > Actinostola sp. cb2023. The sequence goes on along the minus strand of JAUJYZ010000242.1, from coordinate 235,049 downwards.
AAACCCTGACCCTGTTTAGGACAACAAAATCTAAAATACCTACACTGTCTAGGACAACACCCTCTATTTTAGGACCCTGTTTAGGACAAAGAACAAAATACACACTGTCTTCTTTTACACAATTTTAATGTGTTTTATGTTGACTGATGACCTGCTAAAGATCGGCAAGCGTCTCGGATCTCGGATGGCTAAATACCGGATAAAACCATATTTAACGACGACAATCGTGCATTACCATACCCTGTTTAGGACAGACTCGCATAAAATTATACACCTATTTCAATAAACGTTGATAATGGACGATCTGAAATGGATGATCTGACATCAAGACGAATTATGGGAAACTGAGAGTCTTGGTTAGTAATTAAAAACATGCGAAATTCATTCATTCGACCTCAACTTGGTGTTCGAACGAGATATGGCGGAGGTTAACGTGAATTTAAAAGTTTCAGATCATCCAATTCAGATCGACCGTTATCAACGTTAATTGGAATAGGTGTATACTCTGTTCAGGACAGAGAGGCCAAAAACCACATATGCATACCCTGTCCAGCGGTACGTCCCCGTATAGCGGTGGCGTATAGCCCATATATGGTAACAGTAACAGTAGGACATCAAAAATGTTGTTGGAACGTGAAGGGTTTGCTTTTATTTCTTGGGGAACATCTGCTTTGTGAAAGAGTTTATTCATTAAAAATTTGCGTTTTAATTGGTACTTGTTGCTTCTTCCCTTCCAAAACCTTCTGTCAGTTGATGAGATTGTCTTTTGTTTCCATGATATTTCGATATGCAGGAGTTTCCTCAATCGTAGCCTGCGTAGCGGCGCTCTGGGGGTAGGGGAAAAGGGAAAAGGGGGAAAAAAGAAGGGGGACTGGGGAGGAGGGGAAGAGTGGGAGGGAGCGCCTGCCATGACGCTATAGTTTAGCGTTTATACTCGTTCATTCTGGGTGCGAGAAATTCCTATTGGTCGAGAGGTGTATGATGTCAATCTCTGGATGAAATATACGTTGAAGTATACAGAATGGCGGACAAAGATTTTGAAGAGAGTTGCTATTCTACCCACTGGCTACTGGAAGAGTTTGATTTTTCAAACGCTTGCTCTTGTCGCACAACAATGTCGAGGCTTTGGATTTGTAGTGGTTGTAACGGCACTCAATATCCACATAATCAACGATCAGATAGTTGAAGCTCAATCCCTTGGGCTATCTGCATGTTCTCTGGCCGAGAAGTTAGAAAGCCTCGATGAAATAAAATCTGGCAAACACTCCATTGTGTTAGCATCCGCTGAGTGTGCGACAGATCGAAGGTTTTTACAAGCCCTGAAGAAATCGTCACTATTCCGTGGTAATTTTAATAGTAGCTTTAGTAATAGATGAATCTCACACTGAAGGATAAGCAATAACGACTTTGATTTGAGAGCCGCTTATCGTGTCGAGATCGTCAATAAAGTTGTTTCGACAGATTCTTGACCTTTACCCGGGAGAAACGGAAGTAAACATGTAAAACTTTAGCTTTCCGGCTTCCTATAAGTGTGAACAAGAACTTTGGCAGCTTTGCCAGTGCTAGTGCTAGCTATCAAAATGAGCCGCAAGGAAGCGCGTAAGTAGTTTTCTACCATGTCGATTGTGGGCGAGACGACAAAGCAACAGTCGTCGTTGTCGCAGCTGCGGTTGTGCACGTGACTTCGGAACGCGGACAAAAACCGCTGGATCCTCGAGCATGTCGAATACCCGGCCCCGGAAAGTGTTTAGGAGCTTGTCGATCACGAACTTTGTTTTTTCTGCATCCGGTGGGACCCACGACATAAGCGTTGAAAGGAATCGGAACCAACTACTGTTCAGTTGGGCGTCGACAACAACAAACACGTGACAGTGTATCGTTCCAGAACGGCGCCCGTGGCACACTTGATCGCGAGCTGCATGCACACCGTCGTGATCTGATCAGTGTTCATGCACTAATCGGAGGCGGCCACCGTGGATTTCATGATCACTGGTCATCCTCAGATCGAGGGCAATCGAACTTCTTGTCTCGGTAGAACGGCTTTGGGGCTCATAGCTGTGTCACGTGCTTAATTGGCGGCCGCTGACACCAAAGCGGCGCTGTGCTTCCTTCCAGAAGTCGTACTCCACCATCACGCGCACTCCTGTTAGATAGGATGGCGGGTCCCGGTTGTGTAAGGCTCTACAGAGAGAAGGAACGATACCGGTCATCGAAGGGGCAGGTGACGCAGGTGATGCTGTCTGTGCTGTCTGGGTGATGGAGAATGTCTTGTGTCACGTGCTCGTACACGAATGCCTTGCCGTTGTGATAGGCCAGTCCGTCGGCTCGACTCTGATGCTCTCGTGCTCGAGCTCCAGGTTGGCGATGCTGTAGCTTAGCTTTGTGGCATCCGAGCCAAACATGACTTCGTTTGCCGTGGTTAAGGTGCATGAACTCGAAGATCAGCGCCTCAGCCATAGAGGACGCCGTGGTCAGTAACCAGTTCGTTGCCCCTTCTCGTACCGGTTTGATTTCCAGTGACGAGGATTCTTCCGATGTTGTTGACCGTGTGATTTAAGCAAGGGTGGCCGAGTGCATGGTGAGAGCCTACGGCTCGTCAAAATACGGCATGACTCGCAAAAATATCCAGCCGTATTACACAACTATACCCGTGTAATTAATAACCTCTATATATACATGTATGCATGACCTGATATGCAGGCGCACCACGTTCACCTCATGTGGTACAATCTTCTGCGCCGTGACGACGAACTCGTTAGCAAATTCACGAAGGAGATAGGGAGTAGCTTTCAGAACACATCAACGAGAGGATAGGCCGGGAAAACTCGGAAATATGAAACGGGCCGAGGAGTTTAATTGCGGCTGAGGAAGGTAAAAGTGGAAAGAGTGTAACTGTTGTAAGAACGTGCTGAATTCGACCGAACGTGTAGTGAACGGCTACGCTCAAAACTGCGCTATATCTTTAGAAAGTACGACTTTAGCCGGTTACCGCCGGTCGCGGTAGCAACGTACGTAGAGACTTTGCTCCCTGGCATATTGGGAAGCATGCATCGTCACTTTGCCTTCCGCGCTGCTGGATAAGCAATCAAATTCCTCGGCGAGAATGCTTGGCTGCTGGTCCTTCCGATCGATCGCGACGTACATCATTCGGGAGCATCAACGCCGTACGAAGGAAATAAAGGCGATATTCCCCATTGCCAACTTTTAGGTCCATATGCAAATAGATTGTGTGGCGACAGCTAGTGAGCCCGACTCTGTCACTGGACCGGCAACCCGAGTGTTCACCGCCATGTGTATGACACCGACCTGCTTGGTTTCCCTTGCAGTACATTGTATATAAAGGTACAAGCTTTCCGTTCTCAGTTGTGTTCCAGTGGGGAGATGGCCGCTTTTGATTAATCGCGCCCTTGAAATAGAAGCAGTAATGATTTATTTCTGCAACTTTGCCTACTTATATATATAAGCTGACAATGGTATTATATTCATAAAGATGCAATAAAAAGAGGTGTCGCCATTCTCGGTTTTGCGCTACAATGATTGAATTTATGGGAATTTACACCGATTTTCTTCCGAATCCGGCGAACTGGACCCGGCCGAAAGTGCAATAGATTTCGTCCATTTCATGCTAAAACTAACTACAGTCAACTCTCCGCTAACGGACACTCTTGTAAACGGACAGCTCTACTTACGGACGCCTTTTCAAATCCCCGTTTTACCTCCCAGTAACAGGAGGGACTTTTGTGTGCGCATGCGTCGCCACAGTCAGATGAATACAAGATGCATGTACTCGACACAAGTTGTTTGGTTCCAATGTTTACAGTTTTTGCGGACGTATTACGAGAATTATATGTACTGAACACGCAGAAATGAATTCTTAATGCTATCTTTGTGCCTTAAAGTTATTTCATTGATCGAAATATTAGAGTATTATGCCTTTATTTGATATCAAATTCCTGTTCTTTTGCTGTGCTAAATACTCTATTTTGGACAACATGGCGGCCAGCTGACATGGAGTAAACAGTTTGTCGACGTTGCAAGCTCAGTCGCGAAGAAGATGTAAGGGAAAGTAAATACATTTAGTCAATTCTTATACATATGGAATGTATATTATTATATTTTAGCTTTCATCAACACCAAATCAACTTCAAATAAACGAAGATAAACTTGGGTATGATATCTGGAATACTCAATTATCCCAATCTTTAAAGTTAGTTATCTCGAAATTGAGCTGAAATCTCCACAATTTCCACAGCATAATTCATTAAAGTCATGTTTCCTGTTTTGAAAAATTCCAGTAACTTCTCTGGGAAAAATCGCTCGGTCGAAGATTTTCGACAATATCTTCGTCATAATTTGTAGAACGTGAATTAATCGTCAACACATTTATTATGGTATTCGTTTTATGGTAGGGCCTCTTCTGTCAGTGTTCCAATGTTCTTGTAATGTTCCCATCCAAGGTCATGTTTTTTGATATTATGCTGAGATCGGTCAAAGTGTAAACATTTTATTGAAGTGTAAAGTTTGCATAAATTTCATTACTCAAAAATATACATTTTTTGCATATTGCTTGAAATCCAGCCCAAAACTCCACAAGAATTTTACCATTTCATAGAACTATGTACCATATGCTTTCAGTTTATGTTATTGAGATTGTTGGAAAAAATCGCCAGAAGAGATAAAATTACAGTTTTTCATGATAACAACAAAAATATCTTCATGGAAAGGTCGGGGAAGACATCTAAATTGTTTTCAAATTCGACGAAACTTTGTACAGGTATAGTAAATAAATACCACAAGACACCAGGACAGTTTCAAGACTGTTGTTACAGTATTTATAGAAAAACAAATTAAGTTATAATCCACAAAATTCCAGCTTGGTCTTCCTGTGCCTTCAATATCAAACAAAATACGAATTTTGTGAATAGCCAGTGTGCAGTGAAAAGCCAGAATTAAATTAACATTTGACTATATTAAGCCTTTTTGTCGAACTCTGATGATCAAAATAGCAACAGAATAAAATATAGCGTTATTATTACTATAATCGGTTTTTGTGCTTCCGAAATTACGCTTTTATGGTCCAGCGGTTAAGCGCATGCTCATGCAAATTTCCCTCCTGTTCCTCCCAGTCAAACTCTGTATTTACACATTCCCGTAAGCGGACACTCTCTCGTAAGCGGACGCGGACACTTTTGAAAATGAAAATTGGATTTTTCTTTTGTTTACGCTCTCTCGTAAGCGGACCGGCCCATATAATAATTGACTCTCGGCAATGAAATCTGTCTCAGTAATTTGCAATAAATCAATAAAAAATTTTTTTGCTTTATAAAGGGTTTCGCTTTATATCTTCAGTTGCTATTTTTGTCTACCCAATAAAACATAATTAACACCCGCTAATTAACTCTCCCATTAGCGGACATCCACCCTATTTTTCTTTGGGGTCCGCCGGCAGGAATAATTCTCGTAAGCGGACAACTCTACTAACGGACACTTTTTTCAATTCCCGAGGGTGTCCGCTTACGAGCTGAGAGAGTTGACTGTATCAACAAAACATAGAGATGAGGATTCGGGTGGCCACTATTCTCAACAATCGATTCTTGACTATTGAAAATCTAATGCTCATACGCCACAGTTATAGCATAAAACGAAAACACTGCTGGCGCGTATCCAGATGATGGGCATCACGTATTACATGGGACAGGTATCCCATCGATTATATAACATTGGAGACAGGTATCCCGATGGTTTTATTATGTATCCCATCGATTATATAACATAGAAGACAGGTATCCCGATGGTTTTATTAGGTATCCCATCGATTATATAACATTGGAGACAGGTATCCCGATAGTTTTATTAGGAATCCCATCGATTATATAACATGGAAGACAGGTATCCCGATGGTTTTATTATGTATCCCATCGATTATATAACATAGAAGACAGGTATCCCGATGGTTTTATTATGTATCCCATCGATTATATAACATTGGAGACAGGTATCCCGATGGTTTTATTATGTATCCCATCGATTATATAACATGGAAGACAGGTATCCCGATGGTTTTATTATGTATCCCATCGATTATATAACATAGAAGACAGGTATCCCGATGGTTTTATTATGTATCCCATCGATTATATAACATGGAAGACAGGTATCCCGATGGTTTTATTAGATATCCCATCGATTATATAACATAGAAGACAGGTATCCCGATGGTTTTATTAGGTATCCCATCGATTATATAACATTGGAGACAGGTATCCCGATAGTTTTATTAGGAATCCCATCGATTATATAACATGGAAGACAGGTATCCCGATGGTTTTATTATGTATCCCATCGATTATATAACATTGGAGACAGGTATCCCGATGGTTTTATTAGGTATCCCATCGATTATATAACATAGAAGACAGGTATCCCGATGGTTTTATTAGATATCCCATCGATTATATAGCATAGAAGACAGGTATCCCGATGGTTTTATTAGGTATCCCATCGATTATATAACATTGGAGACAGGTATCCCGATGGTTTTATTAGGTATCCCATCGATTATATAACATGGAAGACAGGTATCCCGATGGTTTTATTAGATATCCCATCGATTATATAGCATAGAAGACAGGTATCCCGATGGTTTTATTAGGTATCCCATCGATTATATAACATGGAAGACAGGTATCCCGATGGTTTTATTAGATATCCCATCGATTATATAGCATAGAAGACAGGTATCCCGATGGTTTTATTAGGTATCCCATCGATTATATAACATAGAAGACAGGTATCCCGATGGTTTTATTAGGTATCCCATCGATTATATAACATTGGAAACAGGTATCCCGATGGTTTTATTATGTATCCCATCGATTATATAGCATAGAAGACAGGTATCCCGATGGTTTTATTAGGTATCCCATCGATTATATAGCATAGAAGACAGGTATCCCGATGGTTTTATTAGGTATCCCATCGATTATATAACATTGGAGACAGGTATCCCGATGGTTTTATTAGGTATCCCATCGATTATATAACATTGGAGACAGGTATCCCGATGGTTTTATTAGGTATCCCATCGATTATATAACATGGAAGACAGGTATCCCGATGGTTTTATTAGGTATTCCATCGATTATATAACATACGAGACAGGTATGGTTTTATTAGGAATCCCATCGATTATATAACATTGGAGACAGGTATCCCGATGGTTTTATTAGGTATCCCATCGATTATATAACATGGAAGACAGGTATCCCGATGGTTTTATTAGATATCCCATCGATTATATAGCATAGAAGACAGGTATCCCGATGGTTTTATTAGGTATCCCATCGATTATATAACATGGAAGACAGGTATCCCGATGGTTTTATTAGATATCCCATCGATCGATTATATAGCATAGAAGAGGTATCCCGATGGTTTTATTAGGTATCCCATCGATTATATAACATACGAGACAGGTATCCCGATGGTTTTATTAGGTATCCCATCGATTATATAACATTGGAAACAGGTATCCCGATGGTTTTATTATGTATCCCATCGATTATATAGCATAGAAGACAGGTATCCCGATGGTTTTATTAGGTATCCCATCGATTATATAGCATAGAAGACAGGTATCCCGATGGTTTTATTAGGTATCCCATCGATTATATAGCATAGAAGACAGGTATCCCGATGGTTTTATTAGGTATCCCATCGATTATATAGCATAGAAGACAGGTATCCCGATGGTTTTATTAGGTATCCCATCGATTATATAACATTGGAGACAGGTATCCCGATGGTTTTATTAGGTATCCCATCGATTATATAACATTGGAGACAGGTATCCCGATGGTTTTATTAGGTATCCCATCGATTATATAACATGGAAGACAGGTATCCCGATGGTTTTATTAGGTATCCCATCGATTATATAACATGGAAGACAGGTATCCCGATGGTTTTATTAGGTATTCCATCGATTATATAACATACGAGACAGGTATGGTTTTATTAGGAATCCCATCGATTATATAACATTGGAGACAGGTATCCCGATGGTTTTATTAGGTATCCCATCGATTATATAACATTAGAGACAGGTATCCCGATGGTTTTATTAGGAATCCCATCGATTATATAACATGGAAGACAGGTATCCCGATGGTTTTATTAGGTATCCCATCGATTATATAGCATAGAAGACAGGTATCCCGATGGTTTTATTAGGTATCCCATCGATTATATAACATGGAAGACAGGTATCCCCGATGGTTTTATTATGTATCCCATCGATTATATAACATAGAAGACAGGTATCCCGATGGTTTTATTAGGAATCCCATCGATTATATAACATAGAAGACAGGTATCCCGATGGCTTTATTAAGTATCCCATCGATTATATAACATAGAAGACAGGTATCCCGATGGTTTTATTATGTATCCCATCGATTATATAGCATAGCAGACAGGTATCCCGATAGTTTTATTAGGAATCCCATCGATTATATAACATGGAAGACAGGTATCCCGATGGTTTTATTAGGTATCCCATCGATTATATAACATAGAAGACAGGTATCCCGATGGTTTTATTAGGAATCCAATCGATTATATAACATAGAAGACAGGTATCCCGATGGCTTTATTAAGTATCCCATCGATTATATAACATAGAAGACAGGTATCCCGATGGTTTTATTATGTATCCCATCGATTATATAACATAGAAGACAGGTATCCCGATGGTTTTATTAGGTATCCCATCGATTATATAACATTGGAAACAGGTATCCCGATGGTTTTATTATGTATCCCATCGATTATATAGCATAGAAGACAGGTATCCCATCGATTATATAACATTGGAGACAGGTATCCCGATAGTTTTATTAGGTATCCCATCGATTATATAACATTGGAGACAGGTATCCCGATGGTTTTATTAGGAATCCCATCGATTATATAACATTGGAGACAGGTATCCCGATAGTTTTATTAGGAATCCCTACTATGGGTATCATACATAGACAATAAATTAGACTACTATTCTCTAATTAAGCCATTGGTATTCTCTATATAGCGAATTCTAGAGTATAAACACTAAAACCGTGCACCATAATTTGCCCTAAATACGACTATTTAAACAATATCACTATTTACAGTATTACTGAATAGTACTATTTATGTTGCACGGTACTCTAAAGTGAACAATGTTACTTTATTGGATATCAAGTGGAAATTGATGGGTGCTGATTAGTCGAGTGAGTATGACTATTATATGCTAATATTCTATCACGGAGGTACATGGTTGGCTGGTTATTTTTAGCAATCAGCGAGTGAAACATAACACACGTCGTAATGTCTACGAGGATCCAATGTTCAGACAAGTATCGCTCACATGAATAAATCAAGATCCATCCTGACAAAAATTGCCTCAACGTGTTATTGATAGTTTTCGTTGTCAGCCATCTTGGTTGGTGATGACGTCACACAGTCTTCTTCCATTGATTTTCAATTTTTTAGACTGCAATTCTTGTCGATATTGATTAAATCTAAGGCTAATACTATGACCACGCTTTAATGATATAAACAATGACTTAACTGTTACCAACTGGTCAAGGAAACCTGTGACGTCATCACAAAAACAAGATGGCGGCGTCCATGGATACTTTAGCCATTTCAAAAACGAGTGGAGGACTGGGAACGACTTTTTAGAATTAATCTAATTATTAAGAAATGAACCCCATCACAATAAAGAGCATATCAGAATTAGTAAGTTTCAGGAGTTTGATATGGTTTGGACAAGTAGTAAATGAACTGCAGACATTTAAAAACTGCAAAAATTACAAAGAAATGTATGGTTACTGGGGACACTTCTTCCCCCGTACCCATACATTTCTTTGAAATTTTTGAGATGTTTGGAAAGCTGTTACTGGTTCAATATCTAACTAAACCTATCGAAACTTTGTAAACTTACTAATTTTGATATGCTCTTTCTCGTTCCCAGTCCTCCACTCGTTTTTGAAATGGCTAACGCGAATTAATAATCAAAAACACAGAGGTAATTGTTATTCATTGGTAAGATACTTCTTTGAGCATTGGAAGTTTATCGTCAATAAACATCAGATTGTTGAAGGCCACACACATACGATCAATCCCTATGACAGTCAGGTGTACTCAACGACTGCACAGAGAATGTCTTTAGCAATAAAAGCAATACTGAGGCAGCCTGATGTTGATATTACCACAAATACAAACATAACTGTTGTGAAGTGTTTCATGGATTCTATCTACTCTTGAGGTGGGATTAGAAACTTTATGGGCCAAGTTCATGAAAGATTGGTCTTAATCCAGGGTTTCAATGAATGGCAGTGCTAATAAGCATTCCAGGAACCCAGGCTGGCTACTGACATAAAGAGCTTAACTTGGTACTGTGAGCATCACTTGACTCGCTGTTGCTTCTCTACTATTCTCTCCAGTACTCTCTTGGCCTCGCACATAGGGAAGTTCCTCATGTCGTAGTACACGGGTGCATATTTGACCAGCCTAAAACAAACAATTTGATGATCATGTCACAGTTACATTGCATTATATCCCCTCGTGACCTTGGCGCGGCACGAACCGTAACTACTTCCCACTCATACAACGAGGAAATGCATCATTGAAAAACAAGTACTCGCCTATTATGGAGAATGATTGTAATTTGTAAATGCATTAATTCTAAATGCGTATAAGAACATTATATTACTATTAACTAGACATTGCTATGGGCAATGTACACTCGTGCCCTGTTGGAAATGAGCTGCATGTACTGACATGCTTCAAGAATTGGGATCCCTGTGGAAGTGTGGATTTCGAACTAGTAAGTTTGTGTACGAGTTTGATTTTCGCTTGAAAGCTCCCCTTTTCTACCTGGTTCTTCAAATACTTGCTAGAAATAAAGATTGACAGTTTGATGCGTATTTTAATAGTGGGTTTCGGGCACGAATTACGGAGTAATAAAGCGTATTATATTTCACGGGTTTATGAAAACCACTCTAATGAAAATGGCAATCGATACACAAATGAATTCAAGTCCAATTCATCTTCAAGTTTATAGATATAAATAGCATACTTGCTCATACTGTATATTCACCATATAAATCTTGACCGATTTTGTCAGTTCGTCAGCCTCTCCGGAAGACTCATGAATTGCTTTCAACTACATTGAATCTACATTGTAACTTTTTCCGTTCTGGATCGGATCAGCTATCCAGCCGCCATGCTAGGTTTGTAATCCTTCAGTTTAACTTCAAGTTCGTATAACTGATACAAAGGCTTTCAAGGCTTCCATGTGTCTCTGTTTCAGTTCGCGAAGCGAAGCTCATGGCATTCCTGGTCTCAGTTCGTGTGGCGACGGTCCAAAATAGCCATCTTCTTCGACTTCGTAAGACACGATCGAAGGAGTGGCGATCTCAAATTTGTAGATCTTCTCTTCTATAACACTCAACTTAACACTCCGACGAGTAAAAAGTGCAAGATTTCGCTCGTGAAACTCCACATGAATTGCCGATGTGACGATGTCTTCCTCGCTTTGTCTAAAAACAAGATGGCGTCTCGATAGCATGTGACCGGATGTTGCACAACTTTGCGATTTTCTGACGCCCAAAAAAACGAAAAAAATACGCGTTGGGTTTTATAACTCGTGCGGCCTACGGCCTGGGCACGAGTAATAAGATAAAGAGTAAAAATTGTATTCGAGAAAATTTATCAGGTTCATTGCAATGTTCATTATATGAGTGAGTGTTTAGCCATGGAATCATGACTACATCATGAAATAAACACATTACTGCGATGTTGAACATTATTGAAATCAACCGACAACCGGTGTTTTGGTTCCGTTAATCAAACATACGAACACTTCCCGAATGAAAGCCGACTAATCGACACAGTGTGCGTACGTGGCAGACGGCGTGGCTGTCTATGGACACATGTTGTGGCTCATAAAGTGCTCAGGGTAAACCCTTATTACACTTGAGGGTGTTCTTACACTTGTGGGTGTTCTTACACTTGTGGGTGTTCTTACACTTGTGGGTGTTCTTACACTTGAGGGTGTTCTTACACTTGAGGGTGTTCTTACACTTGAGGGTGTTCTTACACTTGAGGGTGTTCTTACACTTGAGGGTGTTCTTACACTTGAGGGTGTTCTTACACTTGAGGGTGTTCTTTGACACTTGAGGGTGTTCTTACACTTGAGGGTGTTCTTACACTTGAGGGTGTTCTTACACTTGAGGGTGTTCTTACACTTGAGGGTGTTCTTACACTTGAGGGTGTTCTTACACTTGAGGGTGTTCTTACACTTGAGGGTGTTCTTACACTTGTGGGTGTTCTTACACTTGTGGGTGTTCTTACACTTGTGGGTGTTCTTACACTTGAGGGTGTTCTTACACTTGAGGGTGTTCTTACACTTGAGGGTGTTCTTACACTTGAGGGTGTTCTTACACTTGAGGGTGTTCTTACACTTGAGGGTGTTCTTACACTTGAGGGTGTTCTTACACTTGAGGGTGTTCTTACACTTGAGGGTGTTCTTACACTTGAGGGTGTTCTTACACTTGAGGGTGTTCTTACACTTGAGGGTGTTCTTACACTTGAGGGTGTTCTTACACTTGAGGGTGTTCTTACACTTGAGGGTGTTCTTACACTTGAGGGTGTTCTTACACTTGAGGGTGTTCTTACACTTGAGGGTGTTCTTACACTTGAGGGTGTTCTTACACTTGAGGGTGTTCTTACACTTGAGGGTGTTCTTACACTTGAGGGTGTTCTTACACTTGAGGGTGTTCTTACACTTGAGGGTGTTCTTACACTTGTGGGTGTTCTTACACTTGTGGGTGTTCTTACACTTGTGGGTGTTCTTACACTTGAGGGTGTGTTTACACTTGAGGGTGTTCTTACACTTGAGGGTGTTCTTACACTTGTGGGTGTTCTTACACTTGAGGGTGTTCTTACACTTGAGGGTGTTCTTACACTTGAGGGTGTTCTTACACTTGAGGGTGTTCTTACACTTGAGGGTGTTCTTACACTTGAGGGTGTTCTTACACTTGAGGGTGTTCTTACACTTGAGGGTGTTCTTACACTCGAGGGTGTTATTACACTTGAGGGGACAAGAAGGCACCTTCAAATCGGCTATATACAAGTATGCCGTAAAATAACGATGTCATGACAAAAAAACATTGTACAATCAGGAGTGTACTAACCATTCAGGCTTGATTTCAGTGACTGTCCTGATGTAATTCTTGGTTGTCAGTACAAACTCATTATACAAAACCCATTCAGGTTTGTGGTCCAAACAAGTGGATGGATGCAGCTGTACAACCTGGTAGTGCGAATAGTAGCAAAACTTACTTGGAATCAACAGATACAAACCTCCCTCTGGTGGTTGAGATTGCACCAAAGAGTGTCATAACACTGATATTGATAAACCTGACTTTATCACTGTGTCACTTTAGGACTTCATACATGATATAGTCCTTCTAATAGATCAAACACAAGTGTGTCGTCCTATTATCCAAACCAATAAATAGTCCTTCTAATAGATCAAACACAAGTGTGTCGTCCTATTATCCAAACCAATAAATAGTCCTTCTAATAGAGCAAACACAAGTGTGTCGTCCTATTATCCAAACCATAAAAATAGTCCTTCTAATAGAGCAAACACAAGTGTGTCGTCCTATTATCCAAACCAATAAATAGTCCTTCTAATAGAGCAAACACAAGTGTGTCGTCCTATTATCCAAACCAACAAATAGTCCTTCTAATAGATCAAACACAAGTGTGTCGTCCTATTATCCAAACCAATAAATAGTCCTTCTAATAGATCAAACACAAGTGTGTCGTCCTATTATCCAAACCAATAAATAGTCCTTCTAATAGAGCAAACACAAGTGTGTCGTCCTATTATCCAAACCAATAAATAGTCCTTCTAATAGATCAAACACAAGTGTGTCGTCCTATTATCCAAACCAATAAATAGTCCTTCTAATAGATCAAACACAAGTGTGTCGTCCTATTATCCAAACCAATAAATAGTCCTTCTAATAGATCAAACACAAGTGTGTCGTCCTATTATCCAAACCAATAAATAGTCCTTCTAATAGATCAAACACAAGTGTGTCGTCCTATTATCCAAACCAATAAATAGTCCTTCTAATAGATCAAACACAAGTGTGTCGTCCTATTATCCAAACCAATAAATAGTCCTTCTAATAGAGCAAACACAAGTGTGTCGTCCTATTATCCAAACCAATAAATAGTCCTTTTAATAGATCAAACACAAGTGTGTCGTCCTATTATCCAAACCAATAAATAGTCCTTCTAATAGATCAAACACAAGTGTGTCGTCCTATTATCCAAACCAATAAATAGTCCTTCTAATAGATCAAACACAAGTGTGTCGTCCTATTATCCAAACCAATAAATAGTCCTTCTAATAGATCAAACACAAGTGTGTCGTCCTATTATCCAAACCAATAAATAGTCCTTCTAATAGATCAAATACAAGTGTGTCGTCCTATTATCCAAACCAATAAATAGTCCTTCTAATAGATCAAACACAAGTGTGTCGTCCTATTATCCAAACCAATAAATAGTCCTTCTAATAGATCAAACACAAGTGTGTCGTCCTATTATCCAAACCAATAAATAGTCCTTCTAATAGAGCAAACACAAGTGTGTCGTCCTATTATCCAAACACCAATAAATTATTGGCAAGTTTGTATGCCAGTAATGTCAATATTTCTTCTGGATTGTTTTTAGCTAGGAGGTTCACCGAGGGAACACTGCAAAATGTCCAAAGATGTACAACATGTACCAACCTGGTTGTCCTTGACTGTAAGGTAATGTCCAGACCTCTCTAGATGTGCCACCTACTTACAGTACAATGAAGGTGGGAGGGGGTAGGTGGTGGGTAGGAGTCACATTGTAAGATCAGTATCTATAATACTTCATAAACAAAATTATATCAACTTACCAGGACAATGTACTAACAATGTCAATAATATTGGATTGTCAATACATATGTAGCTATACTGAACAAAACCTTTACCTCAGATATTGTATTAACATGGCCAGTAAGTACGCCAAGGGTTCATAAAAAGTTCCAAAACAAGTTCAATGACCAGTATTTATTTCAAACATACATGTTGCATTGAAAGCACGTTTGCTTGTCTGCCATTCAAGTTAGGAAACTTATGGACTTAATCAGTACTGTAAAGGTTCTGTTTAACTTGTTCAGTATAACATCAAAATAATGCTTGTAACTTCAACAATAGTGGCAGTAAATAGGAATATGTATATACAGTCATTTGCAAAAATTATCTCCGCTACGAAATATCAATATATCAATATATCGGTTGCATTATGGGTAATTAAATAATCGAAAATTCCCCTTAGAGCGGGTTAACGCCAGCAAAGTTGGTAGAAATATTTAGTATAATGTTTATTTTAGTCTTACGTTTGTTGTTTGTAACGTTTGCTTCATTTAAAAAGTTTGGAATCTCAAAATAATATTATTTAATTACCCATAATGCAACCGATATATTGATATATTGATATATCGTGGCGGCCAGAATTTTTGCAAATGACTGTATATGTACATGTATGTATAAGATACAGATGCAAGTTTAGCTGTGAGTTCTTTATGATGTATGAAGAGTGCAAGTTTTTTATTATTTTACAGTGATGAAGAGCATTAGTTTTGATGAGTAATGAAGTGAGCATTAGTTTTGATGAGTAATGAAGTGAGCATTAGCATTAGTTTTGATGAGTAATGAAGTGAGCATTAGTTTTTATGAGTAATGAAGTGAGCATTAGTTTTGATGAGTAATGAAGTGAGCATTAGTTTTGATGAGTAATGAAGTGAGCATTAGTTTTGATGAGTAATGAAGTGAGCATTAGTTTTTATGAGTAATGAAGTGAGCATTAGTTTTGATGAGTAATGAAGTGAGCATTAGTTTTGATGAGTAATGAAGTGAGCATTAGTTTTTATGAGTAATAAAGTGAGCATTAGTTTTGATGAGTAATAAAGTGAGCATTAGTTTTGATGAGTAAAGTGAGCATTAGTTTTTATGAGTAATGAAGTGAGCATTAGTTTTGATGAGTAATGAAGTGAGCATTAGTTTTGATGAGTAATGAAGTGAGCATTAGTTTTTATGAGTAATTGAAGTGAGCAGCATAGTTTTTATGAGTAATGAAGTGAGCATTAGTTTTTGAGTATGAGTAATGAAGTGAGCATTAGTTTTTATGAGTAATGAAGTGAGCATTAGTTTTGATGAGTAATGAAGTGAGCATTAGTTTTTATGAGTAATAATAGTGAGCATTAGTTTTGATGAGTAATGAAGTGAGCATTAGTTTTGATGAAGTGAGCATTTTTTGATGAGTAATGAAGTGAGCATTAGTTTTGATGAGTAATGAAGTGAGCATTAGTTTTGATGAGTAATGAAGTGAGCATTAGTTTTGAGCATTAGTTTTAGTTTTGATGAGTAATGAAGTGAGCATTAGTTTTGATGAGTAATGAAGTGAGCATTAGTTTTGATGAGTAATGAAGTGAGCATTAGTTTTGATGAGTAATGAAGTGAGCATTAGTTTTTATGAGTAATGAAGTGAGCATTAGTTTTGATGAGTAATAGTGAGCATTAGTTTTGATGAGTAATGAAGTGAGCATTAGTTTTGATGAGTAATGAAGTGAGCATTAGTTTTTATGAGTAATGAAGTGAGCATTAGTTTTTATGAGTAATGAAGTGAGCATTAGTTTTTTGATGAGTAATGAAGTGAGCATTAGTTTTGAGCAATTAAGTGAGCATTAGTTTTGAGTAATGAAGTGAGCATTAGCATTAGTTTTGAGCATTATTTTGATGAGTAATGAATGAGCATTAGTTTTGATGAGTAATGAGCATTAGTTTTGATGAGTAATGAAGTGAGCATTAGTTTTTGATGAGTAATGAAGTGAGCATTAGTTTTTGAGTGAGTAATGAAGTGAGCATTAGTTTTTGATGAGTAATGAAGTGAGCATTAGTTTTTATGAGTAATGAAGTGAGCATTAGTTTTTAATGAGTAATTAGTTTTTAGTAATGAGCATTTAGTTTTTATGAGTAATAAAGTGAGCATTAGTTTTGATGAGTGAGCATTAGTTTTGAGTAATGTGAGCATTAGTTTTTATGAAGTAATGAAGTGAGCATTAGTTTTTATGAGTAATGAAGTGAGCATTAGTTTTTATGAGTAATGAAGTGAGCATTAGTTTTGATGAGTAATGAAGTAGCATTAGTTTTGATGAGTAATGAAGTGAGCATTAGAGTAATAGTGAGCATTAGTTTTGATGAGTAATGAAGTGAGTAGTTTTGAGAGTAATGAAGTGAGTTTTTTGATGAGTAATGAAAGCATTAGTTTTGTGAGTAATGAGTGAGCATTAGTTTTGATGAGTAATGAGTGAATTAGAAGTGAGCATTGAGCATTTTTGATGAGAGTAATGAAGTGAGCATTAGTTTTGATGAGTAATTAGTTTTGATGAGTAATGAAGTGAGCATTAGTTTTGATGAGTAATGAAGTGAGCATTAGTTTTGATGAGTAATGAAGTGAGCATTAGTTTTGATGAGTAATGAAGTGAGCATTAGTTTTGATGAGTAATGAAGTGAGCATTAGTTTTGATGAGTAATGAAGTGAGCATTAGTTTTGATGAGTTTTGATTTTGATGAGTAATGAAGTGAGCATTAGTTTTGATGAGTAATGAAGTGAGCATTAGTTTTGATGAGTAATGAAGTGAGCATTAGTTTTGATGAGTAATGAAGTGAGCATTAGTTTTGATGAGTAATGAAGTGAGCATTAGTTTTGATGAGTAATGAAGTGAGCATTAGTTTTGATGAGTAATGAAGTGAGCATTAGTTTTGATGAGTAATGAAGTGAGCATTAGTTTTGATGAGTAATTAGTTTAGTTTTTGATGAGTAATGAGCATTAGTTTTGATGAGTAATGAAGTGAGCATTAGTTTTTGATGAGTAATGAAGTGAGCATTAGTTTTTATGAGTAATGAAGTGAGCATTAGTTTTGATGAGTAATGAAGTGAGCATTAGTTTTTATGAGTAATGAAGTGAGCATGAGTTTTGATGAGTAATGAAGTGAGCATTAGTTTTTATGAGTAATGAGTGATTAGTTTTTATGAGTAATGAAGTGAGCATTAGTTTTTTTGATGAGTAATGAAGTGAGCATTAGTTTTTATGAGTAATGAAGTGAGCATTAGTTTTTATGAGTAATGAAGTGAGCATTAGTTTTGATGAGTAATGAAGTGAGCATTAGTTTTTATGAGTAATGAAGTGAGCATTAGTTTTTATGAGTAATGAAGTGAGCATTAGTTTTTATGAGTAATAAGTGAGCATTAGTTTTGATGAGTAATGAAGTGAGCATTAGTTTTTATGAGTAATGAAGTGAGCATTAGTTTTGATGAGTAATGAAGTGAGCATTAGTTTTGATGAGTAATGAAGTGAGCATTAGTTTTGATGAGTAATGAAGTGAGCATTAGTTTTGATGAGTAATGAAGTGAGCATTAGTTTTGATGAGTAATGAAGTGAGCATTAGTTTTGATGAGTAATGAAGTGAGCATTAGTTTTGATGAGTAATGAAGTGAGCATTAGTTTTGATGAGTAATGAAGTGAGCATTAGTTTTGATGAGTAATGAAGTGAGCATTAGTTTTGATGAGTAATGAAGTGAGCATTAGTTTTGATGAGTAATGAAGTGAGCATTAGTTTTGATGAGTAATGAAGTGAGCATTAGTTTTGATGAGTAATGAAGTGAGCATTAGTTTTGATGAGTAATGAAGTGAGCATTAGTTTTGATGAGTAATGAAGTGAGCATTAGTTTTGATGAGTAATGAAGTGAGCATTAGTTTTGATGAGTAATGAAGTGAGCATTAGTTTTGATGAGTAATGAAGTGAGCATTAGTTTTGATGAGTAATGAAGTGAGCATTAGTTTTGATGAGTAATGAAGTGAGCATTAGTTTTTTGATGAGTAATGAAGTGAGCATTAGTTTTGATGAGTAATGAAGTGAGCATTAGTTTTGATGCATTAATGAAGTTTTAGTTTTGATGAGTAATGAAGTGAGCATTAGTTTTGATGAGTAATTAGCATTAGTTTTGATGAGTAATGAAGTGAGCATTAGTTTTGATGAGTAATGAAGTGAGCATTAGTTTTGATGAGTAATGAAGTGAGCATTAGTTTTGATGAGTAATGAAGTGCAGCATTGAGTTTTGAGCATTAGAGTAATGAAGTGAGCATTAGTTTTGATGAGTAATTAGCATTAGTTTTGATGAGTAATGAAGTGAGCATTAGTTTTGATGAGTAATGAAGTGAGCATTAGTTTTGATGAGTAATGAAGTGAGCATTAGTTTTTTGAGTAATGAAGTGAGCATTAGTTTTGAGAGTAATGAAGTGAGCATTAGTTTTTATGAGTAATGAAGTGAGCATTAGTTTTTATGTAATGAAGTGAGCATTAGTTTTGAGTAATGAGTGAGCATTAGTTTTGATGAGTAATGAAGTGAGCATTAG
This sequence comes from Actinostola sp. cb2023, assembly GCA_033675265.1. Lineage (NCBI taxonomy): Eukaryota > Metazoa > Cnidaria > Anthozoa > Actiniaria > Actinostolidae > Actinostola > Actinostola sp. cb2023. Next base: position 215,473 of record JAUJYZ010000242.1, on the reverse strand, counting down.
TTTTGATGAGTAATGAGTTTTGATGAGTAATGAAGTGAGCATTAGTTTTGATGAGTAATGCAGTGAGCATTAGTTTTGTTTTAATGAAGTGAGCATTAGATGAGTAATGAAGTGAGCATTAGTTTTGATGAGTAATGAAGTGAGCATTAGTTTTGATGATGAATGAAGTGAGCATTAGTTTTGATGAGTGAAGTGAGCATTAGTTTTGATGAGTAATGAAGTGAGCATAGTTTTGATGAGTAATGAAGTGAGCATTAGTTTTGATGAGTAATGAAGTGAGCCTTAGTTTTGATGAGTAATAGTTTTTTTGATGAGTAATGAAGTGAGCATTAGTTTTGATGAGTAATGAAGTGAGCATTAGTTTTGATGAGTAATGAAGTGAGCATTAGTTTTGATGAGTAATGAAGTGAGCATGATGAGCATTAGTTTTGATGAGTAATGAAGTGAGCATTAGTTTTGATGAGTAATGAAGTGAGCATTAGTTTTGATGAGTAATGTGAGTAATGAAGTGAGCATTAGTTTTGATGAGTAATAAGTGAGCAAGTGAGCATTAGTTTTGATGAGTAATGAAGTGAGCATTAGTTTTGATGAGTAATGAAGTGAGCATTAGTTTTGATGAGTAATGAAGTGAGCATTTTTGATGAGTAATGAAGTGAGCATTAGTTTTGATGAGTAATGAAGTGAGCATTAGTTTTGATGAGTAATGAAGTGAGCATTAATGAGTAATGAAGTGAGCATTAGTTTTGATGAGTAATGAAGTGAGCATTAGTTTGATGAGTAATGAAGTGAGCATTAGTTTTGATGAGTAATGAAGTGAGCATTAGTTTTGATGAGTAATGAAGTGAGCATTAGTTTTGAGTGAGCATTAGTGAAGTGAGCATTAGTTTTGATGAGTAATGAAGTGAGCATTAGTTTTGATGAGTAATGAAGTGAGCATTAGTTTTGATGAGTAATGAAGTGAGCATTAGTTTTGATGAGTAATGAAGTGAGCATTAGTTTTTATGAGTAATAAAGTGAGCATTAGTTTTGATGAATGAAGTGAGTTAATGAGTAATGAAGTGAGTAATGAAGTGAGCATTAGTTTTGATGAGTAATGAAGTGAGCATTAGTTTTGATGAGTAATAAAGTGAGCATTAGTTTTGATGAGTAATAGTGAGCATTAGTTTTGATGAGTAATGAAGTGAGCAGTTATGAGTAATGAAGTGAGCATTAGTTTTGATGAGTAATGAAGTGAGCATTAGTTTTTTTGAGTAATGAAGTGAGCATTAGTTTTGATGAGTAATGAAGTGAGCATTAGTTTTGATGAGTAGCATTATTAGTTTTTGATGAGTAATGAAGTGAGCATTAGTTTTGATGAAATGTGAGCATTAGTTTTGATGAGTAATGAAGTGAGCATTAGTTTTGATGAGTAATGAAGTGAGCATTAGTTTTGATGAGTAATGAAGTGAGCATTAGTTTTGATGAGTAATGAAGTGAGCATTAGTTTTGATGAGTAATGAAGTGAGCATTAGTTTTGATGAGTAAAGTGAGCATTAGTTTTGATGAGTAATGAAGTGAGCATTAGTTTTGATGAGTAATGAAGTGAGCATTAGTTTTGATGAGTAATGAAGTGAGCATTAGTTTTGATGAGTAATGAAGTGAGCATTAGTTTTGATGAGTAATGAAGTGAGCATTAGTTTTGATGAGTAATGAAGTGAGCATTAGTTTTGATGAGTAATGAAGTGAGCATTAGTTTTGATGAGTAATGAAGTGAGCATTAGTTTTGATGAGTAATGAAGTGAGCATTAGTTTTGATGAGTAATGAAGTGAGCATTAGTTTTTATGATAAAGTGAGCATTAATGAGTAATAAGTGAGCATTAGTTTTTATGAGTAATAGTGAGCATTAGTTTTGATGAGTAATGAAGTAATGAAGTGAGCATTAGTTTTGATGAGTAATGAAGTGAGCATTAGTTTTGATGAGTAATGAAGTGAGCATTAGTTTTGATGAGTAATGAAGTGAGCATTAGTTTTGATGAGTAATGAAGTGAGCATTAGTTTTGAGTAATGAAGTGAGCATTAGTTTTGATGAGTAATGAAGTGAGCATTAGTTTTGATGAGTAATGAAGTGAGCATTAGTTTTGATGAGTAATGAAGTGAGCATTAGTTTTGATGAGTAATGAAGTGAGCATTAGTTTTGATGAGTAATGAAGTGAGCATTAGTTTTGATGAGTAATGAAGTGAGCATTAGTTTTGATGAGTAATGAAGTGAGCATTAGTTTTGATGAGTAATGAAGTGAGAGCATTAGTTTTGATGAGTAATGAAGTGAGCATTAGTTTTGATGAGTAATGAAGTGAGCATTAGTTTTGATGAGTAATGAAGTGAGCATTAGTTTTGATGAGTAATGAAGTGAGCATTAGTTTTGATGAGTTACGTCACACCTTTACTACAGACACTACAATGTTTTACTATCTTGTAACATTAGCAGCAAGAATGATTGGATGGTAAAACAGTACCTGCATAAAGAATCCAGACACCAAAGCTTTTCTTATGTTGAGATAATAATCCCTGCTGTTGAAGTCTGTGCTTTTGCGAGCCATCTTAAAGCGATCCATGATGCGTGCTAACTGGGTTCTTATGTTGTCAGACGATTTCAATGAACGTTGTTGGATAAAGTTATCATAACACCACTGGGCATCATCATGATCTACAAGGTTTATTAGAGCATTACTATACACATAGCTATAATATAGATAAAGTTATCATAACACCACTGGGCATCCTCATGATCTACAAGGTTTATTAGAGCATTACTATACACATAGCTATAATATAGATAAAGTTATCATAACACCACTGGGCATCGTCATGAACTACAAGGTTTATTAGAGCATTACTATACACATAGCTATAATATAGATGAAGTTATTATAACACCACTGGGCATCATCATGATCTACAAGGTTTATTAGAGCATTACTATACACATAGCTATAATATAGATAAAGTTATAACACCACTGGGCATCATCATGATCTACAAGGTTTATTAGAGCATTACTATACACATAGCTATAATATAGATAAAGTTATCATAACACCACTGGGCATCATCATGATCTACAAGGTTTATTAGAGCATTACTATACACATAGCTATAATATAGATAAAGTTATAACACCACTGGGCATCATCATGATCTACAAGGTTTATTAGAGCATTACTATACACATAGCTATAATATAGATAAAGTTATCATAACACCACTGGGCATCATCATGATCTACAAGGTTTATTAGAGCATTACTATACACATAGCTATAATATAGATCAAGTTATAACACCACTGGGCATCATCATGATCTACAAGGTTTATTAGAGCATTACTATACACATAGCTATAATATAGATAAAGTTATCATAACACCACTGGGCATCATCATGATCTACAAGGTTTATTAGAGCATTACTATACACATAGCTATAATATAGATAAAGTTATCATAACACCACTGGGCATCATCATGATCTACAAGGTTTATTAGAGCAGCTATAATATATATATAGATAAAGTTATCATAACACCACTGGGCATCATCATGATCTACAAGGTTTATTAGAGCATTACTATACACATAGCTATAATATAGATAAAGTTATCATAACACCACTGGGCATCATCATGATCTACTAGGTTTATTAGAGCATTACTATACACATAGCTATAATATAGATAAAGTTATCATAACACCACTGGGCATCATCATGATCTACTAGGTTTATTAGAGCATTACTATACACATAGCTATAATATAGATAAAGTTATCATAACACCACTGGGCATCATCATGATCTACAAGGTTTATTAGAGCATTACTATACACATAGCTATAATATAGATAAAAGTTATAACACCACTGGGCATCATCATGATCTACTAGGTTTATTAGAGCATTACTATACACATAGCTATAATATAGATAAAGTTTATCATAGGTTTCATTGATTATCTTGTTGATTGAAGGTTTGCTACGATTACAAATGATTTCTATTAGAACTAAATCCAAGTCTATAGCTAAATATCTAGATCAAAAATACATGATTGTACTTACATCTGGTGGCGAATTACAGCTTTATAAATCGGTCATTTTATGTACGTCTAGAGGTATCGGCGAGTATTCCTGTTTATATCATGCCGGTAAAACTTATGTCAACTGAAATCACGAGGCTATAGTTATGGCTAAGGTTTCAACATTGTATCAAATAACGGTAACGTAATCTATATTAATGTTCAATTGCTAACAGTGTTTATGTCTTTAACATCCAGGCCTCCGATGAGGAAACGGGGGTTGACTCATCCATATATCTTTTCCCTCACTGTACTTCCCTTGTAGCTTCTAGAAGGCAGAGCTTTGTAATGGGGCGATGTAGCACAGTGGACTTGGTCTTGATCTCAGCACTCCTGACGCGTCCATCTCTCCCTTGAATCACTTTCATTACGCGGCCTAAGGGCCAGTTTCCTCTCTGTACGTTGTCATCGGCGACCAACACCAGGTCATCGATTTCCAGGTTCCTGCGCGGTACATGCCACTTCTGACGCTGTTGCAGGGTTGGTAAGTACTCTCTCAGCCATCTTTTCCAGTAGTGCTCAGCTAGTATCTGGCTCTGTCGCCACTTCTTTCTACTTACCAGGTCGTTGTCGTCAAAACATCCAGGTGGCATAGTTGTTACCGTTCTCTGCAGGAGTAGATGATTCGGTGTGATTGCTTCCATGTCTCGCGGGTCGTCTGAATTGGGACAAAGTGGCCTTGAGTTTGTTATGGCTTGAGCCTCAGAGAGGACTGTCCTCAAGACTTCTTCGTCGACTGTCTTCTCTCCCAGAATGGCTTTCATCGTCCTCTTGACACTTCGGATTAGTCGCTCCCAGACACCTGACATGTGGGACGCCCCTGGTGGGTGGAATACCCATTTACAGTCACGCTGCAGCAGCTCCTCCTGGATCTGTTTGTGGTTCCATTCCTTGATTGATGCACGTAGTTCTCGCTCAGCACCGACAAAGTTGGTACCGTTGTCGGACCTCAGCTCCTTTACATCACCTCTAGTATTAAGGAATCGTCTCAGTACCATTATGAAGGCATCTGTTTCGAGAGATTGAGCTAGCTCAAGGTGTACTGCTCTTGTTGTCATGCAAACAAAGATGCATCCGTATCTCTTAGCTGTGCCTCTTTCTCGCTTTACGTGTAGGGGACCGAAATAATCTATTCCGGTGTAGGTGAAGGGAGGCTCGTAAGGTGTTACCCTGACCTTCGGTAGATCGGCCATCTCTTGGTTCATGCGTTGTGCATGTTGTCGTTTACACGCGATGCATTTCCCCAGCTCTTTCTTGATTTCTGTTCTGGCTCGGACGATCCAGAACTCCTCTCGTAGTCGAGATAACAGGTGTTCTTGGCCGCAGTGACCCAGACGCTCGTGTAGATGTCGGATGATGAGTGATGTCACGTGGTTGGAATGTGGCATAATCATCTGGTGCTTCGCGTCGTACGTGATTGGTGCCTCGGCGATTCGTCCGGAGACGCGAAGAATCCTTTCGTTGGCGTCCATCATTGGCTTCAGCTTTACGATGCTACTGTTGGGGGAAACACGTAGATCCTCTCTCATGCTTGTCTTTCTTGAGAGGTCTCTGATTTCATCGGGAAATGACTGTCTTTGGACGAGAACAACAATCATCTGTTTGGCTCTTTTCATGTCGTTGAATGTAATCCGCTTGTGAGTGACGCCTTTCCTTTTACTCCTTATCCAGTCTGTGAACCGTATGATCCAGGCGACACTCTTTACTAGCCTTTTCCAGCTTGAGAACTTCTCCAGAAGTACGTACAATCCGCTTTCTGGTGTGGGATTCACGTCTGTAGCCAGGCTTGTCTTCTCTTTCTTAATTTCTTCAACTGCCTGACTTGGCCATTCCTTTTCTGGTCCCCATAGGAAGTTTGGGCCTTTAAGCCAACGTTCACTTTCAAGAAATTGTTGTGCATTTAGACCTCTGGAGCAATCGTCAGCGGGATTGAGTTTTCCGGGACAGTGTCGCCATTGCTTCTTATCGGTAAGTTCTCTTATCTCGTTGATTCAGTTTCCTACACAGGTCAGGAATCTCTTTGTGTCGTTAGCGATACAAAACAGCGTTATCATGCTGTCAGTCCAAAAAACTGTCTTGCTTATTGGAAGGTCGAGCTCTTTCTGTATAAACTGGTCCATTCTTACTGCCAAAACAGCACTCTGAAGCTCAAGTCTCGGTATCGTCGGTGCTCTAATAGGGGCGTTTCTTGCCTTTCCCAGGACGAAGGAACAAGATATCGAGCCATCTGGGTAGGAGATCCTGAGGTAGGATACAGTGCCGTACCCTATTTCCGATGCGTCACAGAAGTGATGTAACTGGATCTCAGCATCGAGGCAGTTGACACGATCTAGGCCGATGAAGCAGCGTGGAATCTTTACTTCAGTCATTAGCGGTAGGAGTTCCTTCCATTGTCTCCATCTCTCAAGTAATTCACCTTCGAGGGGCTTGTCCCATGCCCACCTTTTTCTCCAGCAGTCTTGCAGGATCTGTTTTGCAGGTAGGACAACAGGAGCAGCAAACCCTTGAGGATCATAAAACGATGAGACGTAGGAGAGTACACCTCTCATGGTGTCGGGCTTATCACATGTGGTTACTTTGAATCCAAACACGTCTTCGGCAACGTTCCATCTCACGCCGAGAGCACGCTCGATCGGAAGATCGTCTAAATCTAGATTCAGGGATGGAGTAGCTCTTTCTTGCTTTGGAATGGCCTGAAGAACTGCACGACTGTTAGACATAAATTTGGTCAGTCTGAATCCTCCTCTTGCTAGCAATGATGTCAAATCATCTGCGAGTTGTATAGCGATTTCTTCGTTTTTTACAGCTCTCAGCATGTCATCAACGTAAAAGTGTCTAAATACAGTGTCAATGGCAATAACATCATACTACTTATCTCTGTTATCCTCAGCAGTCCTCTTTAGGCTGTAGTTTGAGCAGCATGGAGAATCGGTCGCTCCAAAAACATGGACGGTCATAACATATTCATCAGGCGGTTCATCCAGACTTCCGCTCCACCAGAGGAATCTAAAGGCATCTTGGTCCTCCGGGGATACCTTCACTTGGTGAAACATACCTTCGATGTCAGCAACTAAGGCTGTCTGTCCTTGACGGAACCTCATCAGAACTCCCAGAAGATTGTTTGTCATGTCTGGACCTTGGAGCAAGCTTTGATTCAACGACCTTCCGTCGTACTTGGCGGCTGCATCAAAAACGACTCTAACCTTTCCTGGTTTGTTTTGGTTCGTGACTCCATGATGTGGCAAGTAGTTGGTCTTCGCACTTTTCGTTTCGACTTCATCACGTGATAGCTTTCTGGCATATCCGCGGTTGATGTAATCCTGTACAACCTTTCTGTACTTTTCTTCAAATTCTTGGTCACGTTGGAACTTTCTCTTTAGACTCTTAAGACGAGCTTCTGCAATAACCCTGCTATCCGGTAGGTGAGGGCTATCGTCTTTCCACAGCAACCCGGTTTCATAGTGGCCGTCAACCAGCTTGATTGTATCTTTCAGTATTTTCTCCGCGCGGCGGTCCTCCACCGAAGCTGATTGTTCGGTTTGATTATCGAGTCCACCATTTTCAATAGACCAGAAGGCATTCAGTTGATCTCTCAAAAGTTTGTCGTGGTCTACAAAGTTGACACTTACTTCTCTCGAGATGCATTTACTTCCTTTCGTACTTCCAGCTATGGTCCAGCCAAGAGCAGTCTTGGTTGCATATAACTCAGATTGACTTTCTTCCTCAGGGGCTCTTACTTCTTGTACGATGTGCGCATTTCTGACGTCCTGTCCAATAATCAAGGATACTTTCTTAAGTTCTACCTCCGGAATCTCGATATCAGAGAGGTAGGGATGGATTACATGGTTGATTTCATGTGGTAGAACCCTTTCGTTAATGTCAAGTTCCTTAACAATGCCTTCATTGACTGCGAGTATTGGGCAGTCTGTAGATTCCACTGACTGAAGCTTAAACTTAACTTCTTTAAAGTTGCATTCTTGTTTGCCAAGCACTGTGGTGACTGTGACCGGACGGAGAGGACCATCAATGTTCAATGTTGCAGCAAGCTCTGCAGATATTATCGTTCCTCTACTTGCATTGTCAAGCAGTCCGTATGTAGTAATATCGCTTCCTTCATTCGAAATAACCCTTACAGGAACCACGTGCAGAAGTACGACACAGCTTCTTTCTTGAGTGAGAGTCGCATATGTCTCAGTGCTTCGCTGTTCTTTCTTTCGAGCGCCTCCTTCAGCTGTTGGATTTGTAGCTTCTTGTTCCAACCTTGGAGTGTTACGATGCAGCAGTTCGTGGTGGTAGAAGTTGGCCTTGCAGTGGCATCTCTCTGTAGAGGAGCATCGCGCTTTCATATGCCCTGCAGTTAGGCAAATGTGACATAGCTTGAGATCCTTCACTACGTTCCATCTTTCATCGACAGTTAATTTCTTTCCGAATTTCTCGCATCTCGTCAAAATATGCTGACCATCGCAACATGGACAACTCTCGTCTTCTGAACGCCTTGTATCAGTATCAGTCACCATGGTAGCAATATTTCGTCGAGGAAGGCTTGGATAGGCTTTCCATTGGACAGGTGTTTTGCCAGGTTTCATAGCTGAACTCGAGGCATTCGTCTTACTCACTATGTGGCCAAACTGGGGATCGTTCATCACCCTGAGTTGCTTCGTCACTAGTCTTAGAACATGGCTTAGATCCGGGCCAGCCTTCGTTTCATCGCGAATTTTCGGAACCTTTCTGGCCCAGTCTATTTGCATATGAGTTGGTAGACGTTCGACGACTCCTTCAATGTTGGCCGAGGCATTCATCTCGTATACATATTCCTTGTTATGCTGAAGAGCCTTGAGGCAGGTGCGGAGGTGGGTTTCAAGCCTTGTTAGAGACTGCTTGTCCCCTCTTTCGATTCGTGGGCCGTCAGTGATTTGTTGGATGCAAGATTTTACGACACTCGCTGGATGTCCGTACCTTTCTTCGAGGATCTCCATTGCTTCTACGAATCCATTTTTTTCCGTCTCAAGGTGTTCAATAGCTTCCCTTGCTTCTCCGTCCACGAAACTGAGTAAGTGCGTGACCTTTTCTCTGTCAGTGAAGCCCTTTTCATCAAGCCAATCTGCTACTCTATTCTTGAAGACTGGAAACTGTGATGGATTGCCTGTAAATCTAGTTGGAATGGGTTTGGGAATTCCCTGTCTTTGTAGCATCGTTCTCATCACCGTCGTCGCGTCAGCATTTTGTTTTACCACTCCGACTAGCTGGTGGCTCATCTGTACCAATGAATCCGCTAGGTTTGCTCCCTCAGCAGAAGAGGAGAATTGGTATCGTTGAATGTTGTCTTGCTTAACATTCGCTTCGGGCTGGCTCTTCTGTATTGTCGAGAAAGGCAGCTGATAGTTTCCCACATCTAAAGCTTGCTGTTGTTTGGGGGTTGAATGGATACCAACGTTATCAACCGGAGGCGGAAGCGCGGGTCTTGGGGAACACATGCAATGGGAGTGATTGACTCAGGGTTGTCCCCCTCTGCTAAACTCCTTTGGTAAACACGGTGGTCGCTAACGAGGTTATCAAGGGGATTTTCTAGTAGCTGTTCTTCCTGCGATAGTAGCTCTGCTTTATAGCGTGCGCACTCGACTTGATCGCGTAGATCCTGAAGGTGTTCTTCTAATTGTGTTTCCGCAATTTTAATATCCAGCTCAACTCGGGTTTTCTCTATTTGCGCCTGCTCTCGTAGCAGTTTTTGCTTTTGTTCCGTCCTTTTCAACGCTTGTCCTAATTTCAACTTTGCCAATTCCGCGTTTCGAGCAGCTGCGCGGGCCTTTGAAGAGACTGACGACCTCTTACTACTAGAGGTGCTTCGAGACGAAACACGGCTGATGACTGAATTTGCATCATCAACCTCTACACAGGTGTTTTTTATTGGAAGGCTCTCGGAGAATGCCTATAATCGATGAACGGCAGTCATTTATCTTACGGTCAATCTCCTGCTTTCTTATTCCTATTTGTTCAAGTTCCGTTGTATTAGTTATCTGCTCGGTATATTCACTGTAGGCTTCCTGATAAGTGAGCCATTTCCGATCTAACTTGTCGAACTCGGTTTGAACTTCTGCTGGGTTTTGCTTGACATCGAGGCCAGATAAACTGTAAATAATTGCTTCAATTTCTTTATCGATTTTCGCTAAGTCACTCTTCAATCTTCCAAGGTGCAAATCGTCGAAATATCCGGCATATTCCTGAACAATTTTTCTTTCAAGGTCGTATTTTCGTATTTTGTCTTCGTTATGTTCCTCGGAGTCCGGGACTCCAATATCCAGTTCTTGAATTTCCTTAGCGGCCATGCGGTCGATATCGAATTTCGCCTTTCGCGTCTCTTTAGATTTTCTTGTCGTATTTCCTTTAAACTTGTCAGTTATAATTTGCTCAGATCAAACTAATGTTAGAATCAAATCTCGCTGTTCTGCCACGATCTAGACTCTTCATTTATTTCAGGGTTTCATTGATTATCTTGTTGATTGAAGGTTTGCTACGATTACAAATGATTTCTATTAGAACTAAATCCAAGTCTATAGCTAAATATCTAGATCAAAAATACATGATTGTACTTACATCTGGTGGCGAATTACAGCTTTATAAATCGGTCATTTTATGTACGTCTAGAGGTATCGGCGAGTATTCCTGTTTATATCATGCCGGTAAAACTTATGTCAACTGAAATCACGAGGCTATAGTTATGGCTAAGGTTTCAACATTGTATCAAATAACGGTAACGTAATCTATATTAATGTTCAATTGCTAACAGTGTTTATGTCTTTAACAATGATCTACTAGGTTTATTAGAGCATTACTATACACATAGCTATAATATAGATAAAGTTATAACACCACTGGGCATCATCATGATCTACAAGGTTTATTAGAGCATTACTATACACATAGCTATAATATAGATAAAGTTATAACACCACTGGGCATCATCATGATCTACTAGGTTTATTAGAGCATTACTATACACATAGCTATAATATAAATAAAGTTATACCACCACTGGGCATCATCATGATCTACAAGGTTTATTAGAGCATTACTATACACATAGCTATAATATAGATAAAGTTATCATAACACCACTGGGCATCATCATGATCTACAAGGTTTATTAGAGCATTACTATACACATAGCTATAATATAGATAAAGTTATCATAACACCATTGGGCATCATCATGATCTACAAGGTTTATTAGAGCATTACTATACACATAGCTATAATATAGATAAAGTTATCATAACACCACTGGGCATCATCATGATCTACAAGGTTTATTAGAGCATTACTATACACATAGCTATAATATAGATAAAGTTATCATAACACCACTGGGCATCATCATGATCTACAAGGTTTATTAGAGCATTACTATACACATAGCTATAATATAGATAAAGTTATCATAACACCACTGGGCATCATCATGATCTACAAGGTTTATTAGAGCATTACTATACACATAGCTATAATATAGATAAAGTTATCATAACACCACTGGGCATCATCATGATCTACAAGGTTTATTAGAGCATTACTATACACATAGCTATAATATAGATAAAGTTATCATAACACCACTGGGCATCATCATGATCTACAAGGTTTATTAGAGCATTACTATACACATAGCTATAATATAGATAAAGTTATCATAACACCACTGGGCATCATCATGATCTACAAGGTTTATTAGAGCATTACTATATACACATAGCTATAATATAGATAAAGTTATCATAACACCACTGGGCATCATCATGATCTACAAGGTTTATTAGAGCATTACTATATACACATAGCTATAACATAGATAAAGTTATCATAACACCACTGGGCATCATCATGATCTACAAGGTTTATTAGAGCATTACTATATACACATAGCTATAATATAGATAAAGTTATCATAACACCACTGGGCATCATCATGATCTACAAGGTTTATTAGAGCATTACTATACACATAGCTATAATATAGATAAAGTTATCATAACACCACTGGGCATCATCATGATCTACAAGGTTTATTAGAGCATTACTATACACATAGCTATAATATAGATAAAGTTATCATAACACCACTGGGCATCATCATGATCTACAAGGTTTATTAGAGCATTACTATACACATAGCTATAATATAGATAAAGTTATCATAACACCACTGGGCATCATCATGATCTACAAGGTTTATTAGAGCATTACTATATACACATAGCTATAATATAGATAAAGTTATCATAACACCACTGGGCATCATCATGATCTACAAGGTTTATTAGAGCATTACTATATACACATAGCTATAACATAGATAAAGTTATCATAACACCACTGGGCATCATCATAATCTACAAGGTTTATTAGAGCATTACTATACACATAGCTATAATATAGATAAAGTTATCATAACACCACTGGGCATCATCATGATCTACAAGGTTTATTAGAGCATTACTATATACACATAGCTATAATATAGATAAAGTTATCATAACACCACTGGGCATCATCATGATCTACAAGGTTTATTAGAGCATTACTATATACACATAGCTATAACATAGATAAAGTTATCATAACACCACCACTGGGCATCATTGTTGAATTCTACAGGTACATGATTGTATGCTCTACCGAGTCACACAATACAATACAATACAATACAATACAATACAATACAATACAATACAATACAATACAATACAATACAATACAATACAATACAATACAATACAATACAATACAATACAATACAATACAATACAATACAATACAATACAATACAATACAATACAATACAATACAATACAATACAATACAATACAATACAATAACTTTATTTATACACGATTAAAATTAAAGGTGACGCAACGAGTAACCAAGAGGCCTGGGTGTCATAACAACTGACAACAACAGCTTTTCTAGATATTTGAAATAACTACATTACAATCATGTCCATGAGCAACAGTCATGAATACTTGTATAAATTCTCAATCTACATGTATGATAAACTGGGCATAAAATAGGAATGCAATAATAATTTATTTAGTATGTATTTTATTGTATATTATCTTTGTTTATTTTTCATTGGGGAAAACTATAATAATTAATAAACATTCATAACTTACTCTGTTTAAAAGCATGATAAACATTGAGAAGGGTTAGATGATCACCATCTATGTGTGCAAACTTCATTTTTGCCTCATCAGCTGCCTTCTTAGCTTCAGCTGGTCTCAAAAATATCTGAGGAACTGCAAAAAACAACAACACTTTATTTAGCTACAGGGTAATGCAAGTATACGTGATTGGAAAACAACAACACTTTATTTACATGTAGCTACAGGGTAATGCAAGTATTATTATTACTAGCCATAGCTATCGCTAAATGCCAACGAGGACAATGATTTTGTTGCGATGATCTTTAAATTTGTGATTATTGAAACACAGTTTTATACTCCATGATTTATTTTATTTTGCGAAAACTTGTCCTAATTCCAGAGAGATGGCTTTGAAATAATATATTGTAAAAACAAATACCGGTACTTCAATTCACAGACGTATAATTAGCACGTTGGCGTGACAGTCTGGCTTTCCAAGTTAGATCGACACTTCGATCAGTCTAGCAGCAGGATTTGTTATTATTTACTGGCCTGCAATAATGAGTATTTTGAGTCGATTAAACAATTCAGTAAAGTAGGATTTGTGTCTCTTGACAAAAGTTGGCAATGTTGTTGGCCCGATCGGCATTACTGTGTGATTCGGTTAACCGTTTTGAGTATTAATTTTACTCAGTTTAGAACACAGGCTGTCAATAGTCAGCAAATCGATCTAGAAAAGAGTACACAGTTCAGTATAACAAAAGCAAAGAACATAAATATCATTAATCTGACTTTTTTGGACTTATCTCATGCAACGAAACAGCGTAAACAACAGCGTAGCGATCAGCGAAGCTCTTCCCGTGACAACCACGTGATTATTATGACGTCAGACAAAAGCGATTTCTGATTGGTTTAGACCGTGGTCTACATTACATTACATTACATTTTGGTGGTCCATTCGAGATTTTTTCTGCATACAAGAAATGTTCGCGCTTCGGCACTATATTGCTGCCGCCTCGTCAGCCTCGCATCTTCGCTCGGCTGACTCGTTGGCAATTACAGTACCGATCGAAACTAACCTCAAACGCGAAGTTAACATATGTTAACGCAAAGCGTGCATTTGGAGTTAACGCAAAACAAACGCAAAGCAAACCTTGCTGATGTTTACGTTTGTTTAGCGTTTACTAAATGAACGCAAAGCAAACGCAAAGTAAACTATTCTATTCTAAACTCGATTGGATTTCATTTTCGAAAGCATTCAAACATCGTTATATATTTACAATGTAATAGAAATTCAGTACAGTTTACCGTAAATGTACAAAATAATGCACACACAAAATACACAAAATCAAACACACTTCAGCAAACTAAATGCGATCAAAGTTAGCCGAAACTAAAAGCGATTTCTGTGTCGAAATCTCATTGATAGAGGACGTGAATTCGAAGACATTTTCGATAAAAGATGACGATGTTTTCGCAAAGAATGAAAGCAACACAACCAACTAGACATCGACTAGACACTTGGCGCCGAGATGTGTCACGTTACGTCACACAAAGAAGCCGCTAATCAGATGACAAGAGAGCAATGGCGGCTCGTAGCAAATGGCTTCGCAAAGTTTGCTCTTCAAAGTCCGAAAAGTTAAATGTACCAGTCGAAGATCAAGAAAAAAATTACCTTATTGAGAAATTGCAATTTATTCCGTCCAAATATGTACAAATATGACATTTCAGAACCAGAAATCTTCCTTTAGTTTCCTTTGTAATTCACATCATTCGTTCGACCTTCGGCTCGGGTTTGTTTACGTTGTTCTTCTCGAGCGCGCGTTTGTTCTGAGTTAACTCCAAACAAACGCAAAGCAAACCCTGGCAAAATTTGTGTTCGTTTGGAGTTAACGAAAAACAAACGCGGTTTGAGGTTAGTTTCGATCGGTACTGTATACGTGAGGATTGGAAAACAAACACCAAACTCACTTCTGTAAGTCAGTTTGTTGACTCTTTGCTCACACACCACAATTATACAATAATATGTTTATAGTAGATGTCACCACCACTATATATATATGGTCAACAACGAGAAGTTGCTCAAAGGTGAAACTTAGGAAATAATAATTTTATTTTGGGGGAAATTATGTCATATATTATACAAGAATACACTTGCCAAGGTGTTACCTGAAAGCATGGATGTAATGGACAGGATTTCATTAGAGCAATTAAATTCACAACTGGCAATAACCATCTTTGCTAGCTGTGGATCCAGTGGAAACTCTGCCATCATGTTACCAAGTTGTGTCAAATCACCATTGTCATCTAAAGCACCAAGATAATTGAGCAGTTCCAGGGCTCGCATTAAGGTTTCTGGAGCTATCAAAACCAAATTGTATACGTCAACATTGGGAGAAAATCAAGACAACAGATCCGTCCTGAGTAGTATGATGAAGACTTTATTTAAAGAGGGTAAACACATAAAAGTATAACTCCTTGCTTGCACATGGATAGTTGTTCTACATCTTTACAGTAAGTCTACATTAAAAAGAAGGTTATCAATACTCGTTTACCTGGAGGATCCATGAAGTCAAAATGCACCAAGTCATCAATACCAAGTTTCTTGAGTTGTAACACTACAGTTCCAAGGTTAGAGCGAAGGATTTCTGGATAGGTATTCTGAGGCATCTCAGAATTATAAGCCTTTTCAGTGTATAGTCTGAAGCACTTTCCTGGGCGAGTACGGCCAGCACGACCAGCACGCTGCTGCGCACTAGCTCTTGAAATTGCAGAAACAAGTAGTGATTCTACACGTATACGTGGATTATACACCTAATGGTAAACAGGGACAAAATTAATGTAACTCACTCATTTCATAGTTTGTGTACAATCATGTACACATTATTATTATGTACAGTACAGTTCAGATATAGAAACGGCATGTTTTTGTAAACTTCTTCCAAACTACACTCATAGCACCAGTACCGGTCAGCGGTACACAATATTGCCATGCGTGACAAGCTCTCTCGTCGACCATCTTTGTCCACGTTTGTTGTTGTTTTAGTTCTCTTAGATTAGTTCGCTAATCAAGTCATTTGTTACGTGTGTTGGGCCTCCCTACTCGACTAACTGGCGTGGTGGCAGCTTGATTCGGACCTACGCCAAATCTGCAGGCAAGACTACACAGGAAAGATCAACAAAACTTGCTCACTTCCCATCGTAGCGAGACCCAAACAGCGAGGATTTTCATTGGACAAGCACGTAACTTCTCAAACCAAACAATGGCTACAACTCACCGTGCACCGAAGCAGTGGTGCTTATCCAAGGTAGAGTCAGTGAACAGCTTTGAAAACTGGAAACAGAATATTCTTTTATTATACACTATCGCTAGACAACAACTTCACTCCCTTCCTCACCGAAGGCACCTAAAAAGACTAAAGCTCAGCCCTTACACGCGTTCACCGACGACGGCGAAGACGTGCCTACTGCCAAACGTCTGATGGCCCAACAAAAGGTAAGCTTTCTGGAGCTTATGTTAGGCCAAATTGCCAATTATTGCCCCATAATTGCCAGAAACACTCTTGTCAAAAACTCAACTTCAATCAAATACATTTGGCAAGCTAAAAGGCAACACTAAATGGCTTCCAAGTCACTGGCGCCCACCTTATTGACTTCGCAGACATTCACTTACATTCGTTCGACGAACGCCCTGAGGACCTCTACCAGAGACTCATGGTGTTTGTAGAAGATGTCTTACTCAGGACCAATAGTATTTCCCATCACGGTGAATTGATGTTCGAGAACTTTATTGTTTTAACTTGGCTCAGACTCATCAACCCTGAGTTACCGAAACTAGTCAAACAACGATATGGAACTGAGTTAAGGTCTCGCACCCTAGCATCAATCAAACCCGAGGTATCCCAAGCCCTCAACTCGTTACTCGATGAAATCCACACGTCCAACGATGTCAAGATCATGCGCACTGCGGCTACAAGCTACCGCCGGCCTAGCAATGCTGCAACCCAATACAAGCCAGATCCCAGACCAAGGCGCTAAGAAAAGTCGTGCCCTATTTGCAGACAGGCAGGCCGAACAGACTACACACGCTTCCTAAGCGAATGCGGTTTCCTCCCAGAACAAGACCGAAGGTACATCACTAAGGCCAGACAGATAGTCTGTATTCTTGACGACGACAGCGAGGTAGACAACTGCCAACACCTTCAATGCCAGTCCACCCAACAGTGAGCCCAAAACCCACGGCCTGACCCTACAGCATTCAGAATCCAGACCTGCCAATCACCATACATAGACACCTTCCACGCCCACCATCACGTTCGTATAACTATCGACAGCGGCGCAACCGGCAATCCGCCACTCCCTTGTCAAGCGTCTCGGCTGCACACTCACGTCAAGCTCCCAGTCTGCCCACCAGGCTGACGGCTCCTTCCCATTGCATGTTGTTGGAGAAACATGCCTACTCTTCACCAGTGACAACAGACAGTTCAAGTTTGAAGGCTTGGTCGTAGAAAACCTTGACGTCAATACACCCTTCATGGAGACCAATGACGTGGCTGTCCGCCCAGCAAAGCGACAAGTAATCCTTGGAGATGGAACTATCTTCGTATATGGGTCTGAGCCTCTTTAAAAAATCAGACACAGCTGCATGCTGCGCATTGTTACTACGCGCCCGGGCTGTTTCAACCACTGTCTGTCCCGGCGAATTCATGGAAATTCAACTACCAAGCAATGCCCCACCCGACTCAGAATACGCCCTTAAGCCTCGCTCCGATGCCCCAGCGTACGGCGATCAAACCCTTCTGACATATGCTTCAGCCAAGTATAATCGCAAGTGTAGGGGAAAAATACGTATCCCTAATCTCTCAACTGAACCACACTGTCTAAAACAGAATGAACACTTTTGCCAGGCTAGCCCCATCTTCATACCAGCTGACATGGATCTACACAATGTACGTCCCAGAAGCACCAGGATCGAGCCACCCTCACGCCCAAAAGCGCCCCCTCCAGCCACCGTCAGACACTCCACCAACATGTGCCTCGATTTTGTGTGCAACAAAACTTCCGTCCACGCCTAAGAATGGCAATTACACTGACTTTGAGCTCCTTAATCAGTCATGCCTGTTGTTCAAAGAAAAGCCTCTCTACCATGTTAAGAAAGGTTTAAGTTACAGTTTGAATATACATACATTGTACTGCAGTTGTAACAATTTAATTGTAATGATGAAATGATCAATAGATACAATGTACATTGTAGATACAGGTAGAATCTGCCACTAACAATAATTATCACCAGAACTTTGAAGCCTTCAATAATAACATGTTGAGCTTACACTCACTGCTTCAAGTTCTTGGCAGAAACTACAAGTGTATTACACTCCAATTACATGCGTGTAGAAGAAAAGAAACATCTTAGCTGTACTGGAGTTTGTGACAATTCATTTCTATTTTGACAACAAGGCTTTTACATGTACATGTACAATGTATCCTTACTTTTTGCTTTGAGAATCCTGGATCAATGACAAACACCACCCCATCAATAGTCAAAGACGTTTCTGCTATGTTGGTTGCTATAACACACTTGCGTCCAATGGCACCATTGGGTCTGTTAGGAGGTGCTGTCTCAAATATACGCTGTTGTTGTTGTGGAGGAAGGGTTGAGTACAAAGGTATGCACTTTAGTTCCCCCATATCAATACCATGATTGTCCACTTCCTTTTTTATTCTTTTGCAAGCTTCTTCAATTTCCTGTACAAATGAATGGCCACAAACAATAATTATTATAACATAGGTATGATATAACGCGCGCTCTGATTGGTTGGTTAGCGTGTGTCCGTAAGCCCACGGACACACGCTCGCGCCCATGGACACACGCTCACGTCATCGGCATAGCGTGCGCTCTGAATTCAATCGGAAAATCAAATCGTTTTATTTGAATTTGCAGTGACTATGTTATAAAAGAAATTACGCCTCGAGCAACTCTTTCGCTTCTCTCGTGCTCTCCCAAATTCCCGCGTGCTCCATAACTCGATGGACGCACACTAAACGTTGACCATTCCTTAATTGTTTTATCATGGCATAGTTTATTTTCAGTTATTAGTTTGGTACATGTCTTTTGTACATTACATGTATTCTTCTTGTAGCTGTTACACGGGACCAATGATGTTGAAGTTAAACGATTGAACTGATTATTTTAATTGCTATGTACAATAGCATGTACTGTATGCTGGAATGTCTATGAATATTGTAACCTGACCTCTTGTCCTGTCAAAAACAGCAAGACATCACCAGCTATATCCTCACACATGTGTATCTGTATGACGGTACGGATGGCAGCCTCTAGGTAATCTCTTTCTGGTTCTGGTGTGTAGAAGATCTCTACAGGGTGTGTCCTGCCTGGAATATTCATCAGTGGACAACTGTCAAAGTATTCCTGGAATTTCCCAGCATCAAGTGTAGCACTCATAATTATAATCTTGAGATCACTTCTTTGCTTTATCACCTGGAAAATATACAATTATTATTATTAGAATATACAGTGTAGTAGGAACTCCCTATGGTACATCCATGCAGGCTCAAAATAGTTACATCCATTCCGTAATACACCTATTTCAAAAAAGGTTGTCGAAGACATCAGTCCATAGTCGATAGGTTATACGTCGTTCCAAGACCGAATTGCATTATGGTAACAGCTTGAATGTTGTGGATGCCAGAGAAAATTCGATTCAAAATTTGTCTTGTCCTGTTTGAAATCAAATAGTTACGATATCATACAGCTTTTCATACAGGAAGTGCTATTTTTAGCATTCAAGCTGTTACCATAATGCAGTTCGGTCTTGGAACAACGTATAACCTATCGCCTATGGACTGATGTCCTCGACAACCTTTTTTGAAATAGGTGTATATAGAGGTTATTTACTGGCCTTGGTCGGTCCGGATAGGGAAAAACTGTGCCCGAGGTCTTGAGTATACGAACCAAGGCCGTAAGCCAAGGTCCGTTTTCAAGGCTGAAGACATTCTCGTCCCCAGACCCTTCTCAGCTTTCTAACGAAAAATCGTAGGCTCTGGTAAGAGACAAACCGGAAGACCCAGATTCTAGGTCGTCAGATATGCGCATGCTCAATATTTTCTAACTTCCGGTGACAGAATTGATCAGAATTGTCGGACTTCAGCGAAGTACGATGCTCTAGAAACCGACTTATTCTACAGCGGCATACGTAGTATGAAGAATTTCGAGTTCATTCTACAGCCAGCAAGTGCGTGTATTAACTGAATTACAGTGAAATGTTCAAAATATAATTTTAATCACGGTAAATATCAAATCAAAAATATATTTAGCTAGATCTTCCGACGCTTGCGCTGGATATCTCCTCTACAACCATTCCAATTGCAAATAAAGCATTTAATACACAAATAAAGCATTTATTCACTCAATGAACAAGAACAGACTGATCAGATCAAGACACCGACGGCAAAAAGTGCTTGTTTTGAATAATAATTACATGTAATTAGGTTCGTTTTTTACCTTTCACATCACTGAAACTCTACAACGAGTTTGACGAACATAAACAAAGATTGATTTAGTATTCTTCCCACAGGATATGGCAAATCTTTGATCCATCAAAGCTAAACGGTTGGTTTTTGAGTGGTCTTGGAAATGATCATAGTAATTTCGCCACTTAACACTACGATAATGGAGGAGCAGATATCCAAATTGGCAAATACAGGAATCCCATGTGCTGTGTTAAAGATGAAAGATGACTTAAAAATTACGGAAGACTTGAAAAGTGCCAAAATTCGTATTCTCTTTGCATATTATTGTAGTTGTGCATATTTGTCGCTAATTACGCATGGAATTATTTCGACCAATCAAATTGAGGCTTGAGACGTCTCTTACCAGAGCCTACGATTTTTCATTAGAAAGCTGAGAAGGGTCTGGGGACGAGAATGAGCTGAAGACACAGTTTCTTCCCTATCCGGACCGACCAAGGCCGGTAAATAACTTTTTTTTTTTCCTTTGTGTTATTTTTCGCCAACTGCTAGCCATGACTACTCAAAACGTGAACTGCAAAAAAAAGAACAACAAAAAAGAAAAAGAAAAAAAGCACACAACAAACAAACAAAAAAAGAAAGAAAGTAAAATTTTCAATACCGGACCGTGGTCAGATATAGAAAATTCTGTCTGCTTCAACAACCAATCAGAGCGCGAGATTTCTTAGGATACCGGACCAGAAAAAAATAAAAATATATACTATAAATATAAATACAGGGAGTTTAAGGTACCAGGGCACCTTCGTGACCACTGTTCACTGAAAGCCGCGTAGCGTGCTAACCACTCGTCCAACATGTATAAAAGTATACATTTTCTTAAAGCTGAATAAATGCAGATTCTAAATATGCTGGAGATTATTTCCTATTTTGTAAATATTTTTTGTTATTGCACATTTTAGAAAATTCGACCGGCCTTGTTCAAAGAGTAGCGTGCACGTGGGAATTCAATCGATTTCTAAGCGGAAAGTGCCATTGCAATGAGCACCCTTTGTTCTAAAAACCTGTGTCTCCGATTTCTGATAAACGCTTTTGTTGAGGAGATATTTGTTAATGTGTTTTTAAGCAATTTACACATAAATCATCAAATAACTTTTAAATGAGGCAACACATCAAAAATCGGAGACACGTTTTTTTAGAACAAAGTGTGCACATTGCAATGGCACTTTCCGCTTAAAATTCAATCGATTGAATTCCCATGTGCACGCTACTCTTTGAACAAGGCCGGTCGAATTTTCTAAAATGTGCAATAACAAAAAATATTTACAAAATAGGAAATAATCTCATTTAGAATCTGCATTTATTCAGCTTTAAGAAAATGTATACTTTTATACATGTTGGACGAGTGGTTAGCGCACTACGCGGCTTTCAGTGAACAGTGGTCACGAAGGTTCCCTGGTACCTTTAAATAACTGCTGTACATAGATGTTACACATTATTGAAACTACATGTACAGTACAGTCAGAAAGTTTGTCACGCTAGTTCGGCGACATAATCGGTGGCGATATATCGGCTGAAACGAAATATCGGCACCTCGTTTGAGCGTTAAACGATATTTCGGTTGACTGGAACCGATATTTCGCTTTCCCAAACGATATTTCGGTTACCTCCAACCGATATTTCGCTTGAGTGTTTGTAACCGATATTTTTACAACCGAAATATCGGTTGCAGTCTACACATTGAAAGCGTACATTAAGTTTTTTTCTCGAGACAGATCTTTGTTGTTTAAATAAGTCCTGGCGTTAACTTTTAGAGCATCGCGTTATGATCGTAGTGAAAACTCATTAGGCGTCAGGCAAAGACTTTTAATAACATTCTCATGCCGTGTCTTAAGAATTATAGATCGTATTTCATGTGTTTATTGCTAGAAATATAAAGCCCGCTAGAAGATGTTTGAAGTAAAGTTTTAGAAGCGAACTGACTTCATTGTTTATAATCATTTTATAATCTTTGAAATATGGAAGAGTTTTGTTTTACGATCTTTGAAATATAGAAGTTTTTCCCGTTTAGTGACGTTCGATTCTAAAGCGAAACTCAAAAGTCAATCTGACGTTTAGCATTCGCCGTAAACTTGATGCACGCGATCGATTGATATACAACAAGAAAACAGCCTTTGAAATCTAGCTCGATCCGGCTTTGCAAATTGCGAGAACTTTATTCGCTACAGGGCTAAATAACACTGAAAGTTCTAAAGATCTCTCAACCTTTTACAGTACTAGTACCATAGCGATTCAGTAGTCTTACAGTGTTTGTATGTAAGGTTGTTTCATGCCCTGGTTCCCGTAGACTTGTATCACGTGCTAACACACCATGTGTCAATCAAGTGTCTCAAACATAACATTCTCACATGCACGCTAATGAAGCTAGAGTTTTAGAACTGATAATGCCGTAAAAAGCTGGTGGGAAAGACGTGAATGAATGTTGTTTATAGATACAACTGTAGGATTATGATTTCAAGAGTTCGATTTAAACTTTTTGCGGCCTTTATCGTCTTACTAGCTGTATTACGTGAAGCTTCTTCAAGATTGCATATGTTCTACTTTACTTTATAGTAAGGTTACCACAAAAAAATTAAAACCATGTAAAGTTTGTAGGCATACGCAGTTTCTTTCGGCAAGCCTGTAATGAGGTAAAAAGTTGAGTGTAGTTTGAGTGTATACATGCAGACTACACTCATACTTCTAAGCAGTACTGTATATATATTATGTAAAAGGCTAAGATTTGAAAATAAAAGGTTTCTCGATCAGCACAAAAAAGTTATATATCAAACATTAGACTAAACATGGAGATATGAAGTCAAATCTATCTTTTGCCTGTATCTTTCTTAATAATTCTGCCCTGATTAACCATCATGCCCTTTACATCATGAAGTGGTCTAATAACACACGGGACTAGAGTAAAATGTTCCGATAATGTATTTTCCAATGGCAAAAGCACAAAACAACAGCATCGCGTCTGAATCCAAGCACACATGCCGGTAAATAAGCTTTTAAAATGATCGCATCAGATCGTCATTCACCTCGCAGTAATCAGATATCGCGTTTGACTCAACCGAAATATCGGATGGCTCCAAACGATATTTTTCGGTTAAACATCGTCTAACCAATATTTTGCTTAAACGATATATCGGAATTTTGACGAAATATCGGAAGTCGTCAAAAATGTCGGTTTGGAGCGTGACAAACTTTCTGACTGTACTGTAAGATGGGGTTCTGGTGTTTTTTAAGTATTGCTGATTGCTATAAGATCACATCATTGAAACTACATGTAAGATGGGGTTCTGGTGTTTTAAGTATTGCTGATTGCGATAAGATCACATTTTGAGTGCAATTATTTATCCACAACAAAATAAACATGAACCTTGTTTGTGATTTTGATGAATACAGTGAAGTCCACATTGATGAAGATCACATATACATTTTTAAATGAGTATTAACATTAGGACTATCAATAAAAATGAAAGAAACCTAGGAGAAGTCTGAAAGAGACTTTGATGACTTGATGTTTCTCTTTGCAAAGGAATTGTGAAGGAATTAGCATTTTGTGTGACAAACTTTGGAATATTTTTTTTTACGCATTCTAAACACAACATAATGATATATATTTTGTAAGAGAATTTGGATTCAAATATAAATGTATTTGATGGAAGATTTGTTCTATGCAGGTTCTTTTATTCTTGATGGTGTGTTGTATGTTACAACTTCCCCTCACCTCTTTAAGAAGGCCCATTAGTATATCAGTAGCTAGTGTTCTCTCATGAGCTTCATCAAGAAGTATAACTCCATAGCGCTCCAATAATGGATCTGTCATAGCTTCTCTTAATAACATACCATCTGTCATATACCTAAAACAAAAAAGGACAATCATTTCTTTCATGAGTTTATTGTTGGTGTATGCGACTGTACACTTAGTATCTTTTATTTGGCTTTTATTATATATTATAGTAATATATGGAACATTGTCTAACACTGTGCCACTGACCCTCTGACTGACAACAAACACTACATTGTATACAATGTATGTCTTTCTTCGGGGAGGAGAAAGTTACAAGTTACAGTATTTTTTTAAAGACCCCCCTCTCAGTTGTCAAAGAATTCGTGAGTAAAACAATTCAAGTCATTCATACTCACTTTAATGATGTTCTTGGACCAGTACAGTCTTCAAAACGTATAGTGTAGCCAACTTCTTGGCCTAACACTACATCTAACTCATCAGCTACACGTTGAGCTACACTCATTGCAGCGACTCTTCTTGGTTGAGTACAAGCTACCTTCTTGCTTTTGTCAGTTCTGATTTCCATACACCATTGGGGAATCTAGGAATCATTTATTAGTAGTACACAACACATCTATTTTGGCAAATGTGTTAATTTAACAGAGAAGTATCACAGAATTAACACAAATACAATGTACATGTGCCAAATGTTATTCAAACTGGGATCCTTTCCCATATTATTATTATATTCATATTTAAAGGGGGACTACATGTATTATGTACATTTGTAAATCGTTCAAAATTTGACTTAGCTGAAACTTCACTGAAATAATGTCAAAGACCCATACAATCACTGGTTCGTTGTTTTTTTCAGACATTCCACTGGGAAGTAATCAATTTTTTATGAATCTTTAGAGGTGTTAGTGACATCACTTACTCAACCCAAACAATCATCATGGCTTCGCTCCATACATTTCTTCATGTTTAATATATTGAATTATTTTATTTCTATGAAGCTAAACATTTGTGTGAAGGAGTTTTTTTATGATTGTTTGTGTTCAGGAATGATTGTTTGACCAGTTTTCTTCAATGCAGAACTGTTATCTGGACAAACCGTTCAGATATTTTGATCACAAAATGCAAAGAAATGTATGGAGCTGAGTTTGGGTTGTGTAAATGACGTCACTGACACCTCTAAAGATTCATAAAAATATAGTACTTCCCTCTCCAATAAAACCCTTCAAGATTATTTCAGTGAAGTTTCAGCTCAATCAAATTTTGAACGATTTACGTCCTAGTCCATCATTCTTACCTGTGTGGTTTTACCTGAACCAGTTTCTCCTACAAGAGCAAGGATTTTATTTCTCTTGATACTTTCCATGAACTCTTCTCTGTATTCCCAGACAGGAAGCTCAATTCTCTTTTTCAGAATATCAAAGTAACGGTCGGAGAAGGATCGTCCATTGTAGGGATTGATCTTGCCTCTAAGGTTGCTAGGATTACTAGGTCATACAGAGAACATCAATACTATCTTGCAAGACACCTACATGTACAGTCATTTGCAAAAATTATGTCAGCTATATCGGGTGCATTATGGGTAATTAAAAAGTTGGTAGAAATATTTAGTATGTTTATTTAAGTCTTACGTTTGTTGCTTGTAAATTTCGCTTCATTTAATAAGTTAGGAAACTCAAAATAGTATTATTTAATTACCCATAATGCACTCGATATATTGATATTTCGTGGCGGCCAGAATTTTTGCAAATGACTGTAAGCTTATAAGAGCTTCAATAAAGCTTACATGTACAATACTAGATTTGGAGTTTTATAAATCATATAACTTAGTGAGTAAGCTGTATATTGACCTCGATTATGACTACTACTACTAGTATTGTCTCCAGAATAAACTCCAGTATTGAACTGAGTAGACTTTGTAGCGTGATATAAACGAACTGTATGTTCTGTTTACCTAAGCTCCTCTTTGATTCTCTTTGCCGTAGACAGAGTATTATTGCCATTTCCGCCAACATCTAGTCTTCTTTTCGACATCATTGACTTCTAAAGACACTACAAGACAGTACAAGACAGTACAAGATCGTAGATAAAAGAAAAGCGCCAACTAATCAAGATGTCTGACGAACCATGTGTTACCCAACATCCTTTGCGTGTGCGGAGACTGGTAACCAGTTGCTCACTATCAGTATTTATAAATCATTATCAATTCATTATCTGTATCATGGACGCCAAGTATATGTTGATAATCGTCGCGTTTCTGTCTGTAGTTTGGCTATTTCATTACACAGGCTGCCACCAGATCGAATCTTTTATAATATCTACAAATGATCCAGTAAATATCGTGGACAGACGATTCCTTTCCGTTGCTATTGATACAAGTTTTGTTAGAAATCAATGGCATCACATAGATTTCACTTCAGCCAGGCTGTTTACGCTGGCCAGCGGACTTAGACCAGCTTATCTAAGAATTGGAGGTACTGCTGCTGACTTCTTGATTTTTGACAAGAACCGCAAGGAAGTATGTCACGAGGAAGGACCAGAGAATGGTTATGATTGGTTCCTTGCTAGTAAAGCTATGACCAACTTTACCATCACAAGTAACGATTTAGACTAGTCGTTTCTGGTAGAAAGTGTAGTGCTGCGAGTTGTGCACTGCCGTACATGTAGCTTTCAATGCATACATGTGGCTGTCCCTTGTCAGCAAGGCACATTTGTGGTAAAATAAAATAATAAAATGCAGTATAATAATAATAACTTTATTACTGTGTCATGTGTTCTAACTTACAAGAAACTAATTAGAGACACCTATCTATACCCACTAAAATCCCCTCCCCCTCCCATATCTCTACTGATTCTCATTTCCACCCTTGTCCCCATTGTTCCCATCCCACATCTCCATTGATTCTCATTCCTGTCCCGGTCACATTGTCCCCTTCCATGTCTCTATTTATTCTCATTCCCACCCGAGTTTCTATATACACCAATAAATGGTGTATGGTGTTGCTTTTAAAATACAAATACTAACACTATAATAATCTGGTCATAGACAGACAGCTATAGACATGTACAAGCACTAAAAGCATGCAATACTTTGCACTATTTATCATATGTTGCACGCTTTTAATAGTTTGTACTCTACTGATATGCAGTAATTAATACAAATATGGATTCAATGAAATAGAGAATTGTGTTTGGTGTATATTATATACAATGTTACTGGCCAGATATCAGGAAAGATGTCGAAGCCTCATAGCACACTTGTAGAAGATAAAAGTACACCAGGATGGATCGTATAATTTGATTCAGTAGTTGCTTCCATGCCAATGGCATGGGCCGGATTGGTTTGACGAAGACCAACAAACTCGATCAGGTAGATAGGTCAGCGACAGCGTCTCTGTATCTGGGATACTGTGTCTTTCAAAAGCATCTGAAAGAAGGCTGTAGAAGTACTCCATTGTGGAACTGGACGCGACTGAAACACAACAGTCAACAGCGCTGAAAACTCATAAAACAACATTGTCTTCCCCTTGAAATGTCACTAAATTGTTCATGGCCCTGACGAATGCTTCCAACAATGAATAAAGTTGCATTTGACATCATGGATTTGTAGAAAACGAACACTTTCCTGGCTTGAATCAGCGAAAAATAAACGATACTCCGATCCAACGAGTCGTGTTGTGAGTGTGCGCTGATCAAAAGTACCGTGGCTCACAAATCATCTCCACAAACCCGGCCGTGAAATGCAGTCGAGATTCTCGTTGCATCCACATAAGTGCCCAGATCCCACACGACCACACATGACACAGGAACTCCGTCAAGATTAGTTTCGCTGCTCGCTACGCTCGCAGCAATAAGATTCATCAAATTGCCTCCATGGCGGGCTGGGATGTCGTGTTTGGATTGAACATTTTGCTGAGACGAGAGGACGACGGTTCGTGGAACTCCAGCAATCCTCTAGAGATCATGCGCTATGTTAGAGAAAAAGGCTACAACTTTGCTTGGGAGCTTGGAAATGGTATGTGACGCTGTCAGTAAGTATGTATATGAAAATAATAAGTGAACTGCCATTGATGCCACAGACGAATTAAAAAAAAAGGTCCTAAAACAGATAATGGACCATAATTTCGTCTTCCGATTATCTGTCTAAAATGACGACTTAATACAGACGAATTTATTTTGAGACGGGTTATCCGTCGGAGATGGATTCGTCGATCGTCATGCAACGCTTCCCCTCGCGTCGCGTGACGAGAATAAAACAGTGTCCAGTAGGGGGAGTAGGCTACTTGTGGCCAGCTAGAAGCTTGACACTCAAATAAAGTTATTGATTGAATGTCTGCGAGGGATACTAGCAGCCTTTAGTCTCAGTTCTAATTATTGCGTTACCTAGTGGAGGATCAATATATTGGATCATTGAAAGCACGAACAATCCCAGCGCTGATAGGGACAATGGAAGAGTACTCCTTGAAGTATACAAGACAAATAGTTTCGCATAATTATCTGTATTTACATATTCAGTGGACTGATTCGATTTTTACTCGGGCACTTCCGGAGCCAGAAGTGGCCGAGTTATAAAATGCGCTCGTTTTTTTGATTTTTTGTTTTTTTCGTAGTCGACAAAATGCGAAGAATTTGATCGTATCGAGTTTCAAGATTACTCAGCAGATAAAGGAGCGAGCTACACTCTGTCCCAAAACTCGCTAAAAATAGAAGTGCTAACTCATCGTTCCACGACTACCGACTAGAAGTGCTGTGTAGAAGCTCGCGCTCTATCGAGAGAGAAGCAGTTGTGTTTAATATGCAGAAGAGAAATGAAGAAGCATGATTGACTGAAAATAGTGCTATTGAAACCTTTGTAAGCTTAAATATATTTAACAAAAACAAACGCGCCTTGAATTACAACGAACAAACGAAGGGCGTTATCAGAACCATCTGACCTATGCAACCTCAAGACGTACCAAGTACATATTGATTCGAGATCTTTATCTATGCTCACCGACAAATTAAATAGTCTCCCTCGTCACGCAACTGTCATTGTCGTAATGTGCATTGGACGTATGATCAAAAAACAGGGTCAAGTATCGGAGATTGTCACGGAAGAATGACTCTATAGTCACTTCTCTTCGTCTGTCAATTTTGTTCTACCAATGGTGTGTGGTGGTGAGCAAAGATTGAGATCAACTTGTCATAATGCCCGAGTATACGCTCATTGAACGTCTTGTTATCATTTATTATCCTGATGATGGACGCTCAGTCCGAAAGCTTGATTTTCTGAGAGTTTTTGAGCGATTTTCTGGACGTAAACGCAGCGAAGGAAATTTTGATTCTATAAAAGGGGTTTCCGGCTCAAGTTCTCACGTGCTATTTCTTTCGTGGCTGAATCTCCGTTACAGCCTTGCAGTTCTAGCTGCACTAAGAAGGCCTATTTTGCATTTAGAGTAAAAGCCAATTTTCCCTACAGCAGCCCCCACGCCAGGCACGCTTAATGATGCTGTGCTGGGTAAGATGCGATTTCACGATGAAAAATCGGCAAAGATTTACCATGCACCGTCCGGTTGGCTCAGTTGGTTGAGTACCGGTCTATTGTGCGGGAGGTTCGTGGTTCGAGTCCCGGCTGGACCATTACTCAGGGTCTTAAAATAACAAGACGCTCAATGAGCGTACACTCGGGCTTATGACAAGGACAATGTCAGTTGCGTGAGGAGGGACCTGACAATGACTGACAGTTGCGTGACGAGGGAGACTATGTATATATGTGTCGGTGAGCATAGATAAAAATCTCCGAATCGTATTTCCGTAGCCCGTACTTGGAACGTCCAGTTGAGGTTCATATTCATGGTCAGACGGTTCTGAAAACGTCTTTGGTTTCTTCGTTATCGCAGAGGAAAGTCGAACTTCGTATCTTTTAAACATCCAGTTGATTCAGACTACGGTATGATGTGACAAAGGTCGACCAATCTGCTGTCTCTGCCTATACATTGAAAGATCTTGTTCGATTTATCTCGAAATCAGAAAGGAATTATCGATTAAAAATCAAAAGCTGCTTCTGTTAGATTTAAGATGTGACCTCAAGTGACCTCAAATACGTTAAAGACGTACGACAGCGTACCTTGAAGAGTCGGAGATCTTTATCTATGAGTCACCGACACAAATAGTCTCCCTCGTCACTGAGCGTCTTCTTCTGTAATAGATCCCTAAAATCTAAGGACGTTTTGATTTCGATTGTATTTTTGCCGTTCACTGACCTGTTTTGAGCGTGGAAATTCTGTTCTAAATAGCGCTACGCGGCGGTTCTAAAATATAGGTCGCGTAATAGATGTATGACTCACACAAGGATCACACAACTGTAATCGTACTGAATTTTTCAAACGTGGAATAAAATAAACATCCATCGTGAGTTACTGAAAACTGAACTCGACTGGCTCGATTGTTTGCATGACTTCTGTACATATAGCTTTCTGTCAATAGATGTAGTTACATCGCTGGTCGTGAGTTTAATTATAACTAGAATCCTGACCTTTAATAGCTTGAAGATGTACAGCTGCTTTCAAAACTAAGATTCAAATCTACTTGAGTCCTGTGTGTCGTTTGTTTTCGCAATTCCCTTATCTGCTGAGTAATCTTGAAACTCGATACGATTAAATACGTCGCATATACTTTCTTCATTCTTTGACCAAACAAAACTATTAAAACCGACGAACAAGAGAGCCCATTTTATAACTCGGGCTTCCTTCGGAAGGGCCCGAGTAATGAAGGTGAAGGTGCTGCCTTTTTCACGTTCCACTCCATTACATTGCACCGGAGGGAAGTAAAAGACCCCAGACGTACCACTGTTCGACCACGAAGTTCCCGGCGTATGTGACCTGACCTACTGGTGGTAGCCTGCGTGGCCGGCTACATCCCCCTCCTCCCCCGGCCAAATTTTGTTCGATTTTCAAAATTTAAACTTCGATAATCAGCAGGCATACATATCAGTTGTCGGACTGAAAATAAGACCAATGTCGGTGATTTTACTACCTTTTACGAGTCAATCTTCTTTTCACGAATGTATCTTAAAATTTCGAGCTAATTTGCATATTCACGTGCCGAACGTTTTAGTTTGAAAACAAAAATAAAATCTTTTTTTCTCGATTTGTAGCCTTCCAATACCCATCATATTATAGGCCATAAATAACAAAGAAAAATATTTTCTAAATTGGTAAGTTTTTAAAAATCCAACGGAATCGAGCGGAGTTACGGCAAATCAAAGTGATCCAGATTTCTATAAATTTTGCCGCGTTTGTCGACCCAATTCAAAATGGCGGACGACAGCGTGAACTGGCTTATTCAAATGGCTATTGTTCGGCGAGTTAAGGAAGAGCGAGGGAAAAATTCACGAATATATCAAGAAGAGAGATGGAAGTTTGCTGAGAAGTGGCGTTTTGTTTCGCAATGATGTATTTTGGAAGAAAATCGAAGTCCAATTTCGCTAATTTTCATGGTTGAGAAACGGACAATTCTATGAAAAAGAAATTGAACTACTGACCAGAAGTCTGACCTGTAAGTCAGTTTACGTGAGGGTAAAAATTCCCGATATTGGAAATAATTGTTATCGAAGCAAATGCTCATACCGAATATAGCTAATTGCATAATCGTTGTCGGGTTGAAAATCATAAATCATAGAAGCTGAGACCGCAAGGATGGATGGGAAATCAGTTCATGACCCGTATTACATACAGATATATTCAATGTTCTCGTAGTTTTGAAGGTATATGAGCTATTTAACTAATATCCTACAAGTCTGGGTAAAAAGGTCGATCATTTGACGGTGTTATTTGAGAGTTTTAATTTCCCAGAATTCCTTTTGGTCATAGCTTTCATGATTTTCGGCCCGACAACGATTATGCAATTAGCTATCTATGTTTCGCAAGATTACACATTGAAATCTGAGGAGGTAAAAAATGGGTGAACGGAAAGAGGGATGTGTGTAAGTCTTTTGAAGGTCCATAATGAACCTAAAATGTGTAAATTAATGCTTTCCTAAACGATATCTTTTTTATTTCGAATAATGAAAGATAGCTATAATACAAATTCTAAAATGAAATAAAAACATGGGGTCGCCGTACTAATAGACGACGAGAAACTAATTCATTTTAGCAAAAAAAGTTTTTCATCGTCCGCGCGGGACTGGGTTCTAGTAATTTGAGGACGGCTGAACTTTTAGTCTAAGATGACAATTAGGCTCCTTAACATTTTAGGCTGGTTGATGTCGACTTCTAGTAGTCACGTGACCTTTAAGGCAGAAAAACACAAATTTCAAAATGGGCCGACTTTTTTTTAAGAACCACTGAGGACGTAAACAAACCTGACAGTGACAACCACAGTGTACGTACTACATTATACTATCTCACTAAGGAGGGCCACATGTTTGTTAGTGCTCCAGCACTATTACTGAAGTGTAACCCCCACTTCACTTCACTTTAATGTTGGGGAGGAGCCCGGGGACCGGGTTGGGCGACCACAATAAATATCGTTGCTTTATCACCAATCTTCCGACACCCCCAGGCGATAAATATTTAACAATACCGTAGAATCCCGGTTATAAGCCCTGGGCTTATATAAGTTCGTAAGGGTTTTGTGGTGGGCTTATAATCGGGGAGGGGGGGGGACTTATAACCGGGGGGGGGCTTATAAAATGTTCATAATCGTGACCATTTTAGTTAAGCATTGTTCATGCAACAATAACAGTTATAGTTTATAATATTAAAATATGAAAAATTAAGAGACATTTTAATCAAACTCAATGGAAAGTTGTAAAGTGATGCCATTTCAATCAATTTTCAAACCGAATGTTAGTCAAAATAGCCCTTTATATAATGTACTTGTATACAAATTATTTATGTTTTTTGTATCTTTATCTTCTCTTTTGTAAATGTATTGGCACTTAGCAGTAGTTTTTACTTTTGTTTTACAATGGCCTGATTATTGTTTCCTGTATATGGTACCCCGTATGGGGAGGAGTAAATGAAGGGGGCTTATAACCGGGAGGGCTTATAACCGGGGAGGGCCGCCCGGGGAGGGGTGGGGTATTTGTGCTTGATCGAGTCGACTTTCTCTCTGTTCCTTTCTTTCTATCTTAATCATTGCTCTTTTTATTGGTCAGAACCCAATCATTTTGGTAAATTTAATCGAACTATCACCGCTGTGCAGGATGGGAAGGATTTCGATACACTGAGAAGTATTCTGGACCATGATCCTTCACTCGGAGCGACCATAGCTGGGCCAGATGTTGATCGAATTGGACAAGAAAAAGCACAAGTGTATCTTAAGCAGTAAGAACGATAATTGTCATTATGATTATCATTCGACCACCGTAATAAGCGACCACCCTCGCAATAAGCGACCACGTCACCTCCGCAATAAACGACCATCTCCGCAATAAACGACCACCTCCGCAATAAGCGACCGGCAGTTCCGCAATAAGCGACCATTTCCGCAATAAGCGACCATCTCCGCAATAAGCGACCACCTCCGCAATAAGCGACCATCTCCGCAATAAGCGACCATCTCCGCAATAAGCGACCGGCTCCGCAATCAGCGACCATCTCCGCAATAAGCGACCACCTCCGCCATAAACGACCATCTCCGCAATAAGCGACCATCTCCGCAATAAGCGACCATCTCCGCAATAAGCGACCAGCTCCGCAATAAGCGACCAGCTCCGCAATAAGCGACCATCTCCGCAATAAGCGACCATCTCCGCAATAAGCGACCATCTTCGCAATAAGCGACCACCTCCGCAATAAACGACCATCTTCGCAATAAGCGACCAGCTCCGCAATAAGCGACCACTCCGCAATAAGCGACCATCTCCGCAATAAGCGACCATCTCTCCGCAATAAGCGACCATCTTCGCAATAAGCGACCACCTCCGCAATAAACGACCATCTTCGCAATAAGCGACCAGCTCCGCAATAAGCGACCACCTCCGCAATAAGCGACCATCTCCGCAATAAGCGACCATCTCCGCAATAAGCGACCATCTCCGCAATAAGCGACCATCTCCGCAATAAGCGACCATCTCCGCAATAAGCGACGACCACCTCCGCAATAAACGACCATCTCCGCAATAAGCGACCATCTCCGCAATAAGCGACCATCTCCGCAATAAGCGACCATCTCCGCAATAAGCGACCATCTTCGGAATAAGCGACCATCTCCGCAATAAGCGACCATCTCCGCAATAAGCGACCATCTCCGCAATAAGCGACCATCTCCGCAATAAGCGACCACCTCAGCAATAAACGACCATCTCCGCAATAAGCGACCATCTCCGCAATAAGCGACCACCTCCGAAATAAGCGACCATCTCCGCAATAAGCGACCATCTCTCCGCAATAAGCGACCATCTCCGCAATAAACGACCATCTCCGCAATAAGCGACCATCTCCGCAATAAGCGACCATCTCCGCAATAAGCGACCATCTCCGCAAAAGCGACCATCTTCGCAATAAGCGACCATCTCCGCAATAAGCGACCATCTCCGCAATAAGCGACCAGCTCCGCAATAAGCGACCATCTCCGCAATAAGCGACCATCTCCGCAATAAGCGACCATCTCCGCAATAAGCGACCATCTTCGCAATAAGCGACCACCTCCGCAATAAACGACCATCTCCGCAATAAGCGACCAGCTCCGCAATAAGCGACCATCTCCGCAATAAGCGACCATCTCCGCAATAAGCGACCATCTCCGCAATAAGCGACCATCTCCGCAATAAGCGACCATCTCCGCAATAAGCGACCATCTCCGCAATAAGCGACCATCTCCGCAATAAGCTCCGCAATAAACGACCATCTCCGCAATAAGCGACCATCTCCGCAATAAGCGACCATCTCCGCAATAAGCGACCATCTCCGCAATAAGCGACCACCTCGACCACCATCTCCGCAATAAGCGACCATCTCCGCAATAAGCGACCATCAAATAAGCGACCATCTCCGCAATAAGCGACCACCTCCGCAATAAGCGACCATCTCCGCAATAAGCGACCATCTCTCCGCAATAAGCGACCAGCTCCGCAATAAGCGACCATCTCCGCAATAAGCGACCATCTCCGCAATAAGCGACCATCTCCGCAATAAGCGACCACCTCCGCAATAAGCGACCACCTCCGCAATAAGCGACCATCTCCGCAATAAGCGACCATCTCCGCTCCGCAATAAGCGACCATCTCCGCAATAAGCGACCATCTCCGCAATAAGCGACCATCTCCGCAATAAGCGCAATAAACGACCATCTCCGCAATAAAAAAGCGACCATCTCCGCAATAAGCGACCATCTCCGCAATAAGCGACCATCTCCGCAATAAGCGACCACCTCCGCAATAAACGACCATCTCCCGCAATAAGCGACCATCTCCGCAATAAGCGACCATCTCCGCAATAAGCGACCATCTCCGCAATAAGCGACCATCTCCGCAATAAGCGACCATCTCCGCAATAAACGACCATCTCCGCAATAAGCGACCATCTCCGCAATAAGCGACCATCTCCGCAATAAGCGACCATCTCCGCAATAAGCGACCATCTCCGCAATAAATAAGCGACCATCTCCGCAATAAGCGACCATCTCCGCAATAAGCGACCATCTCCGCAATAAGCGACCATCTCCGCAATAAGCGACCATCTCCGCAATAAGCGACCATCTCCGCAATAAGCGACCACCTCCGCAATAAGCGACCATCTCCAATAAGCGACCATCCGCAATAAGCGACCATCTCCGCAATAAGCGACCATCTCCGCAATAAGCGACCACAATAAACGACCATCTCCGCAATAAGCCATCTCAGAATAAACGACCATCTCCGCAATAAGCGACCATCTCCGCAATAAGCGACCATCTCCGCAATAAGCGACCATCCGCAATAAGCGACCAGCTCCGCAATAAGCGACCATCTCCGCAATAAGCGACCATCTCCGCAATAAGCGACCATCTCCGCAATAAGCGACCACCTCCGCAATAAACGACCATCTCCGCAATAAGCGACCAGCGACCATCTCCGCAATAAGCGACCATCTCCGCAATAAGCGACCATCTCCGCAATAAGCGACCATCTCCGCAATAAGCGACCATCTCCGCAATAAGCGACCAAATAAGCGACCACCTCCGCAATAAACGACCATCTCCGCAATAAGCGACCATCTCCGCAATAAACGACCATCTCCGCAATAAGCGACCATCTCCGCAATAAACGACCATCTCCGCAATAAGCGACCATCTCCGCAATAAGCGACCAGCTCCGCAATAAACGACCATCTCCGCAATAAGCGACCATCTCCGCAATAAGCGACCATCTCCGCAATAAGCGACCATCTCCGCAATAAGCGACCATCTCCGCAATAAGCGACCACCTCCGCAATAAGCGACCACCTCCGCAATAAGCGACCATCTCCGCAATAAGCGACCAGCTCCGCAATAAGCGACCACCTCCGCAATAAGCGACCACCTCCGCAATAAGCGACCACCTCCGCAATAAGCGACCAGCTCTGCAATAAGCGACCAACGGAAGTTACCTTAGTTTCGTCTGTACTACCATGATAAATCCTAGTTTCTTTTTGCTTCTCGTACCGTAAATTTCTTCAATAAATGCGCACCTTCGAATAAACGCTCTAACAAATCTTTGCTCCAATGACCGGGTCCCGTACTGACTATAAGGATTATAATAACTAAACTAACAACACACGTTGGTTGGTGGAGAGTCCAGCGGGCGTGTCTGATGACATTTTGAAACGATTCAGCTTAAACAAATGTATTGCGTCTTTTTTTTACTGGAACTTCGTTTCAAAATGTCATCAGACACTCCCGCTGGACTCTCCTATTATCCCTCCCCCTCCCCCTCCCCCTAATACTCTGCATGGTACGCTACTAACACTGATGTCAATATACAGGCTTTTAGCAAGTGGTGGAAATGCTGTTGACGCCATTACTTGGCATCAGTAAGTACTTACTAAATCAGTGACGATAGACGGTGTTATGGTTATATACATCAATCAATTGTTCATCTCAGTGTTTGAAATAACTAAAAGTGTGCAGAAAGACGACGCGGTATGAGAAGTGTTCAGACTCATCCCGTCACGAATTGAATAACATACAAATGTTGTCACATGTTTTGTATCATGACTTTTTTGTTACTTATTTTCACTGATTGGTTTGCAGCTATTACATGGATGGACGAACCAGCACAGCTGAAGACTTTTACAATGTCACAATTCTGGACAGCCTGGTTGACCAGTTAAATCACGTTCATAATATTATCGGTACCAGGGCTCCACGTCTTAAAGCTTGGATCGGCGAAACTAGTAGTGCGTGGGGCGGAGGCACACCAGGCCTCTCCGACAGATTTGCAGCTGGCTTTATGTAAATATGAAAGTTAACTTTTACACTGATGGGCTTTTGGATTACGAATATCTCTCGATCCCGTATCGTGTCTATCCCGTATCGTGTCTCTCCCGTATCGTGTCTATCCCGTATCGTGTCTCTCCCGTATCGTGTCTATCCCGTATCGTGTCTCTCCCGTAACGTGTCTCTCCCGCATCGTGTCTATCCCGTATCGTGTCTCTCCCGTATCGTGTCTATCCCGTATCGTGTCTATCTCGTATCGTGTCTATCCCGTATCGTGTCTCTCCCGTAACGTGTCTCTCCCGTATCGTGTCTATCCGGTAGTGTCTATCCCGTATCGTGTCTATCCCGGCCATATCGTTTCCCGTAACGTGTCTCTCCCGTATCGTGTCTCTCCCGTAATTAACGTGTCTCTCCCGTATCGTGTCTCTCCCGTATTGTGTCTAACCGGTATCGTGTCTATCCCGTATCATTGTCTCCCGCGTATCGTGTCTCTCCCGTATCCCGTATCGTGTCTATCCCGTATCATTGTCTCCCGCGTATCGTGTCTCTCCCGTAACGTGTTTCTCACGTATCGTGTCTATCCCGTATCCCGTATCGTGTCTATCCCGTATCCTGTATCGTGTCTATCCCATATCGTGTCTATCCCGTATCGTGTCTCTCCGGTATCGTGTCTATCCCGTATCGTGTCTATCCCGTATCCAACTCGTATCGTGTCTATCCCGTAACGTGTCCAACCCGTATCGTGTCTATCCCGTATCGTGTCTATCACGTATCGTGTCTATCCCGTATCGTGTCTATCCTGTATCGTGTCTACGTGTCTACCCCGTATCGTGTCTATCCCGTATCGTATATCTATCCCGTATCGTGTCCCGGCCATATCGTGTCTATCCCGTATGGTGTCTTTTGGTAGATCGCCGGTTCATACGCAACACAACCAGTTGTTTATAACGGAAAAACTTTGTCATCAACTTATAGACAAAAAAGGAGAAACGAAAACTAACTATGCAACCGTTCTCAGACTCATCTGCACTTCACATTGTTTGTTGTTGTTTAAAGGTGGCTGGACAAACTTGGACTTGCAGCTCGCTTACACCATGACCTCGTCATTAGACAGGCTTTCTTTGGTGGACGATACGCACTTCTTGGATTGGACTTACTGCCCAACCCGGTAAGTGACATAACACCCGGTAAGTGGCATAACGCCCGGCAAGTGACATAACGCCCGGTAAGTGGCATAACGCCCGGTAAGTGACAACGCCCGATAAGTGACATAACGCCCGGTAAATGGCATAACGCCCGATAAGTGACATAACGCTCGGTAAGTGACATAACGCCCGATAAGTGACATAACGCCCGGTAAGTGACATAACGCCCGATAAGTGACATAACGCCCGGTAAGTGACAACGCCCGGTAAGTGACATAACGCCCGATAAGTGACATAACACCCGGTAAGTGACATAACGCCCGATAAGTGACATAACGCCCGGTAAATGGCATAACGCCCGATAAGTGACATAACGCCCGGTAAGTGACATAACGCCCGATAAGTGACATAACGCCCGGTAAGTGACATAACGCCCGGTAAGTGACATAACGCCCGG
This sequence comes from Actinostola sp. cb2023, assembly GCA_033675265.1. Taxonomy (NCBI): domain Eukaryota; kingdom Metazoa; phylum Cnidaria; class Anthozoa; order Actiniaria; family Actinostolidae; genus Actinostola; species Actinostola sp. cb2023. Next base: position 175,976 of record JAUJYZ010000242.1, on the reverse strand, counting down.
TAAGTGACATAACGCCCGATAAGTGACATAACACCCGGTAAGTGACATAACGCCCGATAAGTGACATAACACCCGGTAAGTGACATAACGCCCGATAAGTGACATAACGCCCGATAAGTGACATAACGCCCGATAAGTGACATAACACCCGGTAAGTGACATAACGCCCGATAAGTGACATAACGCCCGATAAGTGACATAACGCCCGATAAGTGACATAACACCCGGTAAGTGGCATAACACCCGGTAAGTGACATAACGCCCGATAAGTGACATAACACCCGCGGTAAGTGACATAACGCCCGGTAAGTGACATAACACCCGGTAAGTGACATAACGCCTGGTAAGTGACATAACACCCGGTAAGTGACATAACACCCGGTAAGTGACATAACACCCGGTAAGTGACATAACGCCCGGTAAGTGACATAACATCCGGTAAGTGACATAACACCCGGTAAGTGACATAACACCCGGTAAGTGACATAACGCGCAGTAAGTAACAAAACACCAGGCATGCATGTCCAATACACACGCCGTGAGTCGGAAAAGTCAGGTCGTGAAAGAGATATATTCATGAAATGTGTCGTTGAGCCTTCGGTTGACAATTACCGAAGTTTAATTTATTCTCCACAGGTTTACGAAGTCTTAACGGAATTTTTATCTTTTCGGAATATGAAAATCATGATGAGACGTGACGATCGGACTGTTACTGGCCACGACCTGAGTCGATCCGTCTTTCTAAAAAGTCAGGTCGTTAATCATGCATATTCATTTACGGAAGACCGGCGCGAGGGGATGACACTGGGAGATTCAAGGCTTCATTCTGAATTAAGAGGCTGTACCTGTAAGAGCGGACCACTCAATTTCGGTTCAAAACCAGATTTCCTTCATATCTCTACTACTAAAAGTACTATCTATACCTACTACCAAAATGCATTTAGAATTCTTAAAAATATTTTTTTCGTCGCGTTTGAATAAATTTAGTAGGTACTGGTGCAAACTGCTAAAAATATCAAAATTCACAAGCCGTGGTATGGGTTTTCGGTATCCGTTAATTCTAGTATCGCGTCAAAACTAACATAAATTTTAACATCTGAATTGTAGATTATTATATGTTCTGTCCGGTTGTGGTCGAAGTTTTATTTATTTTATCTCGAAGCCGACGAAAAACGAAAAAGAACTGATCCGACTGAACGCTTGACACTAACAATCAAGAATGCATGGTATTATAAATGCCAGTTTACTCGCAGGCGGCACCTGAACCAGAGCTAAAACACCCTTCTACCTCGAGAATATAAGGTAGTGCATTGAACTATCCAATAAAATTTGCGGCACAATGCGTTTCTGAAAGATAAAACGAGAAGCAATCCAGGTGTTATGTAGACAAAACTTGCGTGACAAACATTAATTTATGCTAATGAACCATGATGGGTGTAGCTTCGTTTCTCATTTATTTCAGGCTAATTCGCCAAAATAAACTAATAAAAACTTAAATCTACCGTTTACATGACTGCTTGATTTATTTCTGCGATTTGGAAATATTTAACAATGACGCTGGCTCGCTCTTATTTTGAACCTGTTTGCATAATAATGACAAGTCGTCGTTCTGTCAAATTATCGATGTGTCTGCTTTAATTTGCACACGGTGACTTGCCTTCATGATGTGCAGCTTTCAAGACTACCGAAAAATTTGCTGTGGCAGTTCGAGAGGGTGTTCCGAATTGAAGAAGCTGTTAGAATGCGAAGATGAGATCTGGTCTTACCTGCAAAGCTATAATTTGAGTATGTCCGGGCTGAAAGAATGTGATTTGATTCTAGCAAGAGCGGGCATTTTTGGTTTAGACCAAGTTGAAATTGAAAGCATGATGGTATGCCCGAAACATCGCCACCAGCTAGGGAGATTTTGGCGTGCCCCACGTTCATGTCAGTATCCTTCTCACTCCGGACCGAGAAAAAAGCAGTGCAAAGACAGGCACGTGATAAATATGGCCATCGCCGTCGAGGTGCAGTCCGTCTTCAAAGTTACTGTAGGAATCGGATCACGTGAGTATTGTGTAATGTCTTACTTGAATTGTTCCTTGTTTTTATTTTTCATGATTACCGCTTTTCTTTCTTTCTTATGATGGATTTTTGTTTGTTTGTATTTTCGAGTTATACATCGCTTTGCCTCCTGCTTATTGACGGGGAATAATTTCCCATTGAAATATTTTTTTTTTAAGCGGGTGGAACTGTAATGCAAATGTGACACAACAATGTATCTTGATCATCAGCTTTAGCATAGTACGATGCTATAAAAGAAACTTATTAGAAATACTTTTTCACTAACTACCCTCCGCTCACACCCTCAAAGGGTTTTCACTTGTCAAGCGTTTCATTACAAATATTTACTACCAAAATTTAAAGCTATTTTATATTGCTACTAATTTATTGTATGCTAAATGTTGTGTGTTACCAGCAATTTGTGGAAAATGTAGAAAAAAACATCAGGAAATCATTCAAAGTACGGAAGCGCGGTTGCAAGAGGGTCCACGAGGCGGAGACGGTACACTTCCAGAGTTTGTAGTTCCAGTTGCGAGTACCATATTACGGCAAAGGTAAAATAACTGTCCTGCTACAACCATTACCTCATAATTACTCCCTATTCTATCAACTCCGGTGCTTCTAGTTATACTGGTTTTGTTGTTTATTTAGCAGACCAACTCATCAATATGAGCCAGAGACACCTCGTACTGCTCGCGCCGCTGGTACGGACTGGACACCACTGGGATGCTCTAGTGGCCTGGCAAGCGGTAGTTCTTTAGAGGATCTGTACGGCGATAAGGTATCGGGTCCAAATAGCGCCGTCCAAGATTTTAACGAAGCAATGCAAAAAATAGTTGCGCATTCACAAATCAGAGAGATCGAGCCTTTATCATTCCAACTATCAACTCCTTGGGACGAAGCTAATTCAGAAGAAAAGAATAAATGCATAGAGAGAGCAACAGATGCATGTCAAGTCGTGTGTAATTTCATTGCACCGAACGACGGCGACATCCTATTCAAAGCTATGCAGGCAATACCCACAGGACCCACAGATGATCTGGTAGCGCTAATGTGTGCTTATCGCGATGCACAGACTAAGAACTTAAAAAGACAAATACTGAGTATATACGCCTACAGACACACAATGAAGGCACTGCAGGCTTTTCATGAACCATACGAAAATATAAGCATGAGGCAAATTAAACTGGCGAGAGCACACGCGAAAAAGACTGGTCCCGGTGCAGCCGTCCCAAAGAATGTAAGGCATCGGGTGCGTCTAGATACAAGCAAGGTCGATCACTTTATAGATTTTATCAACCGACCTTACTTTTACCAGGACGTGGCGTTCGGCACAAGAAAGTTGACACTAGATGGAGGTAGAGAAATAACGATGCCTAACATAATACGTACTGTTACAAGGTCGACCATGATTGCGCAGTATCAACAACATTGCTCGGAGGAGTCGACGTTTGAGCCTCTAAGTCGTTCAACCATGTACCGCATACTGGAAGTACGAGAAGCGTCTCAGCGGAAATCTCTCAGTGGGCTGGATAACACTGCGGCGGAGGGTGTGTCTGCCTTTGAGCGGCTATCCAGCATAATTGATGAACTTTGCGAAGTCGGCGCGGATAAAGACAAGGTGTCAGAGCTCAAAACGAAGTTGAGTAACGGAAATAAATATCTGAAAACAGAATATAAAGCCCACTGTACTGCTGCGGAAAGTCAATGTGCCGACCACTGTCGACGATTTGCTTTGAGTGATCCTAACGACCCAGATTTTCAAAGCCAGTGCTCACACTCCTCCCATAAACTGGCTTGTAGTCGATGTGAGGAGTTAAAGACGGCAATGGATGACATAAGGACAACTATAACAAGTCATTCGAGTAACTTGTACAACACAGAACAACGCGATGATCTAATTTATGACTTTGAAATGTCAAAAAATAAAATATTATTTGCATGGAAGTGCCACATTCTACGCGGCATCAACCAGGAATATGCTAAACAAGATGCACTTCGCAACTTGGACTCTAATTCCGCCCTGATAGTAACTGACTGGGCAATGAAATTTGTTCAATTAAGATATAGAGAAAAGCAAAGTGACTGGTATGCAAAACGTGGCATGAGTTGGCATGTAAGTAGCGTTGTTACTCGTGACAGTAAAACGGAGAAAATCATAGTTCTGTCGTATGCGCATTTGTTGGATTCCTGCTCACAAGACTGGTATGCCGTAGCTTCGATATTAGAGAACCTTCTTGAAAACGTCAAAGTACACTTTCCGGAAGTGAAAACAGTCTTTCTTCGATCCGATGAAGCAGGATGTTACAAGAGCAATAATCTTGTTGCAGCAGTTAAAGATATCGGACATCGCGTGGGGATCACTGTCGAGGGCTATGATTATTCTGAACCTCAACAAGGTAAGGACATTTGTGACAGAGTGCTCTGCCCAATGAAGGCGGCAATTAGAAGGTATTGCGCAGAAGGCCACGATATATTGAATGCGTCTGATATGAGAAATGCTTTGAAAGAGAGACCAGTGAAAGGTACAACAGCTGCTGTAGGCATATTAGACACATCGAGCCAGAACCTCAAGGTGAACAAGATCAAATACTTCAGTGAGCTGCATAACTTCAGGTATGAGAAAACGGGACTGAGAATGTGGAAAGCATACGATGTAGGCCCTGGCAAACTTATTTCATGGGATTCATTCTATGTGACACACCAGGAAACGACAAATATATCTCTACAGGAAGGGGAGGAGTTTTTCAAATTTAGTGAAACGAGGGAGTTACAAACAAAGAAGCAAGAAAAGGGCCAAAGCAGTGAGAGTCAAGCGTCATTGTTTGTGTGCCCTGAGGAACATTGCAACAGTAACTTTGACTTATTTTCAGAACTTGAACTCCACATTGAAGTAGGCATGCACGATCCCCTACCTACAACGAATGAAACATTTTTCGATACACTCCGAAGGGACTGGGCAGACAAGTTCTCTAATATTGATATATATCAACCAGGTGGAACAGTTCAAGACTGCGCAGACGCTTCTCACCTCTCAAGCCTAGCAGCATCTTCGCCCCTTGGCATGGGGTGGGCTCTAGGAAAGCCTAGGAAGGGGGCGGTCCGCTTTACACAAAATGTGCGATCATATTTGACAGCAAAGTTCGAACTAGGAGAGAGGACAAGGAGAAAGGCGGATCCTGATCAAGTTGCACTAGAAATGAGGAACGCTAGGAATGAACAAAATGAAAGACTCTTTGAGAGAGAAGAGTGGCTCTCAAAAACCCAGATTGCAGGGTTCTTTTCGCGGTTGGCCGCGCGTGGGCAGAAATCCTCTGGACAAGAGGCTGCGATTGAGCCAGAAACAGATGACGACAGGGCAGACATAGAAGCTGAGATAAGGGAGTCAGACCGTTGTGATTTAATACACGAAATCAACGAACAGATCGGACTGAAGCACCCTATTATATATGACACGTACGATCTGTGCGACTACTATAGAAAGGAAAAGATCAACGCCTTTAATGTCGCTATGCTGAAAACAATCCTGAGTAACTTTGAGGTACCTTACCGTGCCAAAGATCGAAAGGCAGAGCTGGTACGTCTTCTCTGTGGAGTTATAATGGAGTGCCAGTGTTGTTTATAAATCCCCATACATTAACTGCAAAGCCGTAAGTATATATATACGTTCAACTATAGGCGTGGTCAATTTGGCCTAATAATTTTTAACATGATTTATATTTTTGAAAACATCGATAGAACGCGTATGCTGATTGGCTGCAAGTCTGGTTATTTTCTTATAAAGCACTAGAACAACCTTTCTACGTCTTAGAAATATAGCTTTGTACTCTCTTCTCATCACTCGTGACTACATGATGATACGAACTTTCAATTTTTATCAGTTCTCCCAACATGTTTTAGAAAATACACTGATTATACTTTCATAAAGATTATAGCCAGGGGTTGATATATTTATCAGTAACCACGCTCTTTTGTTAACGTTGTGAATTTATTTTGAAGACTGTAGCTAATCCATCCTCGGGAACCTAGGGTCACGTTTCTCGACACGCGCGGTAAACTTTTCAGGCTCGAAAAGACATCCCAGAAATAGAAGATATACCGGTAGTTGAAGATATAGAGTTTTTTTCCCAAAGAAACCCTTTTCGGGCCCGATAAGCTTGCGGAGCTTTCGCGAAATGGGCTCCCCCAGGGGTATATTCTGTCGCTCGTTTCTCGCGAGGATGAAGCAAATCGTGGAAATGATCAAATCATTCAATGCAAGAGATATAAAAGTCGACACTTCAATTTCGTTGTACTTGGTGTAAACAATTAATTGGCTTATATCTAGAGTCGCATATCACCATGTTGTACAGTACAGTGAGTGCAGATAAATCGTAACTTTGAAAGAAAAGTTCGGATGAATTATTATTATGAACTATTTATTTGCAAATCAAGTTTAATATCTTGTTACTACATTTTGAGAATGATCGATGTCGGTGACATCGAAACATCTGATTAAACTTCGTAATATTATTCATCGTTAACACGATTGCTAACTCGACCATGATTAATCATGTAAACGGTAGATTTAAGTTTTTATTAGTTTATTTTGGCGAATTAGCCTGAAATAAATGAGAAACGAAGCTACACCCATCATGGTTCATTAGCATAAATTAATGTTTGTCACGCAAGTTTTGTCTACATAACACCTGGATTGCTTCTCGTTTTATCTTTCAGAAACGCATTGTGCCGCAAATTTTATTGGATAGTTCAATGCACTACCTTATATTCTCGAGGTAGAAGGGTGTTTTAGCTCTGGTTCAGGTGCCGCCTGCGAGTAAACTGGCATTTATAATACCATGCATTCTTGATTGTTAGTGTCAAGCGTTCAGTCGGATCAGTTCTTTTTCGTTTTTCGTCGGTTTGGAGATAAAATAAATAAAACTTCGACCACAACCGGACAGAACATATAATAATCTACAATTCAGATGTTAAAATTTATGTTAGTTTTGACGCGAATCTAGAATTAACGGATACCGAAAACCCATACCACGGCTTGTGAATTTTGATATTTTTAGCAGTTTGCACCAGTACCTACTAAATTTATTCAAACGAGACGAAAAATATATTTTTAAGAATTCTAAATGCATTTTGGTAGTAGGTATAGATAGTACTTTTAGTGGTAGAGATATGAAGGAAATCTGGTTTTGAACCGAAATTGAGTGGTCCGCTCTTACAGGTACAGCCTCTTAATTGTTGTTTTTTGTGTGTGTGTCTTGATTTTCTTTTTGTTTTTTCCTTCTTCTTCTTCTTCTTCTTCTTCTTCTTTCTTTCTAATCCGCGTAATTAGCTATTGCATGTATCTGTAACTATGTGAGCCCCCTAGACGAGTGTAACTAATACTCTTGGGGCAAACGTAGAGAGCAAATATGTTTAAAAAAAATTAACATAGCGCGCGGTAGTGTAGTAGTGTACGAGTGTTTGAGAAAATTTAGACGAAGATTTTTACATTTCAGGATTATTGGCTTTCTCTTCTGTATAAGCGTCTTGTTGGCCAAGAGGTCTTGGAAGTGGAGAAGGGGCTTGAGATGGGGAGAGATCTCAGAGTGTACGCTCACTGTACAAACCAACAATCAAGGTAAGCATACTACTTCGTAGTAAAGAAAGTAAAAATCCATAATAATTACACTAATAATGAACCTTAAAACACAATATAGGGATGTAAAACACAAACACTGAGTCGAGGTAGCCCATATAGACTTCTTAATGCGCCAGTCCTCCTCACTGCTCATTCTCACCTCAAAACTAATGGTATTCTTTCGAGTGTTTTTCTGATCCACACACATTTGGCATTACAGTTACTAAGCCACAGAACTGAGTCATGCAGGGGCACTCCTTGACAAGACTCTCGAACAGGGGCTTTCCTGCGGACAGGGGGAGATGGTATATCTAGTCCCAGTTCCTGGCACAGGATCTGTAGCATTCCGACCTTCAGGTTCTTTAGCGTCTGGCTACGGATAAGCTCACACACATCGTACTGGTCGACGACAATGGGGTGTTGCAGGTGGATATTATCCAGGGCGGCCTGTCTCATGCTGTTGAAGTTGTTCTTTTCCATCGAAGCATTAACATCCTCCTCGCTAGGCGTGCTTCCATCTTGTTGGTGTTTAGCCTGTGAACACGAGGATCTGCTGCGGTATCTCATCGTTGGTAACCCTGTGTCCATTTCGAGGGTGGTAAATCTTCTTCATTCAAGATTACGAGATCATCGACTTGTATATTGCGTTTGTTAGCCATCCACTTGCTGTGCTCTTGTGAGATATAGAAAACGATATCTTGCCATCTGTTTGATCTGTTCACTATGACATCCGCGGCTCAGATAATAATAATAATAATGTGTACAGGAAACCCACCAATACTGGTCTGCTCCTCCATTTTCACAGCCATGTCGACAAGGGTTATAAGCGCAGTTTAATCAAGACTATGTTACATCGTGCGTATTGTCTATGCTCATCCCCTGATGTCTTTACGGCCGAGTGTAATAAACTTCGTACCATATTCTTAAAGCTTCAGTATCCTATCAACTTGGTCAATACTACCATAAATCATTTCATTCATGCAAGATCAAGAAATCCGCGCTAATCAAAACGTCTGAAACGTTAAGAGTACCACTTCCCTACAAGGATCAAAAATCAGCGGATCAAGTTAAACAACAGATGCTTACACTTAGTGCCAAAATTGGTGTTAACGTCAAACCCATCTTTACTAGCAAGAAAATTGATCAAGTACTTGGAGCCAAGGAACACAAGCCTTCAATCGTCAACAATCACTGCGTTGTTTATAGTTTTGAATGTAATTTGTGCGAAGCAAAGTATGTCGGGTATACCACCCGACACCTTCATCAGCGCATCAGTGAACACAAGTACTCGGCGATTGGCCATCATATTAGCACAAAGCACGACATGGACAAATCTACCACCATCGATCATTTATTTAAAGTCCTTAGGAAATGCAAGACTAAATTTGACTGCTTAATCTATGAAATGTTATACATCAAAGACATTCAGCCTAATTTAAATACTCAGAGTGACTCTATCCGTGCTAAACTGTTTACGTGACACTCTTTTGTATTCTCCTAGGACCTTAGCTCCATTGTAACTACATTCTTTCGTGTTATTTACCTTATATATTCTTATCTTTTTCATTTAGCTTGACTTGATAATGACGTTAAGTTAGCATCGAAACGTCGTCTGTTTTTAACTAGTTTTTACTAGGTTTCCTCTTAATGGATTTTAATAATTTATTAGTGTTTAATTTTAGTATCAAAATAATAATAATAATAATAATAATAATAATAATAATAATAATAATAATAATAATAATAATAATAATAATAATAATAATAATAATAATAAACAAGTTCTTGAGAATGCATCATACATTGTCTCGATGCTTTTAACAATGAGGACCAAACAGTAGCAAAAGGTAAATAGAAAAAGGTTGATGCGTTGAGTGGCGCCACGACTAAGAAGTGACCATGCAGGAGTGAGGGCTTGCAAATCAGCAGTGTCTGGCAACAATGGTGTAAGCGGTCTGGAATTAAGACACGCTTAGATCTGACACAAATCTGTACTCAGATCTGTTAAGCTCACATTACCAACGATTCTGCGTAATTGTATTTGATGCTCTTTATTGACAAGCAAACAAACATGCCAGTCATGCTTTCTCGTTTCTAGTGCCTCGTCCACGTCCGATTGACAGTAATCAACACCAGTGTTGAGGAAAGTTCTGTTAGGCGTGATTCAATCTACGGGCAAAGCTCCCATGATTTGATCCAGATTCTCAGCTCTATGACGTCTGCAAGTTATATATATATATATGTACACTTGTGGACAAACCTTCTTACAACATCACGTGCTCCAGTTATCCAATACCTACGTCCAGCACGCAGGTTTTTCTGTGTCCCTACTCTACAATAAGATATATGTTTCTTAGGGACCGGTCATTAAATGTCGGGGGGGGGGGGGGAGAAAGCCATTTTTTAGGTTTTTGTTTCTGCCCCCCCCCCCCCCCCCCCCCCCCCCCCCCCCCCCCCCCCCCCCCCTTAAATGCAAACAATTTCTGGAGACCCCCTTTTGAAATTGGTAAAAATTTCAAGACCCCCCCCCCCCCCCCCCCCCCCCTTCTGTGCCCATTCATTTGAAAAACACTCAGATCAGGTTCTAGCTCAGTATCTGTTATAGACCGAATTCATAATTGGCTGCTTCTAATTTGCATAATTATTCAGCTGATGGTCTTCCTTTCATACACATTCAATAAGATCCGAGATGACGGCAACATTGACGTAACCATCTACGTCTAGGTTGCCGCGATTTAGGCGGTTTCCGCAAAACCGTGGTGTTATAGAGTGTAATGCAGGCCTCTCTTGGGAGGACTTTGCGCGCTTTACGAAGCATATGTCATAATAATATAGACATAACATAATAATATTGAAATAATCTCATGACCAAATTAAAACAAATTAGACTAATATACAAATATATGTTTTAATATTTAAAAATATCTATATATCTATTCAATGTTATTAAAAGTCGATAAAAACTCTCTATGGTAGTTACCAATACTATTCGGCTGATGTCATAAGTCGCTGTTTTCGCTCTTTTACCATTGCTGGTGGTCAGAATCGACAGAGAGCGAACTGGGACAGACTTATGGAATCAGTCTACCAATACTATATATTTGAATATATTGTTCTCTATTTATCAGATTCAATTTCTCATGTATAAATTGTAATGTAAATTGTAAGAGCATTGAGATTCTTATTCTTATTATTTTATTCTTATTTTTATTGTTCTATTATTATAATTATTATTTTATTATTATTATTTCATTATTATTTTTATTATTATTATTATATTATTATTATTATTTTATTATTGTTATTATTATTATTTTATTTTTATTTTTATTATTATTATTATTATTATTATTATTATTATTATTATTATTATTATTATTATTATTATTATTATTATTATTATTATTATTATTATTATTATTATTATTATTATTATTATTATTATTATTATTATTATTATATTAAAGCTGTTTTGTTTTCATGTAGTGCCTACAGTTCTGGTGCAATAACACTGATTGCGCTTAATGTTAACCCATCAAAGCAAGCAACGTTCTGCCTAAAGGGGCACCTACAGGGATTGGCGGTGGATCAATATCTAATGACCCCCTATAATGACGACCTGACGTCACGGTAAGTATAACTGTTGATGAATACTACCATACTACATGACGTGTTGTTATTGTAACTAAGTCTACCTGGATACTTGTACTACCATACTACATGACGTGTTGTTATTGTAACTAAGTCTACCTGGATACTTGTACTACCATACTACATGACATGTTGTTATTGTAACTAGGTCTACCTGGATACTTGTACTACCATACTACATGACATGTTGTTATTGTAACTAAGTCTACCTGGATACTTGTACTACCATACTACATGACATGTTGTTATTGTAACTAGGTCTACCTGGATACTTGTTTTTCTTTAGATTGGTTAGACTCAATGGAAACGTTTTACAGCTGATTGATGACAAGACCATGCCAATCTTGCATCCACATGCAATAACATCTGACTACATGGTCCTTCCTCCACTCACATTTGGATTCTTTGTCGTCCGTAATGCAACTGCTGTTGCCTGCAAAAGCACGCCCATGAACGGACCATACAAGATCAATGCGGCAAAACCATGATTGTCTAGTCAATATCAACTAATCAAGATGTCTGAACCACGTTTTCTATTGCAGTTTGACGAAGCCTCACCTCGGCCATTGTAGCCTACTACGCAGACGTTGTTTGTGTCGTAGAATGTCTGCGTAGTAGTCTACGGCCATTGTAGTGTCGTAGAATGTCTGCGTAGTAGTCTACGGCCATTGTAGTGTCGTAGAATGTCTGCGTAGTAGTCTACGGCCATTGTAGTGTCGTAGAATGTCTGCGTAGTAGTCTACGGCCATTGTAGTGTCGCAGAATGTCTGCGTAGTAGTCTACGGCCATTGTAGTGTAGAATGTCTGCGTAGTAGTCTACGGCCATTGTAGTGTCGTAGAATGTCTGCGTAGTAGTCTACGGCCATTGCAGTGTCGTAGAATGTCTGCGTAGTAGTCTACGGCCATTGTAGTGTCGTAGAATGTCTGCGTAGTAGTCTACGGCCATTGTAGTGTCGTAGAATGTCTGCGTAGTAGGCTACGGCCATTGTAGTGTCGTATAGAATGTCTGCGTAGTAGTCTACGGCCATTGTAGTGTCGTAGAATGTCTGCGTAGTAGTCTACGGCCATTGTAGTGTCGTAGAATGTCTGCGTAGTAGTCTACGGCCATTGTAGTGTCGTAGAATGTCTGCGTAGTAGGCTACGGCCATTGTAGTGTCGTAGAATGTCTGCGTAATAGTCTACGGCCATTGTAGTGTCGTAGAATGTCTGCGTAGTAGTCTACGGCCATTGCAGTGTCGTAGAATGTCTGCGTAGTATAGGCTACGGCCATTGTAGTGTCGTAGAATGTCTGCGTAGTAGTCTACGGCCATTGCAGTGTCGTAGAATGTCTGCGTAGTAGTCTACGGCCATTGTAGTGTCGTAGAATGTCTGCGTAGTAGGCTACGGCCATTGCAGTGTCGTAGAATGTCTGCGTAGTATAGGCTACGGCCATTGCAGTGTCGTAGAATGTCTGCGTAGTATAGGCTACGGCCATTGCAGTGTCGTAGAATGTCTGCGTAGTAGTCTACGGCCATTGCAGTGTCGTAGAATGTCTGCGTAGTAGTCTACGGCCATTGTAGTGTCGTAGAATGTCTGCGTAGTAGGCTACGGCCATTGCAGTGTCGTAGAATGTCTGCGTAGTAGTCTACGGCCATTGCAGTGTCGTAGAATGTCTGCGTAGTAGTCTACGGCCATTGTAGTGTCGTAGAATGTCTGCGTAGTAGGCTACGGCCATTGCAGTGTCGTAGAATGTCTGCGTAGTAGTCTACGGCCATTGTAGTGTCGTAGAATGTCTGCGTAGTAGGCTACGGCCATTGCAGTGTCGTAGAGTCTGCGTAGTAGTGTCTGTCTGCGTAGTAGTCTACGGCCATTGTAGTGTCGTAGAATGTCTGCGTAGTAGTCTACGGCCATTGTAGTGTCGTAGAATGTCTGCGTAGTAAGCTACGGCCATTGCAGTGTCGTAGAATGTCTGCGTAGTATAGTCTACGGCCATTGTAGTGTCGTAGAATGTCTGCGTAGTAGGCTACGGCCATTGTAGTGTCGTAGCATGTCTGCGTAGTAGGCTACGGCCATTGCAGTGTCGTAGAATGTCTGCGTAGTAGTAGGCTACGGCCATTGCAGTGTCGTAGAATGTCTGCGTAGTAGTCTACGGCCATTGCAGTGTCGTAGAATGTCTGCGTAGTATAGGCTACGGGCCATTGCAGTGTCGTAGAATGTCTGCGTAGTAGTACGGCCATTGCTACGGCCATTGCAGTGTGCAGTGTCGTAGAATGTCTGCGTAGTATAGGCTACGGCCATTGCAGTTCGTAGAATGTCTGCGTAGTAGTCTACGGCCATTGTAGTGTCGTAGAATGTCTGCGTAGTAGTCTACGGCCATTGTAGTGTCGTAGAATGTCTGCGTAGTAGTCTACGGCCATTGCAGTGTCGTAGAATGTCTGCGTAGTAGTCTACGGCCATTGTAGTGTCGTAGAATGTCTGCGTAGTAGGCTACGGCCATTGCAGTGTCGTAGAATGTCTGCGTAGTAGTCTACGGCCATTGCAGTGTCGTAGAATGTCTGCGTAGTATAGGCTACGGCCATTGCAGTGTCGTAGAATGTCTGCGTAGTATAGGCTACGGCCATTGCAGTGTCGTAGAATGTCTGCGTAGTAGTCTACGGCCATTGTAGTGTCGTAGCATGTCTGCGTAGTAGGCTACGGCCATTGCAGTGTCGTAGAATGTCTGCGTAGTATAGGCTACGGCCATTGCAGTTCGTAGAATGTCTGCGTAGTAGGCTATGACCATTGCAGTCTAATATTAAACCAATAAAAACTTTGGATGAAGAAAATACCGCCTGATCATAGTTCATAAGATTTACTCGGCTCTCCGGGGTAGAGGATAGGGGGGGGGAGGGGCTCAATGAGCGTACACTCGGGCATTATGACAAGGACAATGTCAGTTGCGTGAGGAGGGACCTGACAATGACTGACAGTTGCGTGACGAGGGAGACTGTATATGTGTCGGTGAGCATAGATAAAAATCTCCGAATCGTACTTCCGTAGCACGTACTTGGAACGTCCAGTAGAGGTTTATATTCATGGTCAGACGGTTCTGATAGCGTCTTTGGTTTCTTCGTTATCGCAGAGGAAAGTCGGTCAAATGAAAGGACTTAAGAATTCTTCCCGAACTTCGTATCTTTTAAACATCCAGTTGATTCAGACTACGGTATGATGTGACAAAGCTCGACCAATCTGCTGTCTCTGCCTATACATTGAAAGATCTTGTTCGATTTATCTCGAAATCAGAAAGGAATTATCGATTAAAAATCAAAAGCTGCTTCTGTTAGATTTAAGATGTGACCTCAAGCACGTTTAAAGACGTACCACAGACGTACTTCGCAGAGTCGGAGATCTTTATCGATGCTCACCGACACAAATAGTACAATATCCTTTCTGCTGCCTTATTAGCATTAAGGTATGGGCACGCCCTCCCTGTCGAATAACCAACAGGGAGTAGCACGGAGTGCTAATAAGTCAGCCAAAGTAGGGGGGGGGGGGGGGGGGGGGGACGACTTTATTCTTACTTCCGAACGTTGCGAACAGACGCCTTTGCATAATTAAGTTGGTCTTAAATAATGCTAATGACGTCATCATAAAGTATCATGAATATTCAATGAAGTTTGAATAGCCCTAGGCCTCACACTATACGCTTCGGATGCTTCACATTCTGGTTTTGTCTGACATACTCTGGTTGGTCTTCCCAATCCTTAATAAATCCCCTCCCCCATATAAAGTTCAACAAGCTTTCCCGCTGAATACCTTCTTTCTGTACGACGAATATTATGCAGCCATTATCTCCCCTGAACCGCATGTGCGCGTACTTTAGCCTGTCAAGTTCCATCTAGAACAATAGACATCAATTTGACTAGGAAAGGCTGACGCATCACAACATGTCTCGTGCAGCTCACGGCTGTAGCGCGCATACTTGTGACATTGGTCTATAATAAGAATATATTAATGTTGCCTAGAGTTTGTTTGGGTCTCCCTCAGTCATTGCAAAGGCTCGTGTGACGCCCATAAATTCGTTCTGTCCCTGGTATGATTCATCTAGGTCCAATGGCCGCTCTGCTAATGAATCCCCAGACCTCCAGACCTTAACACCTGCTCCATATTGATGTAATGACGTGCTGTTCCTGCAGTCCTCCAGCCAACGTGGTTCGTCACTGTTTCCAATTCCGCTCCACACGTTGCTAGAGAAATTGCACAACCACTTCTCAATCCATGCATGCAGCGTAATTTTGCGACTTCCATATACTGATGAGGCGCAGATCGCTAAACGATTCTGAGCTGCAGGCGAATCCAGTGGTGCAGTTGAAACCTCTCCCGCAAATTTTAAAGGCCTAAACCGATAACACTCGCGTAATGGAATAAACCATTAGCTCGCCAACCGCCATCGGTACACTTCGATACCTGTGACCGGACATAAACGAGGGAAGCCAACTGAAGGCACGAATAGTTTGGCACCAAATGCTAGTGGCCACAATAAATTTAAACAAAACAGTTATTACAATTTCTGTAGAGTTTGTTAATTTCTTCCATTTAAAATCTTTAATTGAAAGCCCATAAGTCCCAAGGTGTTGAGAATGGTACAAAGCCATATTTTGTTGGGCATAGGATGGCTTCCTTTGAACCTTGTCTGGCTTAATATTTTAATTTTAAAATTCCTTGGAGGAAATCGCTTTTGTCATTGGCCACCACGATAGTAAGGGAGATAGCAAGGCACCACAATCGTAATTGCTGCGCGCGTAGCGACACTAATCTTGACGGGATCCCTGTGTACTATATACGGTAGTCCCTGCCAGCAGCAAGTCGCGCTCGTTGTCTACTTTTGATCGATGTTTATTCAAGCGAAATAACCAGGTAAATGTATAAATGTGTTTTCTTTTTCTTTTTTTTACCAAACACAACTTTATTCGTTGCTGGAAGCATTCATCAAGGTCACGAACGAATTAGAGTGATTTTTAGCCCTGCTGATGTGCTCAGTCGTGTCCAGTTTGACGATGGAATACGTGTACAGTCGATCAGATACTGACACAAGGAGACATCATGTATTTGACTGTTCCTTGATAGAGAAACCATCCCGGCCAGATACAGAGACGATATCGCTCACTTATCTACCAGAGCAGAGCTACCAGAGCGAACTCACCGTTTATAGTCGTCGTCCCATCGTCGCAACTACTCAATAACCGTTAACTGGGTTGAGGCAAATCAAATCAAAACTCAAATCAATCGCCTATGTATTGAATTTATGTTTACACTTTCCAGTTACATGTAATAAATATATCGATTAAATTTAGATATATCTGTTATATCGTGTCATTATCACCCTGGTGGTCCCGCTGGACATTGGAATCCAAGAACATAAGGTCTAGGATATGGACGAACGAGCCACCAAACCCCCTTTCGATCGCCTCCCAGTGCAGCATTTCAGTTCCAGACAATATTGAGTCCGCTTTAGACAATACACCTGAGAATCTGCTGGGTTACTGCTTGAGAGAACGTACAATAGTTCCAACAGGAGGTTTCTTTGCGTCACCAACCGGAATATGAACACGCCCCAAGTGTGAAATATACCCATAGGTAGTGACTCCAAAACCTTCGCTACAGCCCACGTCTTTGTATTTAATTTTTCGCCTTCGGCAAACTCGGTTCCCAAAAGACCCCGAACATCAAATCACCCGGTTGGTAATGGATAACACCGGTCCAGCGAGACGAAGAGGCACGGCTGTAGACACTGACAGTGCCCAGTGTTTCTCGGTCCACCACGGAATGCTTGTCCGGCCCAGAGATTGACAATCGCGCAGCAATGCACAATCTCGGCTTAGATGGCTCGACAGTAATAGGGAGTATTATGTATGGAGGCTCTACTTCCCCAAGACTGTTACGGCCCCCGTTCATAATCGTTTCACTGATTAACTCAGTAAACCTCTTACAAGACTGACGATTCTTATACACCTTTGAGATCACCTCCAAATGGACGAATAAAGGATCGAATATCCACCCCTCTAGAAACCCATTCGCCAACTTCCACTTCGTTTTTATAACCTACTAAGATGATTTTACACAGGTGCGCGTGGACTTCGGCCACTCGATTCTGGATCCCGAAAAGGGACACTCGCGATTGACTTAACATCTCCTGCTAACACACTTTCCATATTCACAAACAGTTCCCTTATTCTTGTCATCCCCTCCGAACTCGGACTCCCATCCGATAATATCCATTTCACTTTTCCAGACGGATAATTCCCTCCCACTTGAGATTGTTTCAATTCCATCAATGTGGGTTTTTGTTCTAGGCTAAAACATGAGACAAATGCAAGGTATTAATCGAACTACTGAAAACAAATGGATGGGAACCCAAGTTCAGAGGAGATGACAACCACTGCCCGACGAATCGTAGCAACAAGGGAATGCCCTAGAGGACAAAACGCTTGCGGTGTCATCCCTCCTTGCCTGGTTAATGAAAACAAAACAAAACTTTGATACCCCACAGAGTAAAGGACTACCAGTTATCAAATCAACAGAACCCATTTTTAATCCACTACAAATCATCAATATTAATCACTGCCCTATCATAACAAACTAAGCCTTATCATCGTCGATGAGGAGATTACAACCAATCAAGATGGTATCGGCCCTCTTGACGCAGTCGCGGCCAAAATGGCCTGGTTGGCCGCACATTGCGGGGGTTGCCGCCCCTCTATTTAGGGAGCCCCTCTACCCCCATATAGTACATGGATACCAGCGCGTCCGGCCAAATGATCTCCTCTGTCGTGAGCTCCCAGCCGTTGACTGTCTACGAATGGCCTACTCGATGACTTTTGCCACTGCAGCCTCCTCCTTTTCCGCCACCAGCTTCAATGATATCGACTGCATATAGCGCATCACGATTCTCTCTTATTACTACGTGAGCTCACACACGGCGTACACGATTTTCTCCACAAATCCTACGTACGTGAGCCCACACAGAGCATCACGATTTTTTTATTTCCAATATTACGGGAGTCCACACAGTGCATCACGATTTTCTCCGTAAATTCTACGTGAGCCCCCACAGCGCATTACGATTTTCTCCGTAAATTTTACGTGCTGAGCCCACCCAGTTCATCTCGATTTTCTCCGTAAATCTTACGTAAGCCCACACAGTGCATCACGATTTTCTCCGTAAATATTACGTAAGCCCACAGTTCATCACGATTTTCTCCGTAAATCTTACGTAAGCCCACACAGCGCATCCCGATTTTTTCCATAAATCGTACGTGAGCCCGCACAGCGCATCACGATTTTCTCCGTAATCCTTACGTGAGCCCACACAGTGCATCACGATATTTTCCGTAAATCTTACATGAGCCCACACAGTGCATCACGATATTTTCCGTAAATCTTACATGAGCCCACACAGTGCATCACGATTTTTTATTTTTATTTTTCCCATAAATCTTACGTGAGCCCACACAGCGCATCACGATTTTCTCCGTAATCCTTACATGAGCCCACACAGTGCATCACGATTTCTGAAAAGAAAAACATTTTCCGCGTGTTAAATTACGTGACCCGCACAACACAACGCTGTTCAAATTTCCACTCAATAACAAGGACTGACCCATTTCCCTAGATGTCGAGATTAAACATATTTAGAAACAGGTGGGTCCCCTTATAACTGTTAACGTAACCAATTCAAATTGTGATAGGGAGTCTCACTCGGTAGATAAACAACCTATCAATCGACGGTTGGCTGTCTTCCCCCTTTAAAATCCCATTAAGCACGGAGCTTTAAAATAAGATACCATTTGAAACTACTAAAAGAACAAATACCGGTTTAAACCCATCGGAATGTAAAACGGCGGGAAAGGGACAATTACACTGATTAGGGCAATGAAGCAAATCCCTCGGGTAAGAAATTCCGAAACTCGATCCAACAGAAACTAACGGACAAAATATCACAATCTTATATTCCCAACTCTCACCAATAAAACACATAATTTTGGTTGGAACTTAACCGAAGAAGCATTTGTATTCGCAGGACTCGACCAACGAAGCTGTGTTTTGCTTATTCAAGACTCTTACAGTCCGTCTAATCTCAGTAATTGCTTCTGGATCCGTTGCCGGAAGCGCTGAAGAAATCACGACTAGTTCTTCTGACGAGCGTTGCGAACAGATGCCTTTGCATAATGCGTTGCGAACAGATGCCTTCTGTACATATAGCTTTCTGTCAATAGATGTAGTTAGTTATACATCGGTGGTCGTGAGCCGGTTTAATTATAAATACTCAAGGACGGCATAACTGTACACGTACTATTACAATTAGCAACAAACATGGCATAGCGAGGTCATGATAGTTTTTGAGTTCATTTCATTTGCTTTTCAGTTTCGACTGGCTCGACTGTTTGCATGACTTCTGTACATATAGCTTTCTGTCAATAGATGTAGTTACATCGCTGGTCGTGAGTTTAATTATAACATGATGACTTGTTCTCTCTCGATCCAGCACGAGCTTCTAGTCCTTCTACCACTTCTAGTCGTCGAACGATGAACTAGAATCCTGACCTTTAATAGCTTGAAGATCTACAGCTGCTTTCAAAACTAAGATTCAAGTTTACTTGAGTCCTGTGTGTGGTTTGTTTTCCCTTATCCGCTGAGAAATCTTGAAACTCGATACGATCAAATACATCACATTCTTTCTTCATTCTTCGCATTTTTTCTTCATTCCGTGACCATGAAAATAATAAAAATAATAAAAATAATAATAAAATCTCCATTTTATAACTCGGGCTTCCTTCGGAAGTGCCCGAGTAATAAACGTGAAAACAATGAGTATTTTAGAATACATACAAGGTTTGAGACATGCTATGAAATCATTGTATAGTTGCTTATCTTCAACATCGTTAATGTAATATTCGTGGCATAATTTGTAGCCCTTGTAATTGTTGCTTTAATAGGGAGGTTCTCCTTCGCATATTTTTCAACAAAACTATTCGAAATACTTGGGATATTAGCTAGATCTTTGTGCCAAAACTATGACTTGGAGCTGGACGACGCCATATTGACACACTGACTCTTTGGCTTTACCACGCATGACCTCGTTTTCGTGTTAAAAAGTATGACGTAAAATCCAAGATGGCGGCGCGTGATAATTTCTATGAAACGTATCGCGCGCGCGCGCTCTACCACAGGAAACCCATCAAAAAAAGACGCGCGCATGCAAATATATTTTTTTAATAATTATAGATAGCCTCAGAAACAATGGTTGGGCTGCCTGTTGTGTGAACAACATTGAGGCGAGCGAAAAGTTATATCATAGACCTTTTCACGGATAGACCGGAAGTAGTTGAACGAAGTGCATTCTGGTCTAGATTCGGCACAAACACGACAATCAAGGCGCCATATGGGCTGCAATAATGACACGAAATACTCCTGACATGTAGCATAATGACCCATCTAACATTAGTAAAATATAGTAATCTCTAGTAACTACATTATACGGTCTGCCACGTATAATTTTCATTTTATGCTATTCAAATTGCCGTTAAACACAAAGAAACGAAGAAAAACAATAAAACGAACCTTTCTCGGTATCTCGTGTCATTATTGCAGCCCATCACGGTACACCGAGGCATGATGAAGTGAGTTTGTCTATGTTATTCCGGAGTTCTTCGATCCAAAATGGCGCTCAGATTGCTGTGTTTGTGCCGAATATAGTCCACAATGCATTGCGTTCGGCTACTTCCGGTCTATCCGTGAAAAGGCCTATTACATTTTAACACTCCATTTTAAACTCACTGAAACAATAAACATTGTAATGTACGTCCATGAATTACCCGCTGTAGAATGCATGAATGTGACACAACACCTCGCGCTGGGTCATCAAAGCGTTATCACCGAGGATGTTTGTGGAAGAAAAAGTGCTACTATACATGTGTTTTGTGCCGTTACAACAACAACGGTTTGCTTGACAATACATTTCATTTAAATAAACAAATCCCAGCTCTTCTCGGTCGTATAACTATTTGATATTTAACGCTGCTGCAACCTTACGACGCTGGACGAAGGTAGTTTGATGGCACCCAACCACACTCATCTCCAACCTTCACAAACCACCACCCGCCATCATGCTGCTCCATTACTTCCATCGTATCACCTTCCTGAAAGCTAACAGAACCTTCGTCATCATCTGCAAATGTTGCTATAGCAACATGTAACTGTTTTGGGGGCTTCGCAGTCTTTCTGGGAGGTTCAGGTCTAACTGGTTTAGGAAAGTCGTGTTTAGCAGGTTTAGGAGGATCAGGTTTAACCGGTTTTGATCCTGCAGGTTTAGTTGTAGGTGGTGGAGGAGGTTCACGTCTTGTCAATTTTTTCCTTTCGATCGCATTGTCCTTTTCTACAGATATCATCTCAAGATATCTTACAGGGGCCCATATCTCGTGCCCGTCTTTAGTCTTAACGAGCCACCAACCAGAGCCAGAATCCTCGAGAAACTGAAACGTTTCACCCTTGTTAAAGCTCACTCCATTATGTACATAAGATGCTATGGCTATACACTCAGAGACTGTAGTCTGCCTGGGGGCGAGTGGTTTGGGCGGAGGAATTGGTAACTTAGATTTGTCTGATTGGTGAGGCTTCTTTTCAGGTTGCGGAGGCACTATCGGGATTTTAGATTCGAGCAAAGCAGTGTTTAGCTTGCCAATCTTTTTTGTTGGCAATGGACCAGCTAGTTTTGGATCATCTTTAGGGCCCACGACGGCAGGAAGATATTTCTTAACTGGTTTTACAGGAAAAGCTGGTTTATTATGTTGGTTGTGAAGTATTTGCACCTTTGGCTTTTGTTCAGGAACAGGTTTTGGTTTTGTATTGACTTTTGAGTCAAGTAGCTTGGGACGAGTTTCGAGTGGTCCTGTGCGTTGTTTTAAATAACTAGAAGGAGTCCAACCTTGTTTGTCATTAAATCTAACTAGCCACCATTCGCCCTCACTCTTGTCAACAACCTCTACAACATCACCTTCTCTCAACGATACAACACCTTCAGAGTTGTCCTCAAAAGAAGAAATAGCAACAAAGAGCTCTTTACCGGGCTGTTGGGCCACTGGTGCTGTAGGCTCACTATTTTTCTTCAAAGTGACAGAGCCGAGAGCTGCTACAAGGTCATTCTTAAAGCCAGCTTGCTGTTTCTCTGACGTGGCTTCTGAAAGTCTTTGTACGCTCGGTGGCTCAGGTCTTTTCGGCTTGGATGAAGTCGAGCTTTCTTTATCGCTTTTCTGACGTTTTCCAATATAAGACGAAGGTATCCAGCCCTCTTGTCCTGCGATTTTTCCCAGCCACCAACCATTTGGCGACTTATCTAACACTTCGATAGCTTCTCCCTTGTCAAAATCAAGACCTGACTGAATATCAATCGCACGAAATTCGCCCAGAGTGAAGTACTCGGCTTCTGGACTCAGTAATTTCGGTTCCTTTACTGGTTCGAAGGATCGCTCGTACGATCGATTGCTGATTGACAAAATAGGCGTTTTGTTGAACGAACGTTTGACCTGTTACAGAACAAATACCATTAACATATATTATTATATATAGTGCTTGAATTTTATATTGACCGTAGTTTTCCAGAATTTTGTAGGATTCGCGCGCAGAAGCGAGGCCAGGGGATGCTTGGGAAGCAAGACTGGTCGAGTGGTTGGACAGGGCGCTTCATGTGAGTTGAATTTGTCAGTTCGTGCTCTCACTTGCTTCGAGGGTTTTTCTCCGGGTATCACAGTTTTCTTCCTCAGTAAAAACGAACTAGTGAGACGAGTGTTGGGTGTATATAATTAGATATTATTTGTTGTATTCTCTTACCGAAGCTTTTCTTGGAGGGATTCCCTTCTTCGCTTTGGCACCTTTGATTGGGAAAACAAAACAAAGAAAAATAAACGTATAAAAGCAGTCAATTAAAGTCTACAAACACCAAAATATATATATATATCATGTACACACTCATATTGTACATATCAGAGATTTCTTACATGGCGCTATCTATTAAAAAGTCTGTGAGATCTGGATTTATGGCAACTAAATATCGTCAAACTTTACCGATGTTTGATGTAGGTTGCTGCATTATAATAGGTTTAGTAGCAGACACTATGTCCTGTTTGGGTAACCCTCCACCAAGCTCTGCCGCTTGTAACTGCATGGCGTCTGGTTTCTTAAGGTACATTGCTGGGACCCAGCCCTCCTTGTCATGATAGCTTAAAAAAACAAGAGATCAGTCATCGATATTGCCAAACTACAAATCCATCTATATGACATTAAAATTGGTTGTCTCTGGCTTATATAGACAACCAATTTTAATGTCATATACTGCATCCTGGCTGCAATTACAAGATTTTTAATACAAATCCATCTGTTAAAGGGGCAGTGTCAAGCCTCACGCATGCGCATTAAAATCAAAAAAATAACACTCGGTTGAGAAGCCTACCTTGCCCGGTAGCGAGTTACAAAACCCCCCTAAAACCGTTCTAATCGCTAAATAAATGACCTACAGGACTCATGTAGATATTAATCTTTATTTAGAAAGCAATATTAGAACTTCAATATATCAAAAGGACTGAATTCTAGATGTGAATTCACGGCGATATCATTTTCCAACGGCCGATCAAATAAAACACAGGAAGCCCAACACATAAGTAAATGGTGGGAAGCTCACCGGGTTTACAAGTCGTTCTACGTGAGTTTTTCTCTTCAAAAGTCATGAACAGTACTGCATCTACGATTGATGATCAAGATTCCTTCGCAATCGATCAGAATTGCCGGTTTACAATTCGGTTTTCTTCACTCGAGGATGATGGCGGGCTGACTCTACGGCTGTTCGACACTTTTTTCAACGGCTTCAAAGTCAGTTCTAAGATGAAATAATCTCCACTAGGAATTGTTGAAAATGAAGAACATGCTTTGAATAATTACTAGTGATCCATTAGACGCTTGAACAAACATGATTAATGTCGATGGAAACGGATTGAAAACATCGCTAATAATTTCTCGCTTCTTCGTACCCAGGCTTGCGCGGTCATATGGCTTGACACTGCCCCTTTAACTTGTTTGGTTTGACTTATTGTTCTAAGTATTTCATTCAAGCCTTGTGTCCCATTATGTTACGGACAATGGTATTGAATTTGGGAGCGTCACGTGGTCATATGAAGTTAAACCTGACACCAATCTATTTCGGTCTCCAGTGCACAGGCGCCTTACTAGTAGTATTATAAAAGTCATAGTTTATAAACTTTAGAAATTGTGAGGTCAGTTCATGGATTTGCCTGCAAACTTGAGGGTTCAGGATTCCCATAACTAATTACAAGATCATCGAGAAACCCCTGGAAATTAGGGCGAGGTTGACTTTGACTCCCCTGATGGCATAATATTAATAATATATATAATAATAATAAAATATTAATAATAATAATAATAATAATAATAACAATAATAATAATAATAATAATAATAATAATAATAATAATAATAATAATAATAATAACAATAATAATAATAATAATAATAATAATAATATTAATAATAATAATAATAATTATGTCTTTCTTCCTTAGGTAAAATACATATCTATAGTTACAGATTCTAAACATGAATACTAAAAATAAACTATAAAATTGATAATTTTAATTTTAATTTAATTTAATTGTGTGCGTTCCAGCTAGAAATATATACCAATTAAAAACTATATGTTCTCTTATTGACCACGGTATTACGTCATCACATGGTCAAAAATCAAAGTTTTCAAATCTGAAAGAAACTCTCAGAGAAATAATTGTCGCGATGGGGAAAGCTTCACTTTGTGTCTGGTCATTGTGTGAAATCTGGAAGATGTAGTCACTGGAGAAAAGCTGATAGCCTAGTAGCAGCAAACCAATCAGAACGCGCACTAGCTCATATCCAGAGATTGTCTATATTATAAGAGCTGATAGCCTAGTAGTACGAACCAATCAGAATGCATGCTAGCTCATATCCAGAGGTTGTCTATATTATAAGAGCTGATAGTCTAGTAGTACCGAACCAATCAGAACGCGCACTAGCTCATATCCAGAGGTTGTCTATATTATAAGAGCTGATAGCCTAGTAGTACCGAACCAATCAGAACGCGCACTAGCTCATATCCAAAGGTTGTCTATATTATAAGAGCTGATTGCCTAGTAGTAGCAAACCAATCCGAACGCGCACTAGCTCATGTCCAGAGATTGTCAGAGCTGATAGCCTAGTAGTAGCCAACCAATCAGAACGCGCACTAGCTCATATCCAGAGATTGTCTATATTATAAGAGCTGATAGCCTAGTAATAGCAAACCAATCAGAACGCGCACTAGCTCATATCCAGAGATTGTCTATATTATAAGAGCTGATAGCCTAGTAGTAGTACGAACCAATCAGAACGCGCGCTATCTCATATCCAGAGATTGTCTATATTATAAGAGCTGATAGCCTAGTAGTAGCAAACCAATAAGAACGCACACTAGCTCATATCCAGAGATTGTCTATATTATAAGAGCTGATAGCCTAGTAGTAGCGAACCAATCAGAACGCGCGCTAGCTCATATCCAGAGGTTGTCTATATTATAAGAGCTGATTGTCTAGTAGTAGCAAACCAATCAGAACGCGCACTAGCTCATATCCAGAGATTGTCTATATTATAAGAGCTGATAGCCTAGTAGTAGCGAACCAATCAGAACGCGCACTAGCTCATGTCCAGAGATTGTCTATATTATAAGAGCTGATAGCCTAGTAGTAGCAAACCAATAAGAACGCGCACTAGCTCATATCCAGAGATTGTCTATATTATAAGAGCTGATAGCCTAGTAGTAGCGAACCAATCAGAACGCGCACTAGCTCATATCCAGAGATTGTCTATATTATAAGAGCTGATAGCCTAGTAGTACCGAACCAATCAGAACGCGCACTAGCTCATATCCAGAGATTGTCTATTTTATAAAAATAAATATAAAGCAAGAGCCGAATTGTTTCATCCCAGTCAAACAGTTTAATATTTGCCGGTCTTTGCTTTCTTGACTCAAACAATAAATGTCCACCAAAAGCTTTCAGTTAAGAAGCGTCCGTCGTTTTCACAACGTGTCAGAGTTGACAACATTTCTTGTGTAAGTAATTACCAGAACGACACTAAATCATGCGACACGTTGAACAATTGCACAAACCAAATAATAATAATAACAATAATAATAATAATAATAATAATAATAATAATAATAATAATAATAATAATAATAATAATAATAATAATAATAATAATAATAATAATAATAATAATAATAATAATAATAACTTTATTTCTCAAAACAAATTACAAATAAGAGATAAAAAATAGATAAAAATCCTTATTTACAAAATTAATAATAATAGTAATAATAATAATAATGATAATGATAATGATAATGATAATGATAATGATAATGATAATGATAATGATAATGATAATAATAATAATAATAATAACCCGCCATTGAAGGTCTCTGACAAAAATATACACCGACCCCCACAGTCGGTCTTAGAATAACCATTCTTGTATTGTTGTTAATAATCAATGCGACTTTCGACTTGGACTTTCGGTCAGCTTTCGTGTACGAAATACTAATTGCAGATGAACGTGCGGCGCCGTGAACGATCAATTGTGAAGTGCATAGACACAACTACTTATCGTAGGTTTGTAGCTCACATATTTACCAAAGCTGTTGTTCTAATGTCTCTGTTTATGTTTACGGTTTTCTTCGGACGATGCCTTGATATATATTTACATCCATTTCGATTATTATATTTAAATGTTATTTGCTGTTTTTGTCTTCAGGTTTTGTAACCTGCTCGATCTTTTTGGGACATACCACTATGACAAGAACATGCCATGGTTTCTTAAATAAACTAAAGTAGTCGTTACTAGCACTATTTAATAGAGTAAACCTCAGGAAAAGCGATAGTAGCGATAATAGCTCACCTTATCAACCACCAACCATCAAAGTTCTTTTTTAAAACTGTTACAATAACACCTTTCTCAAAGCTAACTTCGTCGTCCAGTTCTGCTTTGTGAGAAGCTGAAGTAATGTATTGATTTCCTAGAAACAAAATATGAACGAGGGAAAGTTATATTAATACAACATTAATGTGATCTTTTGAGGGCATAATGGTTTATTTCGGAACCAATGAAGGTCATTTATGCCCGAGCACAGCGCATATAAATATAAGTAGAAGCAATGGTTGGGCTGCCTGTGCTCAAGTGTTCAAAACTTGTGTAACTTTTAGCCGCGACTGACTTATACGAATCATTCGCGACTTTGCTCAGCCGGGATATACACAACTAGTTTCTCTCTTATAAATGGTCTTAATGATCCCTTTACTACTACTCTATATAATAACTTGCGTCTAGTGTCACCACAGCAGTATTGCTCGGTCCGTACGGGAAGTTTGGACCAAGTTTGTTCGCACGGCTTTATAAAAAGTGAGAAAAAACGAGGATCCATAATTACTTCCCGGATATTTACGGCCTGCTAATTAACCAATCAGAGCGCGCGTAGTATCTGTGCTATATAATAAAAACTGTTATTGATGCCTCGTCGAATTTTATTCAACATTAATATCCACAGCAACGTTTTAGTGGTTTTGATAAATGATCGCAACACAATACCTATTTTCATTAATTACGTGAAGTATTACCGTCAATTGAAGTAACATCTGTACACGTCATATCATCTGGTTCTCCATCAACAGGCTCAAGGTATGCCGCTGGTACCCATCCTTGCTCTTCGTCAACATTAACAAACCACCAGCCTAAAACACATTATTGGCCATCGTACAAGACGTCTACATTAACACATTATTGATTGGCCATCGTACAAGACGTCTACATTAACATATTATTGGCCATCGTACAAGACGTCTACATTAACACATTATTGGCCATCGTACAAGACGTCTACATTAACACATTATTGATTGAACATCGTACAAGACGTCTACATTAACACATTATTGATTGACCATCGTACAAGCGAGGCGTCTACATTAACACATCATTGATTGGCCATCGTACAAGCGAGGCGTCTACATTAACACATTATTGATTGGCCATCGTACAAGCGAGGTGTCTACATTAACACATTATTGATTGATCATCGTACAAGCGAGGTGTCTACATTAACACATTATTGATTGAACATCGTACAAGCGAGGCGTCTACATTAACACATTATTGATTGGCCATCGTACAAGCGAGGCGTCTACATTAACACATTATTGATTGGCCATCGTACAAGCGAGGCGTCTACATTAACACATTATTGCTTGGCCATCGTACAAGCGAGGTGTCTACATTAACACATTATTGCTTGGCCATCGTACAAGCGAGGTGTCTACATTAACACATTATTGATTGGCCATCGTACAAGCGAGGTGTCTACATTAACACATTATTGATTGGCTATAATTCATAATTAAGTGGTAACTATAATACTAACCATTTTCATTCTTATCAATCACTTCTACAACATCACCAGCCACCATATTAATCTCATTGCGGTTTTGTTTTTTGTAATCAGCGATAGCAACAAACTGTTCCAAAGATATTGGATCTGATATGACGTCAGCTGTGAGCAAAATCAGTCCATTTAGATAGTTGGTAAAGCCAGCGGTCGACTCACCTTCGCGCAACTAACTTTTATATGCTAATGATTCTGCTTATATGTAAATCAGTTGTGAACATTGAAGCATGTAGCAGTACGCTTGAGTGATTCACGTGATTGTTCATGATTCATTAGTATCAAATGTACTTTAAATTCAAAACAAGAAACAAAACGATTGTGAATAACAACAACTCTATCGCGTCAGTAAATATGACCAAAAACTTTTGAACAAACAAAATGGCAAGACTTACTCGTCGTTCGGCTAAAAGCACTGCCCGCTCAACACACACCGCATGAGCCATCGTCAGTGGATGACGCCATATCTGCTCTATAATGCTTTGTATGTTTGTTAATCTTGAGTCTCCTGTTGAACATCCTTGCTATGCGTCTGTTGTTCAACACATGCATGGTTTGCTCTAACGGGCGCTTCATGTGAGTTTTGAGTTTGTCAGTTCGTTCTTTGCTTCGAGGGGTTTTGTCCGGTTATCTCCCTTCAGTGTAAACAACAAAGCGGCGGCCATGTCGGAAACAAGGCTAATGAGGAATGCTTTGTTATCAGGCACCATGATGGCCATGATGTTACGTGCAATCCAGCAATACAGGCAAACTTTGAACACAATTCGCACAACAGAGTTAGGGTCGATATCAAACCAAAGGGCCGGGATTGTTTGTACCACATGTAACTTACATAAGTGGCAAAACCAGCCAACAAATTGCAGTCCTCAAAAGATTCAAAATGATTCAAAGAAGTAAATATATTTATATCAAGTTCAGGTTTTTTGGTCATATTTACTGACGCAACACGTTTAAAAGAAAAGAAAAGTCAAATAATAAATGATCTTTAAACGTGTATTTGAGCGATGAAACTCAGTCACGATGATCTGTTATTTTACTTTGATACTGGTGCTATAATTCTTATTGGCTCTAATACAGTCGGGTTGTTTATTTAGTGTGGCTCTGAGTTCCTTGATATATAGCATTAATTAAGATGTTCTTTGTAGTACATGACAGTTCAGTCATTGTTGATCTGTATGTCTTCTGTTTGTCTAGTGTGTGTTAGATATTGTTGATCTGTATGTCTTCTGTTTGTCTAGTGTGTTAGATATTGTTGATCTGTATGTCTTCTGTTTGTCTAGTGTGTGTTAGATATTGTTGATCTGTATGTCTTCTGTTTGTCTAGTGTGTGTTAGATATTGTTGATCTGTATGTCTTCTGTTTGTCTAGTGTGTGTTAGATATTGTTGATCTGTATGTCTTCTGTTTGTCTTGTGGCCTGTCTTGTGTGTGTTAGATATTGTTGATCTGTATGTCTTCTGTTTGTCTAGTGTGTGTTAGATATTGTTGATCAAAATGTATGTCTTCTGTTTGTCTAGTGTGTGTTAGATATTGTTGATCTGTATGTCTTCTGTTTCTAGTGTGTGTTAGATATTGTTGATCTGTATGTCTTCTGTTTGTCTAGTGTGTGTTAGATATTGTTGATCTGTATGTCTTCCGTTTGTCTAGTGTGTGTTAGATATTGTTGATCTGTATGTCTTCTGTTTGTCTAGTGTGTGTTAGATATTGTTGATCTGTATGTCTTCTGTTTGTCTAGTGTGTGTTAGATATTGTTGATCTGTATGTCTTCTGTTTGTCTAGTGTGTTTAGATATTGTTGATCTGTATGTCTTCTGTTTGTCTAGTGTGTGTTAGATATTGTTGATCTGTATGTCTTCTGTTTGTCTAGTGTGTGTTAGATATTGTTGATCTGTATGTCTTCTGTTTGTCTAGTGTGTGTTAGATATTGTTGATCTGTATGTCTTCTGTTTGTCTAGTGTGTGTTTAGATATTGTTGATCTGTATGTCTTTGTCTAGTTGTGTGTTAGATATTGTTGATCTGTATGTCTTCTGTTTGTCTAGTGTGTGTTAGATATTGTTGATCTGTATGTCTTCTGTTTGTCTAGTGTGTGTTAGATATTGTTGATCTGTATGTCTTCTGTTTGTCTAGTGTGTGTTAGATATTGTTGATCTGTATGTCTTCTGTTTGTCTAGTGTGTGTTAGATATTGTTGATCTGTATGTCTTCTGTTTGTCTAGTGTGTGTTAGATATTGTTGATCTGTATGTCTTCTGTTTGTCTAGTGTGTGTTAGAGATATTGTTGATCTGTATGTCTTCTGTTTGTCTAGTGTGTGTTAGATATTGTTGATCTGTATGTCTTCTGTTTGTCTAGTGTGTGTTAGATATTGTTGATCTGTATGTCTTCTGTTTGTCTAGTGTGTGTTAGATATTGTTGATCTGTATGTCTTCTGTTTGTCTAGTGTGTGTTAGATATTGTTGATCTGTATGTCTTCTGTTTGTCTAGTGTGTGTTAGATATTGTTGATCTGTATGTCTTCTGTTTGTCTAGTGTGTGTTAGATATTGTTGATCTGTATGTCTTCTGTTTGTCTAGTGTGTTAGATATTGTTGATCTGTATGTCTTCTGTTTGTCTAGTGTGTGTTAGATATTGTTGATCTGTATGTCTTCTGTTTGTCTAGTGTGTGTTAGATATTGTTGATCTGTATGTCTTCTGTTTGTCTAGTGTGTGTTAGATATTGTTGATCTGTATGTCTTCTGTTTGTCTAGTGTGTGTTAGATATTGTTGATCTGTATGTCTTCTGTTTGTCTAGTGTGTGTTAGATATTGTTGATCTGTATGTCTTCTGTTTGTCTAGTGTGTGTTAGATATTGTTGATCTGTATGTCTTCTGTTTGTCTAGTGTGTGTTAGATATTGTTGATCTGTATGTCTTCTGTTTGTCTAGTGTGTGTTAGATATTGTTGATCTGTATGTCTTCTGTTTGTCTAGTGTGTTTAGATATTGTTGATCTGTATGTCTTCTGTTTGTCTAGTGTGTGTAGATATTGTTGATCTGTATGTCTTCTGTTTGTCTAGTTTGTCTAGTGTGTGTTAGATATTGTTGATCTGTATGTCTTCTGTTTGTCTAGTGTGTGTGTAGATATTGTTGATCTGTATGTCTTCTGTTTGTCTAGTGTGTGTTAGATATTGTTGATCTGTATGTCTTCTGTTTGTCTAGTGTGTGTTAGATATTGTTGATCTGTATGTCTTCTGTTTGTCTAGTGTGTTTAGATATTGTTGATCTGTATGTCTTCTGTTTGTCTAGTGTGTGTTAGATATTGTTGATCTGTATGTCTTCTGTTTGTCTAGTGTGTGTTAGATATTGTTGATCTGTATGTCTTCTGTTTGTCTAGTGTGTGTTAGATATTGTTGATCTGTATGTCTTCTGTTTGTCTAGTGTGTGTTAGATATTGTTGATCTGTATGTCTTCTGTTTGTCTAGTGTGTGTTAGATATTGTTGATCTGTATGTCTTCCGTTTGTCTAGTGTGTGTTAGATATTGTTGATCTGTATGTCTTCTGTTTGTCTAGTGTGTGTTAGATATTGTTGATCTGTATGTCTTCTGTTTGTCTAGTGTGTGTTAGATATTGTTGATCTGTATGTCTTCTGTTTGTCTAGTGTGTGTTAGATATTGTTGATCTGTATGTCTTCTGT
Organism: Actinostola sp. cb2023; assembly: GCA_033675265.1. Lineage (NCBI taxonomy): Eukaryota > Metazoa > Cnidaria > Anthozoa > Actiniaria > Actinostolidae > Actinostola > Actinostola sp. cb2023. Next base: position 143,473 of record JAUJYZ010000242.1, on the reverse strand, counting down.
TTGTCTAGTGTGTGTTAGATATTGTTGATCTGTATGTCTTCTGTTTGTCTAGTGTGTGTGTTGAGATATTGTTGATCTGTATGTCTTCTGTTTGTCTAGTGTGTGTTAGATATTGTTGATCTGTATGTCTTCTGTTTGTCTAGTGTGTGTTAGATATTGTTGATCTGTATGTCTTCTGTTTGTCTAGTGTGTGTTAGATATTGTTGATCTGTATGTCTTCTGTTTGTCTAGTGTGTGTTAGATATTGTTGATCTGTATGTCTTCTGTTTGTCTAGTGTGTGTTAGATATTGTTGATCTGTATGTCTTCTGTTTGTCTAGTGTGTGTTAGATATTGTTGATCTGTATGTCTTCTGTTTGTCTAGTGTGTGTTAGATATTGTTGATCTGTATGTCTTCTGTTTGTCTAGTGTGTGTTAGATATTGTTGATCTGTATGTCTTCTGTTTGTCTAGTGTGTGTTAGATATTGTTGATCTGTATGTCTTCTGTTTGTCTAGTGTGTGTTAGATATTGTTGATCTGTATGTCTTCTGTTTGTCTAGTGTGTGTTAGATATTGTTGATCTGTATGTCTTCTGTTTGTCTAGTGTGTGTTAGATATGTTGATCTGTATGTCTTCTGTTTGTCTAGTGTGTGTTAGATATTGTTGATCTGTATGTCTTCTGTTTGTCTAGTGTGTGTTAGATATTGTTGATCTGTATGTCTTCTGTTTTTGTCTAGTGTGTGTTAGATATTGTTGATCTGTATGTCTTCTGTTTGTCTAGTGTGTGTTAGTATTGTTGATCTGTATGTCTTCTGTTTGTCTAGTGTGTGTTAGATATTGTTGATCTGTATGTCTTTTGTTTGTCTAGTGTGTGTTAGTGTAGATATGTTGATCTGTATGTCTTCTGTTTGTCTAGTGTGTGTTAGATATTGTTGATCTGTATGTCTTCTGTTTGTCTAGTGTGTGTTAGATATTGTTGATCTGTATGTCTTCTGTTTGTCTAGTGTGTGTTAGATATTGTTGATCTGTATGTCTTCTGTTTGTCTTTGTGTGTTAGATATTGTGTGTTAGTTAGTGTGTGTTAGATATTGTTGATCTGTATGTTCTGTTTGTCTAGTGTGTGTTAGATATTGTTGATCTGTATCTGTATGTGTTCTGTTTGTCTAGTGTGTGTTAGATATTGTTGATCTGTATGTCTTCTGTTTGTCTAGTGTGTGTTAGATATTGTTGATCTGTATGTCTTCTGTTTGTCTAGTGTGTGTAGATATTGTTGATCTGTATGTCTTCTGTTTGTCTAGTGTGTGTTAGATATTGTTGATCTGTATGTCTTCTGTTTGTCTAGTGTGTGTTAGATATTGTTGATCTGTATGTCTTCTGTTTGTCTAGTGTGTGTTAGATATGTTGATCTGTATGTCTTCTGTTTGTCAAGTGTGTTAGATATTGTTGATCTGTATGTCTTCTGTTTGTCTAGTGTGTGTTAGATATTGTTGATCTGTATGTCTTCTGTTTGTCTAGTGTGTGTTAGATATTGTTGATCTGTATGTCTTCTGTTTGTCTAGTGTGTGTTAGATATTGTTGATCTGTATGTCTTCTGTTTGTCTAGTGTGTGTTAGATATTGTTGATCTGTATGTCTTCTGTTTGTCTAGTGTGTGTTAGATATTGTTGATCTGTATGTCTTCTGTTTGTCTAGTGTGTGTTAGATATTGTTGATCTGTATGTCTTCTGTTTGTCTAGTGTGTGTTAGATATATGTTGTCTGTATGTCTTCTGTTTGTCTAGTGTGTGTTAGATATTGTTGATCTGTATGTCTTCTGTTTGTCTAGTGTGTGTTAGATATTGTTGATCTGTATGTCTTCTGTTTGTCTAGTGTGTGTTAGATATTGTTGATCTGTATGTCTTCTGTTTGTCTAGTGTGTGTTAGATATTGTTGATCTGTATGTCTTCTGTTTGTCTAGTGTGTGTTAGATATTGTTGATCTGTATGTCTTCTGTTTGTCTAGTGTGTGTTAGATATTGTTGATCTGTATGTCTTCTGTTTGTCTAGTGTGTGTTAGATATTGTTGATCTGTATGTCTTCTGTTTGTCTAGTGTGTGTTAGATATTGTTGATCTGTATGTCTTCTGTTTGTCTAGTGTGTGTTAGATATTGTTGATCTGTATGTCTTCTGTTTGTCTAGTGTGTGTTAGATATTGTTGATCTGTATGTCTTCTGTTTGTCTAGTGTGTGTTAGATATTGTTGATCTGTATGTCTTCTGTTTGTCTAGTGTGTGTTAGATATTGTTGATCAAAATGTATGTCTTCTGTTTGTCTAGTGTGTGTTAGATATTGTTGATCTGTATGTCTTCTGTTTGTCTAGTGTGTGTTAGATATTGTTGATCTGTATGTCTTCTGTTTGTCTAGTGTGTGTTAGATATTGTTGATCAAAATGTATGTCTTGTTTGTCTAGTGTGTGTTAGATATTGTTGATCTGTATGTCTTCTGTTTGTCTTGTGTGTGTTAGATATTGTTGATCTGTATGTCTTCTGTTTGTCTTGTGGCCTGTCTTGTGTGTGTTAGATATTGTTGATCTGTATGTCTTCTGTTTGTCTAGTGTGTGTTAGATATTGTTGATCTGTATGTCTTCTGTTTGTCTAGTGTGTGTTAGATATTGTTGATCTGTATGTCTTGTTTGTCTTGTGTGTGTTAGATATTGTTGATCTGTATGTCTTCTGTTTGTCTAGTGTGTTAGATATTGTTGATCTGTATGTCTTCTGTTTGTCTAGTGTGTGTTAGATATTGTTGATCTGTATGTCTTGTTTGTCTAGTGTGTGTTAGATATTGTTGATCTGTATGTCTTCTGTTTGTCTAGTGTGTGTTAGATATTGTTGATCTGTATGTCTTCTGTTTGTCTAGTGTGTGTTAGATTTTGTTGATCTGTATGTCTTCTGTTTGTCTAGTGTGTGTTAGATATTGTAAATGCTCACCTGTATCTTTCTTTTTTTCCTTTTTCTTGCTAACATACACAAAAAAAGAAAAATCCATTATTAAATAACGTGCATACAAGAACCCAATATTATCATTATGTAATGGTACGGCTACTAACGATAGCATGAATGGCATATGAATGGCATAGTAATGTAAAAAGTGTTAATTTTCCATTCTTCTTTCTTGCTATTTCATTGATTCATACTCGTAAATTCAAGAATGTATTTCCATTAGATAACATTTGAGGCTTTAATTCACTTTTAATCAAACTAACTTTGGTTTTATTTATTTTTTAATCGTGTGTGAGGAAAGTTCTCAAATTTGTGATTCAAGCATCCATTGTCTTCCCTCTTTTCCATTGGCTGCATAGTGTTCTCCTTCAGTTTTCACAGTAAAAATAGGCAACTGTAGACAGTTTCCTCTATTTTCAACTTGTAACTGTGATAGTCGGCATCTGAGGCGGCACATTACACATATTCAAGCAAAATCGGTTATCGCAAAATATCGTGATTTGTTTGTGTCTCGCTTTCAGTTATTTGCCTCTGCCGTGGACACGATACTGCTATGTTTATGTTTTCGTTGCTGTCGTTTTAATGAAATCATCCGAAAATGTATTATTTTAAAAGATCGTTTTTGAAGCTGTTCAATAAACTCGCAGATCGAAAACACTCCTTTATTAAAAATATACACCTTACTTAAAACAGGGAAGATATGATATGAGTTGTAAGTCACGTGTCTCTTGCTAGTCGAACTGATGTATTAGTGTGAGACGGCGAGTTGTGTCGACTAAATCAACCCTTTTACTTACTTACGACCCTTAAATCATGTTGTAAGCTAGTTGTATGTGATGGTTGTAGGCAAAAGTTGTACCGTGTAAATCGGCTTTAGACCAGCTTATTACAACACAGCTCATTTTACGTTCATAAATCCATAAACATTAGGAGAGTAAGTCCAATTATTACTGGTACTTAGCAGTGAGCTAGAGACACAGTCACTAAACTATAGAGAGTCCAAAACCCTGGCGGTGGTCGGTGACAATAATACGTCTCAAATGTAATTACGTTGGTAAAAATACATGGGAATATATTGTTTGCACTTTTCTAACATTTATTTAATGACTTCATTATTTGTATATTATCCACAAGTAATTATTATTGAAAGTTATTACGGACGGTTTAAACCGCAGGGGTGCAGGGATGCAGGGGTGCAGGGGTGCAGGGGTGCAGGGATGCAGGGATGCAGGGATGCAGGGGTGCAGGGGTGCAGGGGTATAATAAATAAAAAAGCTGATGATATATGATATTTTGAAATAAATGTTTTCACCCGATACTCGAACGGCCATCGGCGCGCGCCGCACGAGAAAGATCTTGTAGAGAAAGATTTGTAGAGATATTATAAAGAATATCATCCTCTAGGGTTTTGTTTCGTCAACATAGACGCTTTTTAAGTACGACATGCACGAACAAGCCGGTTGAAAATAGAATTTGGAGCTCGGTTGTAGCGGTTTTCACAAGCGAGCGTGACGGGGATAACTGCGTTTAAACTCTAATACGCTTGCTCCAAACACATTTTTACTGTGAAAATCGGATTCAGCGATAAATTTCCTTTATTTTAGTATAAGATTCACGTATATTACGATTAATTTCAATGGGGCAAACTTCCAAAGACTATAGGTCTTTCCCTGAATTGTTGATCGTCCTTTGTGTGTTGTGTGTTGTGTGTACGCTAACTAGAGCAAATGTTCAAGTTTATGGGCAATGAGTTTGATATGCGCATGGATTGACCTCAAACTTGGCTAGCATATCGGTTAATAATTGTTCTTTCGTACCCCTGAAGTAGATGAGTAAGAGCTTTGAAAATACGGCGAATTTTGGCGAGAATACGGACCGAGGTAGCGTTCGGACGGCTTCGATCAGTTGAAGTTGCTCAAACACACCATCGGGAAATATCAAATAATTCGCTTAAAATCTCGAGCTTTAATTACTCGGGCCCTTCCGAAGGAAGCCCGAGTTATAAAATGGGCTTTCTTGTTATTATTTTTTAATTTTTTTATTTTCTCATGGTCACGGAATGAAGAAAAAATGCGAAGAATGAAGAAAGAATGCGATGTATTTGATCGTATCGAGTTTCAAGATTTCTCATCATAGATCTTGAAGCTATTAAGGTCAGGATTGTAGTTGATCGTTCCACGATGAAGCTAAGGCGCGTTTGCTTTTGTTATAAATGAAACGACATCTTTCAGAGTGGGCCCACACGAATCGGCGTATGCTTTTGTCTGTGAAATGAGCGTGTTTAAAGCCCGTGTTTTATCGGCTGTTGTACGACGTCGTTCCACGAACATCAAAAAATGAATTGAAAAGCAAATGAAATGAACTCAAAAAGTATCAAGACCTCGCTATGTTGTCATGTTTGTTGCTAATTGAGCCAGTCGAGACTGAAAAGTAAATGAAATGAACTCAAAAACTATCATGACCTCGCTATGCCATGTTTGTTGCTAATTGTAATACTACGTGTACAGTCCAGTCGTAGTGGTGATGTCCTTGAGTGTTTATAATTAAACTCGCGACCAGCGATGTAACTACATCTATTGACAGAAAGCTATATGTACAGAAGTCATGCAAACAATCGAGCCAGTCGACTCACGATGGATGTTTATTTTATTCCACGTTTGAAAAATTCAGTACGATTACAGTTGTGTGATCCTTGTTAGAACAGAATTTCCACGCTCAAAACAGGTCAGTGAACGGCATGCAAAAATACAATCGAAATCAAAACGTCCTTAGATTTTAGGGATCTATTACAGAAGAAGACGCTCAGTGACGAGGGAGACTATTTCGGTCGGTGACTCATAGATAAAGATCTCCGACTCTTCAAGAGTACGCTGTCGTACGTATTTAAACGTATTTGAGGTCACTTGAGGTCACATCTTAAATCTAACAGAAGCAGCTTTTGATTTTTAATCGATAATTCCTTTCTGATTTCGAGATAAATCGAACAAGATCTTTCAATGTATAGGCAGAGACAGCAGATTGGTCGAGCTTTGTCACATCATACGGGTGTTCGGAAAACTAAGACCCCCAAAACTAAGACCCTAAGACCCTAAGACCCTAAGACCCTAAGACCCTAAGATCCTAAGACCCTAAGACCCTAAGCAATTATAAAATGTCTAAATCAGGCAAATCCAATGTTCTGTACTTTAATAAAAAAAGAAGAGAACAGAGGAAAGGCTGTGTTCGCACCACGTTTAGCTTCAAAATCCCATGAGTTTCTCTGCCGTCTTGAGCCGGTGATAGTTGGTTCGATGATATCGAATAGGACTTAAAATATCCTGTCTTTTCGGCTTTCCATGAATAAAACCACCCCCAGAATAACAGTTTCTTACATTGAGGAGTAAAATTCATGTGTCCAGTGGTTTTCCAGTGGCAGTTTTTCAAATCAGTTGGCAAGATAAGTTTTTACGGATAGTCAGTAGCCGCCATATTTAACACAGGTAACCCAAACACAATTATGCCCTACCACAGGAAACCCATAGAGCCGGTCCTAATAGAAGGAAACAGCGTTCCTCCTTTAGACTTATCAACCAAAAGAAACATACGCAGTTTAAAACATCAAGAAGATGGATTTAATATGTAAATATGTCATTCAAGAATGAAATTAACTAAGGTTGGAAGAATAGTTCTTTGTATATCCCTGTGTGTATGGGTTACCTGTGTCAAAGATGGCGGCTGCTAAAACATGACTTATCTTGACTGATTGATTTGAAAAACTGCCACTGGAAAACCACTGGATACGTGAATTTTACTCCTCAAAGTAAGAAACTGTTTCTCTGGGGGTGGTTTTATTCATGGAAAGCCGAAAAGGTCGAAAAGACAGGATATTTTAAGTCCTATTCGGCATATCATGATCGAGCCCGGCAATTTATCACTCAAACTTTTTTGAACTAGCCGAGCTGAACGTCACCCAATTAATATTAAAGTACAGAACATTGGATTTGCCTGATTTGGATATTTTATAATTTCTTAGGGTCTTAGGGTCTTAGGGTCTTAGTTTTGGGGGTCTTAGTTTTCCGAACACCCCACATCATACCGTAGTCTGAATCAACTGGATGTTTAAAAGATACGAAGTTCGACTTTCCTCTGCGATAACGAAGAAACCAAAGACGTTATCAGAACCGTCTGACCATGAATATGAACCTCAACTGGACGTTCCAAGCTCGTGCTACGGAAGTACGATTCGAAGATTTTTTATCTATGCTCACCCCTACATATATACATAGTCTCCCTCGTCACGCAACTGTCAGTCATTGTCAGGTCTCTCCTCACGCAACTGACATTGTCCTTGTCATAAGCCCGAGTGTACGCTCATTGAGCGTCTTGTTCAACCTTGTTCGTGCATGTCGTACTTAAAAAGCGTCTATGTTGACGAAACAAAACTAGAGGATGATATTCTTTATAATATATCTACAAATCTTTCTCTACAAGATCTTTCTCGTGCGGCGCGCGCCGATGGCCGTTCGAGTATCGGGTGAAAACATTTATTTCAAAATATCATATATCATCAGCTTTTTTATTTATTATACCCCTGCACCCCTGCACCCCTGCGGTTTAAACCGTCCGAAGTTATATAGGTTTAGTAATACATAGCGGACAAGTTGGTTTTTTTCGTTTATCATTACTTGTGTAAATAGACACTTACTCTGCAGGGATGTCAATGTCTTCAGCCTCTGGCTCAAAGAACCTCAGCACCAAGTCACTTTGGGAAATCTTTGGCTCCAAGGAAATCAGTTTCTAGAAGGTCACAAGAATACACTCATCGTTATCTAGATATGCAAATCATTTACACGTACATGTAAATGAACTATAATCATACAATAATTACATTATCATATTCATGAACAATTAATGAGGAAAACACAATAGAAATCATAACCATAACAGAGCTTGTATTTCTGATACAAATTAGTCTTGATTTGCATAGACTTTAACTTTGATTTTCTCGACCAAACTTACTGGTATATTGTAAATTATAGTACATGATAAGTAAATAATAATATACAATATTCGCAACCGTACTGTATGGGAATGTAGTTAATAACATGCATTTTGACACTGCATTGACATCATGTGAATATTTAACGGTTATCCCGCAAGATCGCGCGAGATCGCCTGATAATTAGCCGAGGAGGACGTAGCCCCAGTTATGAGAAAACTGCTAAGTAAACCAACTTAAAGAATCTCAGCAAAAGGAGAAGGAGAAGTCCACTGTCTTACTGAAAAGCAACAGAGAGTTAAGCAATCTCCCTCAACATCTAAAGGCAAAGACAACATAAAGTCATGTTCAACTCGTCCCTATAAACAGTTCTGTGGTCGATCGATGAATAGTTCTGTCCAGATCGTGGGAAATAGTAAGTGTCATGCACCAAACCACTCAATACAATACAATAATTCATCGATAACGTAGGGAGTGGTTATCCAATCTCTCGAGCCAGAGGCTCATGTTATAAACGCTCGACTAAAAGAGAAGTAAAGTTCCAAAGTGATTGTAGAGCGACAATCAATGTAATTCCTGTGAAATATGTCAACAAGTGCAATCTGATGCAGTTCTACACATGTAGAACAAAACACGTCGAAAACCTCTTGGAAAGTCGGTGCAAACTCTCTCTGACAAATCCTCCTACAACTGGCAAGAAATACAAGGTTAATTTCGAAGTTGTATCAGAAAATCTAGCACCATTACTAAGCCGATCGAAGAGCAGCCAAGTAGATGCAGCTCATCACAATCAACTATGACAACTTCAAGCAAGTTCATGGAGTAAATAACACAACATGAACTCGCACCAGAATACAAGTTAGTGTTTGACGACAACATTGTGGGCCTATTCCCTCAAGATTGACAAAGATGTCAAGCCAGTACAGTGTCGTCCAAGAAGAGTTCCTGTGTCACTAAAACCTAAGGTAGAGAAAGAGCTGTCAGACCTTGTCAACCTTGGAGTAATAACCCCAGTTATTAATATTGAACCAACAGAATGGTGTTCACAGATGTCTGTACAGACGAAAAACAATGGTAAGCTACAAAGCCATGCATGTCACAACAAAAGCCATTTAGCACGTGAATGTACAAACAAACCCTCGGAAAACGACCCTAGCTCGGGGGTCTGCCAAGGACCAACCAGTCCCGTAAAAGAGAGTCGAGAGGGCCTACCGAAATCCAGTGGTGACCAGAGAAACAAACCAAGCAAATATAATGTAGCTCAATGCAGCTTTAAATACCCGTAAAACGGAGCACTGATGGAGGGAGGGGGTAAATGGGCGCACATTCTAACGCTTTATACATGAGCCCCTGGCTCGGGAGATTGGGCAACCAGTCCCCGCGTAATCGAAGTAAAATAACTACATTTACCTTCATTGTTTTATGTTAAAGAGCTTCAAAGTTTCCTAGGCCTGGCTAGTTACTATCGGCATTTCATCCCTCAGTTTTCAGTGATTGCAGAGTCACTCTACCGTTTGTGCAGGAAAAACACGACATTCCAGTGGGATACAGCACAACAGTCTGCCTTCGCCCGTTGAATTCAAACGTTTCCTTGTTAGTGCCCATGTGCTAGCGTATCCTAACTTCAACCCTGATGCAGGAACATTCATTCTAGATAGATACCGATGCTAGCCAACGCCTAGAAACATCTAGACCGGATGAAGACCTTGCTGAAGATGAAAACCAATTCTCGAGACCTGGCCTGACCAAGGAATTTCACAGGTACTGTGATAATTGTTTAACTTGTGCTAAGTCCAGACCAAGCCAAAAGCGCCACTTCGTCCAATTCCACCAGGAAACCCAATACAACGAGTGCATATAGACATAGTGGGCCCGCTACCACGTTCTCGGAAAGGCAATTGCTTCATTTTAACAGCCCAATGCAGTTATACCAAATAGACCGAAGCCTATCCAACGGCTACCACCTGTGCGAGAGTCTTGGTAAGGAACTGGATATGTAGGTTTGGTGTGCCTGACAGTTTACATAGTGACCAAGGACGCAACTTTCTATCGTTTTCGACGAACTGTGCCACCTGCTGCACCCTGAAGGGAACGGTCAGATTGAAAACCTACACAAGATACTGAAGAGCCAGAGTCCTGGGGCGAACATCTAGAGTACTGCATGATGGCATACAGAAGCAGCGTTATGTTTAGCCACATGAACATTTAGCCACATGATCATTATTTAGGCAAGGTTGAAATCGAGAAAATGCTGGCCAGCGGTTCTCATATGAGGCTAAGTGCGATCACGTGCGTATCGAGCAGCTAATCACACTCTGATTGACGGCCGTGGCACGGTCGTTTCACGGTCGTAACACGGCCGTTATTCTACCGTATCAAAGCCGTGTCACGACCGTGTAACGGCAGGGCCATGACACTTTTTATGGATCAAGTAGTTCAAACTGAATTACCGGACTCAATTCAGCATCAAGCTACAAAAGTTTATTTATCGGCAGTTAGGTCACTCCACATCGAACAAGGCTTTGCTGATCAACTCCTTAATAATGGCCAGGTTCTCACATACTTTCCATTTAGATGTTTTAACATATCAATTAAAATTAACTTAGCACGGTAGATTCATCTTCTTCGCCATCTTGTCTATGAGTAAAGATTTTAAAAGGCATCAAAAACTGACCCCTTTCGCAAGGGGTGCTTTATTTTCATTGGGAAAACTTCCTCTGTGTGTGGACCAGACAAATTAGAGATGATCGCCCAGGTCCCCTGTTCATTCGAGAAAATCGCCTTCCACTGACCCGTTCTCTGCTGACCAGTTGGTTGAGACCGTGGCGGGGATCACAGGAAATTATTCCAGCCATAGCTTTTGTGACTGCAACAGTGGCTGCTCGTAATCCAGACCAGCTGATTCGGCTGCTCGGTAAAAAGTAAAGTAAAAGTAAAGCAACCTTATTTAACGTCGGTAACTCGTAGCAGTAATTCAACCGACAAAGCTGAGGCCGACGGTGCGCACTTTACTCCCTTCTTGCTATTAGTGTTCCGGTCGATGGACGAGCAATGCATATCAGTCATATATCAGGACTCTATCAGAAGGCTTTGGTGAGCCTATCCACACAGATGGTATAACCTTGTGTTTTGGTTCTTATGGTATGTATGCATATATCACTTTAGCTGTCTGTATTCATGGATATGTGTGTGTAAGGGAGAGGTGCTTGGGGTTCCTTGGAGGTGGAGGTTCCATGTTACCCTGACCACAGACCCTCCTTCTCCAAGCACCTTGGAGGAGGGTGGTTAGGTGGTGGACTGTGGCAGGATTGCCATGGTTACCTCATGTGCTTGCCATGTGCTTGCCATGTGGCGCCCGAACTTCAACTTATGGCACCTAATCCCAACACTCATCTATTGGCGATGAGATTAACATATTTGAAGATAAACATGGCTTCATTTACACGATTTCAGTGAAGTTTAATGGACTCCGAGCTTTCGGGTCAATTGACCCATCATCAGGGAAATAGTGGAATGCTTCATTATCACGAGTACCAAACAACAAATTACAACGGTAGGAATGCGCGAGCTACAACGGACTATATCCGCGCGCAATACATACATGCACGATCGAAATAACATAGAGTACCAATAACAATAATAAAAACTAATCAAAGATAACTAAAAACTCCTGTAGAAAGAGGGATATGAATTATGAATGATTGGGTAGATGAATGAATGAATAAATAATAAATAACTTTATCTAAGTGTCATTTGATATTTAGCATTGCTGCTAACGAATGAATAAATAAATGAATGAAAATAAGGAAATAAGGAAAATGGAAACGAAAATAATGAAATGAAAAAGATTAGTGTACATGTGAGGAAATGTGAATGAGAAAAACTGAGGTATCAAGCACACCACCTATCAACCTGGCGACTTGGTACTGCGTTATACTCCTCAACTCCAAACTGGAGAGGCCGTAAGTTTCACAGGCAGTGGGAGGGACCATACAGACTGTATGAAATTGTAGAAAGACCAAGTGAAGTCACCTACCGTCTTAAAAAACTAGGTACATGTGTAGTCCATCCTGTCGATCTAGTGTTGTCCATTTCAACAACAACAAGGCTGTACAAGAGGAAACAAGAGAAGCGTAATGAGTCAACTAAAGAGAATGCAGACAATGCAACACAAGTAGGAGTCCAAGCAAAGGACTGCATGATGGGTGAGCAAGAACCCAGCCATACTGAAGGCATTGAATACGAATCATTCTTTGATACCAATGTACCACACCTGAAAGCTGTTAGAGAGAGTGACGTTGGGCACGTGCCTGACACCCAAGGTAACCCTGCCTGTAATGTCAACATTCCTGAGGTTGAAAGTGAAGACTCTGTTGCATGGTGAGGAGGAGACTGACGTCCAAGCAAGATGAGGAACGGCAAAGTTCTGACGAGGAACAAGTTTCTGATGAGTCAAGACCTGTACAAACACCACCTGATTGGTATGCAACCGTACCAAAGGTGTACGAAAGGATGAAGAGCCAAGACAAAGAAAAGCAGTTGAAAGACTGAAAGACTGAGGTGTCTCTGTAATGTTAAAAAACATCTATTTTTTTGAAAGTGTATACTACGTGTTGTTCAGTCTATGACAATAAACATTAGAGGAGCATGTGAGTACCAGTGTATCAGGCTAAAACGAAGATAAATAAACTATTGTGGACAGAGTTTTATTACAATACATGTAATACCGCTGTCCGTCCTTTACTGCCATCTTTTTTTTAATTTAAACATATTTGCTCTCTACGTTTGCCCCAAGAGTAGTAACTGTACTCGTCTAGGGGGCTCACATAGTTACATTACTAAGCTAATTACACCGATTAGAAAGAAAGAAGAAAGAAAAAAAAAAAAAGGAAAAAAACTGCCATCTGCCATCTGGTTGGTTGGTACCAGTCTATTGTGCAAGAGGTTCGTGGTTCAAGTCCCGGCCAGACCATTACTCAGGGTCTTAAAATAAATTGAGAAGGTGCTGCCTTTGTAATTACATCTATAAATGATTAGACCTTTGCGTGGCTCGGATGACCACGTAAAATGACGGCCCCAACTCTCCACACTCCAAAACATTGCCCCGGAAGGACGTAAAAGAACCCACACCACAGTTCGACTAAGAGTAGGGCACAGAGTTCCCAGTGTGTGTGGTCTGTCCTACAGGCCCGCAGTAATTGGCTGACACTGTTGAGGTGACCCTGCCAAAGTTTGTAAATCACATGTAATATACATGGCATTATTATATTGTCAAGAAAAACTCACTGCACAATAGTCATTGATAGGATCCTTTCGTTTCATAGCAACATCTCGAACATGACTTCTCCCAAATATGATTTTTCCTATCAAAACATATCAAAAACATTTGAAAAACATCTGGGACTTATATTTACATTCATGACTGTATACAGCTATTTTATAAAGGCTTGTCCAATGGATACTTATGAATACTGCATAATGTATAGACCATGTGCATAAATGGCCGCTGCTAATTAGCATAATAGTCTGTTGAGAATTTATGTTTTGAGAAGCAAAAAGGTTCGAAATGATAGCAAATGCTCCAAGCAAGTTAGTCTATGAGTTTGAAGGTAATATATTAAATTCCTGCGAAGTTATGAGTACTTTATAGTGTGAAAAAACATGAAAACGAGGCTCTAAAGGCCTCGGTTGATAAATACATACAAAATTCTCGGGTTTTTTATCTGTAATAACTTCTTGAATATTAGGTCTATAACAACCCTTAGTTCCCAATTCACTTGGTTTTCTTTGTTATTCATAGGGAATTATCTATTATATAGACCGGTTGAACAATAGAGTCATTAAAAGCCCGGGGAGGGATTTGATATTCAGCAGGGAAAAGAGGGGTTGATGAATTGAATTGAATAGCTCATTATGAATTCATCGGGCTATATGCGTTGACCCGGGTCAAACACATATAGCCCGGTGAATTCATAATGAGCCGATTCAATTCATAAATATAAATATAATATAAATCAGAAGTGGAAGTGGTATTGGTATTGGTCTCTGTGCACTCTTCGGCCCATTCAATCCAAGTTCGAACACACCAAGATGTACTCCATTTTGTCCCTTCTGGGATTCTAGCTTCATTTCCGTTTGGCAAGCTCAATATCAGAAATCGCTCTGATGTTTCTTTTGTTTCCCCTTTTTGAGCGATTGCCATCCTCGGTAACTACCGTAGTAGTAGTACTAGGTACCGTAGCAGTAGTACTACATGTAGGTAACTCCAAATCGAGCAGGATATCGCTAATATCGAAGTCTGGGAAGTCCGGTACAAAAATGTCTCCGTCGCTACTCGCCATAGTTGCAAATGAAGTGAAAAATTGAAACTACTCTATTCTGAATATTTATAGTAACTATTCAAATTCAGATTGCATGCTTTCATATGAAAGGTTTTTGAGAGATGAATGTTTATTTCCGCCCACCCGAGAAAAACGTCCCATTACAAAGCCTTCAATTAGACAACACACAACAAAGAAAGAAAGAATTGTACATAATTCTCAGGAGATAGGTATTCTATTGTTCGTCCTCCAACCAATAGACCCTCCTTTGGGTCTGTTGGTATTTTGCGAAAACCACGTGAATTGGGAACTAAGTCTGTTAGTACGGCCCTCGGGCTGTATATAGCTTAATGCCTCCGTTCTCGGTAACTAACTCTTACAACTTTCAAATTTTGTGTATTTTGAAGTACACTTTCCAATGGCTGAAGCAATTTGTACTGTAAAGGTTTTAGTTTTTTTTTAAAAAGGTATGCATAATAATAATAATAATAATAATAATAATAATAATAATAATAGTAGTTTATTTATTCACGTAAAACACAAAAGAGCTTACAATAAAACTCGTTAAAAAGTGCACGTGCTAAAAAATCTAAAATATAATATTATAAAAATGATATACCTCTAAGATTAAAATCAATTTTGACTTGATCGAGCTGCAAATTCAGTATACAGTATTCACAAGACAACCATTCTTGAACCAGCTGTTCATAATATGCCTTTAATATTCGTACTTAATTTCGTGCATGCTTAATTTCGCATTTTTGTTAAGGCAGCATTTCGCGAGGCTTTATTTTCGCGATTTCGATAAGAGAAAATTGAAAAAGAGCATTAAATTTCGCGAAAGCGGGTCAACAACATCTATTTTTTCTAAAAAAAACCGAAAATCATGAACTTAATAAAGCCTCGCAAAATTAATATTAATATATAGTCAGTTAATATCTAGATTTCATAAATTACCTGGTAGAAATGGGAGAAGCCTGGCACCAGGGTTTTGTACTCCACCCTCTACTGGAAATTCCTCAAGTAATTTGGTCTTCAAACAAATTTTTTAAATCATTAAATGTTAAGGGTGCGTTCGATTGACCTTATTCCAGAATAGGAATAGACGAAATAACATCCCTAAATCGCTGTCACACATCTACTGTCCTCTGTACAATGAAACGATTCCTTGTTGTATTATAATAAAGTTACAAGGAACAGTTTGGAATTTTAAATGTGCTGAAATAAAAGCATCCAAGTGTTTATTCCGTGTATTCCTATTCTGGAATAGGGTCAATCAAACGCACCCTAAATATAGCTACCGGTATGTACATGTAGATGAATTAATACTGTGCACATATAGACACGTGTTTTATAGCTATTGATATGTGTCAGCTAGATGAATACTGCATATAGACATGTGTTTTATAGCTATTGATATGTGTCAGCTAGATGAATACTGCATATAGACATGTGTTTTATAGCTATTGATATGTGTCAGCTAGATGAATACTGCTATATAGATGACATATAGACATGTGTTTTATAGCTATTGATATGTGTCACCTACATGAATACGGCATATAGACATGTGTTTTATAGCTATTGATATGTGTCAGCTAGATGAATAATACTGCATATAGACATGTGTTTTATAGCTATGATATGTGTCATATATGAATACTGCATATAGACATGTGTTTTATAGCTATTGATATGTGTCACCTACATGAATACTGCATATAGACATGTGTTTTATAGCTATTGATATGTGTCAGCTAGATGAATACTGCATATAGACATGTGTTTTATAGCTATTGATATGTGTCAGCTAGATGAATACTGCATATAGACATGTGTTTTATAGCTATTGATATGTGTAGATGAATACTGCATATAGACATGTGTTTTATAGCTATTGATATGTGTCATAGATGAATACTGCATATAGACATGTGTTTTATAGCTATATATGTGACATACATGAATACTGCATATAGTGTTTTATAGCTATTGATATGTGTCAGCTAGATGAATACTGCATATAGACATGTGTTTTATAGCTATTGATATGTGTCACCTACATGAATACTGCATATAGACATGTGTTTTATAGCTATTGATATGTGTCAGCTAGATGAATACTGCATATAGACATGTGTTTTATAGCTATATGATGAATACTGCATATAGACATGTGTTTTATAGCTATTGATATGTGAAATACTGCATATAGACATGTGTTTTACTATTGATATGTGTCACATACTGCATATAGACATGTGTTTTATAGCTATTGATATGTGTTATAGCTATTGATACCTACATGAATACTGCATATAGACATGTGTTTTATAGCTATTGATATGTGTCATATGAATGTGTTTTATAGCTATTGATATGTGTCAGCTAGATGAATACATGCATATAGACACATGTTTTATAGCTATTGATATGTGTCAGCTAGATGAATACGGCATATAGACATGTGTTTTATAGCTATTGATATGTGTCAGCTATACATGTAATTTATTATTAATAATATATGATATGTAAATAGAACCTTTTTAACTTATTGTAAAATACTGCATTATGTGTTTATATAGCTATATATATACTAGGCTCTCTGGGAGACCAATCATATATAGACATGTGTTGATAGCTATTAATGAGACAGCCGTTGTAAAATAAAATTGATATGCTTTGATTGATATTGATTGATTGATTGAGCTATACATGTAATTTATTATAGATATGATGTAATACTGCATATAGACATGTGTTTTATAGCTATTGATATGTGTCAGCTAGATGAATACGGCATATAGACATGTGTTTTATAGCTATTGATATGTGTCAGCTAGATGAATACGGCATATAGACATGTGTTTTATAGCTATTGATACATGTATGTGTCAGCTAGATGAATACTGCATATAGACATGTGTTTTATAGCTATTGATATGTGTCAGCTAGATGAATACTGCATATAGACATGTGTTTTATAGCTATTGATATGTGTCAGCTAGATGAATACGGCATATAGACATGTGTTTTATAGCTATTGATATGTGTCAGCTAGATGAATACTGCATATAGACATGTGTTTTATAGTTATTGATATGTGTCAGCTAGATGAATACTGCATATAGACATGTGTTTTCAAGTGAAACTGAAAGGTTGACTAGCTAGCTGTTTCTAATATAAATTGGTGGTGGGTGGGGGACAACACAAAATTACACTTTAAATTATAGGAATACATGCATATCATGTACATACATGTTCATTATTTACAATATAATAATAATAATAATAATAATGGTTTAAATCAGTTTATCTGTTTAGTGTCACCCTCATTAAATAAAGTGTTATGATTATTCTTTATCAGTTATGATTAAGCTATTATTATTATGATTATTATTACAATATAGTATTACTATACTTATTTATCTATATTAGTTTTACTTAACTAATAGAAGATGACTCCGTGCTTCTAAAAAATAAGTTCTATACAAAAATAATGCACAGTGAGATCTTGAAAGCTGATCAAGTGACTACGAGGCACAAAGAAAAGTTCTGTCAAATCCACACCATATCCCCCAGGGTGGAATAATGCCCAACCACTGGGCCCTTCAAAGATTACGAATGCCCCACTCCGGGGATCCCATAGCATCCCCAAGTTGTCCTGAGAAGAAGCTAGGGGTATAAACACTCCTACCTGTAGATCAAAGAATTTGCTATATCGTCTATAAACAACATTGACACTTGAGTCAGACCAAGTGACACTTATAATATACACCTACAAAAGAATATTAAGCTTATTAAAATCCATACAATGATACATGTAGATTGTACAGTAGTTCAAACTATATAGGCATGAATAGATTGTACTATAACAACCGCTTTATAACCGCTTAAACTGCTTAAATTTAATAAACGTCAGACACAAATCCATACATCTATAAATAAGCTTACATAATTAACAGTTTGTTAAAATCGTTCGAGCTTTGACTAAATCTAATATAAGATATTGATCGAGTGTAAATTAGTGTAATACTAAAATACTTACATAATGTTTGCTGGGAACCTTTCGTTTCTGTATGTCAACAATCCTTACACCAGTTATGATTCTGTTAACCATTTTAGCCACGAATTAGCAATCACATACACCACAAAACAGCTCACAAAGTCCTTTGAGCCCGCGAACTTTCTGCTTTCCCTAGAAACCGGAAGTAGCAGAAACAAATATTATAGGTCATTGACCCCTCCCCTATTCGGTCATTGTCCCGCGAACATTCCCTCGTGGCTTGGGTTATAGCCGTACGTGGGACTTTGGGTAAAAATAAAAAGTTAACAAACTTAACAGAAGACTAAAACAGTATTTCCGGTGACATATTTGCCTCCAGCACCGGACGTTTTTGAGACGGCAACGGCAACCGGAAGTCAGATTTACTTCCGGTAGACGTTTTACATTTTGGCGGGCAGCCGTTGTCGCTTCGCGCGGACGTGAGAACAGCAAGTTTGGCGTCGTGTGGAAAACGTGAGTTTATTATCCTTATTTTTCTTGTTTCTGATATTATTTCATTCAGAAAAGTATAACAAGTCTTACGTTAAGCTCTTTTTTTCTCTCTTTAGGCGGATTTCTTTCAATAAAACTAATAACTTTCCTTTTTTTCTCAGTTATAATACATGTACAGGTTGTCGCCAAACTCAAACCTGGCTGAAGTGAGAAAATGGCATCTCAGAAACAACAGCCGTAAGTATTTTGAGTTCATATTTGAACCTTTGTATTTTCTTTGTAAGTTCACAATCCGATATATTCAGCTACTTGCATGATTTACTGTTAATCAGCTGTGTTTTATACCCACTTTGGGACAGTTCTGCTGAGTTTTTGTGGCATTCTCTGAGATTTCTCGCTTTCTTGTGTGATTTTCAGGGCCATGGAATGGACTGAAAATTCAAAAAACGAATGCGAGAGGAAGAGAAGGCAAGCGGAATCGACGTGGAAATGTCCGAAAGGGATGTGCTAATTGAAGAATTATGTGAAAAAGAGGAGAGCCTATCTGTTAAAACTGACAAGAAGAAAGCTGACAAGGACGCTGCCGAGGAAGTACGAAGAAAAGCAATGGAACGAGTGAAGGAAACGACCAAACGAAAGAGCTCAGGGTCAGACACAGAAGGGGGCGGAAAGAAGTCTCGAAAGAGTAGCGGAGAGGTCGTAGATTTCTTAAGAGAGAAAGCTAAAAGCGAACAAGAACTTCGCCAACAGGAACTAGATCTAAGAAAACAAGAACAGGAAAGGAGTGCGAAGCAGCAAGAAGATATTTTAAAGCTGATGGGCAGCAGCAGATGGCTCTCATGGAGGTCATTAGGAAACTTGCTGAAAAATAATTTCAAAGTGCAAGTAGAGTTGTTTTATTATGCCATGTTACTGTTAGAATTGTTTTCATTTTGTGCATTTCAGATCAATGTTATGATATTAATAGATTTTCCTTTCCATAAAAAGTTAGCTCATATTTTGTTGTTTAGTTCTGTCATGAGTATACTAACAGTATTAAAAACCGTTCTGTAAAGTTGACAGAAGAATATTAAATAGCCTGATTTATTTGGCATTTCAGTTTGCTGCTCATTTTTTGTGATCATAAACAGTACTGACTATTGGTTCTGCTATTTAAAAAAGTTGTCTTATGAATACTGCATACCTAGTGGCTATAATATTATGATAACATTCTTTAGAAATATGTTGGTTTAGTCTGGTTTTGACTTCTAAAAAGATTCTTTATATAATTTATTACAATGACAGTATTCACAAGACAACCGGCTTTTTTTGAAATACCTGTATGGGGCTTTAACTATTAAAAAAGTGTTCTGACATTTGCATTTGTGCCCCACCCCAAATTTGAGCAGTACTTTTAGACTTGATTCCAACCATTGCTACTCATTTTATTATGATCATAAAATATGTACATGTTTTTAATTCTGCCATGTTGTTTGTTTTACAATGTATGGATTAACTTATCTGAAATAATACTGCAGTGATGGTGGATCAAGGTAAAAAAACTCGGAGGTTTTATTGCCATACAGACATGTTAATGCATTATGAAGCAGTGCACAAACAATGTACATTTTCCCAACACTGCTCATACCAATCTTGAGATTTTTTTTGAAGTCCATAAATTTAACTGAATAATTTATGACCGTCCCCAAATAGCCATTCAACAGAGACTCTGACAGAACTCATAGC
Organism: Actinostola sp. cb2023; assembly: GCA_033675265.1. Taxonomy (NCBI): domain Eukaryota; kingdom Metazoa; phylum Cnidaria; class Anthozoa; order Actiniaria; family Actinostolidae; genus Actinostola; species Actinostola sp. cb2023. The sequence goes on along the minus strand of JAUJYZ010000242.1, from coordinate 122,999 downwards.
AGCATTGTAATCTTGCATTGCTGGGGTTAAGGCAGCCTGACGAAATGGTGCTTGAAGATGCAATCTGAGGGGATATGCCGGGTCACCGTACACATACATGGGATGTCCAGTAGGAGAAATGGCATTGGCTTGTAGTTCATGCAGAAAGTTAGAATCTACCAACATGAATCTACCAACATGCCAGCATCATGCTTTTTACCTTCTGGTATAAACAAAAAATATATGAGAAAAATATTAGAAAAAGGAAATGATCATTGCATAATTATCCGATAAACCACCCCCCATCTCCCCACCCAAAAATTATAAATTAATGACACAAACAAACCAGCAATGAGGGTTTATCATATAATTTCAAAACTCATAGGACAAACAAATTATTATCATAGCTGGAAAGACCTCGTTGAAATTAGTAAAAATGTGAAGTTTGGAAAAGATCGCTCCACAAATTACGAAGATATGAATTTTCAAAAATCGAAATTTTGTATGAAAACCTTTTTTGGCAAGAGTTGCCTCCAAGCGTAATTTCCATAGGTATTCATATAAAATTTCGATTTTTGAAAATTCATATCTTCGTAATTTGTGGAGCGATCTTTTCCAAACTTCACATTTTTACTAATTTCAACGAGCTCTTTCCAGCTATGATAATAATTTGTTTGTCCTATGAGTTTTGAAATTACATGATAAATCCTCATTAAACAGGTGTTTTGCCTTACCTATAGGACCATACATGTTTCCAATTAGTCCATTTGGTAGTGCCAGAGATTGAAATTTCAGAGAGTGGACCCGTTTTTGACGTAATATATCAACAACGAGTGCGAGTGTTTTATCAGGGGTTCAAAACACCGAGAAACTAATAGGGTTTTCCGATTTAGCGGACGTGGAACGTAATTTTCCGTCCTTAGAAAGTGAAATCACTTAGTAGCTAGTTTATAAATACTGGTAGAGTGATTTTCATAAACCTGTGAAACAAAGTGTAATTTCTAGAGTGTAATAGTCAAGTGACAACGAAAGAACACAATGGAATTATAGTGTATTAGTGCTAAATACGAGAATACGATAAAGTGTGATTCACAGATTTATGAAGTCATAGCTAATTGTTAAATATTTATTAATTGACACTAATGAAAGGCAGTCAAACACACAGGCACTGAGATAGAAAAGAAAAGAAAAGAAAAGAAAGAAAGACGGAATGAAAGAATCTAAAGGGAAAAAAAGCTAGAAAGAATAGCGGGTGCTAACTTTGCAATAGTACATCAGGATGAGAAACAAATGCCACTTCTCCAAATCAGAATCAATTTTTATTATCGTACTACATGTCTTATAAATATTTTCCTACGATTCGAAAGAAATCCACAAGTAGCAATGACATAAGGATAAAACGGTCTTTGATGTCGGAATGTGGATGAAATACTAGCATAAATTTTCAGAAAGCCGATAGCATGTTCAACTTTTATTCTGATCGAGGATAATATTCGGTTTGCGTTTCTTTGCCTTCTGTTATGAATAATTCTTCTGGGGGTTATGAGCGGTAATCTTCTCGGGTAACCTTTATCAGCAGCTAATCTTGCGCGTCGGGGCAATCCAAACCGTCCTATACCCAACTGGGGAATGGCTCTGTATGTCTGAGCATCATTTAGGTGCCCTGGAAATCTGAAAGGATAGATATCGATCAGAGATTATCGACAGTGAGAGGTGAAGAAGTTTAATCAAGCAAATAAGCTAACAATCGTATTTAGTAAATAAACCCCTTCTGCGGCTGGGATATCGGCTGATAATGTCCGAGGACTGATGAGAAATGATCCGAAAAAAAACAACAGTTGGCCGACTATAGCGAAGATTCGAGGGCATATGTGATATTTTGAGGACCATTTCTCATGCAAGGACATCAGCCGATATACCAGTGAGCATAAATTTTCGCGCGCTGAAACTCACGAAAAACTTCTTTAAAATGTTAAGATTTCTACTGCATATGTTTTTTTGTGTTTGCTGGCGTAACTTCCTCAACCACTCTTGTATTTGTTTCTATATAAAAAAAACACAATTTGTTTTGGATTTCCATGTTTGTTTCTCTTTTTTACGTATTTTGTTTTTACTGGGTGGATATCACTTCGGAAGGGGGTTATCGTCTGATATCCGTCCTGTGAAGATGTACCACGTGACCCATTGACCAATGACAGCGCGCAATGAAAATTTATCGTTGAGTTATAATATAAAATAATTACCCTGTCACTAGCAAGACTATTAATCCATCGTTATCGACGACGATTTGTGTCGTCATGAAGTGGAACTTCTTATCTCCCCTGTAGAATTCATTGGACCAGAGGGGCGTCGGATACGATGAACTGTTGCGTCAATCATCCCAACAATACTTGGAAAATTAGGCCATTCATTTAATAACGTGTTCCATTTTCTCATGTTAGGCCATGAAATGTAATGTTGGTAGCTGTTATATAAAATAGGCACGATGTGGTAAATTTCTTCTGCCACAGTACTTTTGCTTATGCCAAAAATATTGGCAAGAACATGCAATTTAAGATACTGTCTTAACCATATCATTACAAGAAGAACACGATTTCGGACATCAAGTAAACATCGACGCCTTCTGCCGCTTATTGGTGGACGAGGTAGCCGTCGTGGTTCCGATACTTGAAAACGAATTCTTTCAACTAAAGCTGACAGCGTTTCGGGTGTCTCACACGTACAATACCAGAAGATTTGTGGATTTAGCTCGAGAACACACCAAACGTCTCTTCCTTGATTCTCTATGCCAGTAAAGTTTGGAAATAATCTGTATATTATTCGCTCTTTTCGTTCATCGATTTCTTTCAATGATAACATTACAAACAATATGTTGGTAAGTGAAACGATAAAAGAAGGTACAGGAAGAAGTTCATTCATATCACTGTGGATTGTTTCAGCAATTAATCGAAGCATAACTATCACGTAGGTACAAGAGCTTGCGATGAAAGCTAATGGCGATGGAGGCAACTTGTCCATTATTCAGTCTGACTTTCAATGCGGTCGCAATACACTGATCTTTAATATTCGTTATCGTGGCCAGTTCGGCCGCCTGGAATATATTTATTCACCATGGTGTGATTCCAAACCACTGGCACCTATCAAGGAATGATGTAAAAAACAACAACGAATTATGCATTTGCGTGCTGATTTGAATTTGTCACCATGTCAGTGCAATTGACGAATTAGTAAATTTCACAGATGCATGCATAGTTTCTAAGTGTGCACGATTATCTCAGCTAAAAATGCAGGAATGATTACCAATACCAACATGAAATTGTGTCAGAATTGCGTGAAATTTATCACTTCAATGATCCAAACTGTGATTTTTGTTATTGCTATGTTCAACGAAACGGTTGTTCAATCAATAACGCTAATTCTCACTGTCTCCCTGGACAATGCATGGCACGAACAATTTGTTTACACCATACAAGTATAAATAGCGGTAGCGTTGCAATAATCACGTCACTGTGCATTGGTATGGACAACAACATCTTCTGGAACGCTGCATTAAGCGGGAAAATCGTTCCTCCCATTAAGGCGTCGAAGAGCAGCGCACACCAATGGCCGTATACTGACATAGAAGACGAGGCAATGAGCAGAAAAGTCGTTCCTCCCAGTAAGGCGTCGAAGAGCAGCGCACACCAATGGCCGTATACTGACATAGAAGACGAGGCAATGAGCAGAAAAGTCGTTCCTCCCAGTAAGGCGTCGAAGAGCAGCCCACACCAATGGCCGTATACTGACATAGAAGATGAGGCAATGAGCAGAAAAGTCGTTCCTCCCAGTAAGGCGTCGAAGAGCAGCCCACACCAATGGCCGTATACTGACATAGAAGACGAGGCAATGAGCAGAAAAGTCGTTCCTCCCAGTAAGGCGTCGAAGAGCAGCCCACACCAATGGCCGTATACTGACATAGAAGACGAGGCAATGAGCAGAAAAGTCGTTTCTCCCAGTAAGACGTCGAAGAGCAGCCCACACCAATGGCCGTATACTGACATAGAAGACGAGGCAATGAGCAGAAAAGTCGTTTCTCCCAAGGCGTCGAAGAGCAGCCCACACCAATGGCCGTATACTGACATAGAAGACGAGGCAATGAGCAGAAAAGTCGTTCCTCCCAGTAAGGCGTTGCCGAAGATGAGTAATCCTGCAAACCGAAGGTACACTGATGTTGAGGACGCAATGATAATGAAAGGTCTGGATTATCATGGGAGAGACTGGCGAAGTGTACTGTCTTTTATGAAAAAACATTCGGATGTAATAGGAGAGGAAAGGGGATTAAGGTAAAAAGAAGCCAATGTTAACGACAAAAAAGTCCAAGCATGTTTTAGAAAACGAGCTGCTAAACTACTCTCAAGTTCGCATCATACTCATCGTGAAAAACCAAGGTGAGTGATAATGATAACGATGCCGATAATAATGATGATTACGACTGTAAAATACACAACAATATGAGATTATTATTTAGATAAAATCCTTTAGACATGGGCATTTCGGGTGGTATCACTGGATTCAGTTAGATAAAGCGAGCAAAAGTGTAAATGCACAACGTAACTGGATGTGCAGTAACGATTGTAATGAATTGCATTACCATCTACAATACATTCTTTCTTGAAATGCATCAGATGTTAATCAAAATGCCAAAACATCTGAAATAGTGAGTATCATTGCATGACTGAAACAAATACTTTCACTGATAAATTTCATTATTATTTCTTTGTAGCACCAGCGCATGCAGGAAAAAGTTGGCCAATAGACTCGGAGTTTGAAGATATAGAATGTACAGAAGACCAGTCTCACACTGACGAGGAGGAATTATCGAATGATGTGAGGCAAGAGATGAAGAAGGTTACAGCGAAAATAAAAGAGAGAGATGACCGCTATGTTTTAAGTTCTCAACCAAATCAATCACAAATTTCAAGAAGTGCCGATCAGGATGTTCTCAGCGCTGTCAAGCGAGGACGACAAATGGAGAAAGACGATTGGTAATGAAAAATAAATACACTATATTAAGGGTTTCCTTGTATGCAGGCATCAACTTAAATACATTGTAGTGGCTTCATCTGCATTTGAAATGTGTTTATTGAACCAAGCTTGCGGCCATCTTCAGGGTTATGAAAGTACACAATTCCTACGTAGCTAACAGAAAGCGGTATCCATGGAATGATTAACTGAAATCTTGGTTCAATAAACAAATTTCAAATGCAGATGAAGCCACTACAATGTATTTAAATAAATAAATATACTGTTTTAATAGACGTTCTAATTACAGAGAACAAGAGTCACTCAACCTTTTTTTTCTTCTTCTTCTTCTTCTCTCGTTTAGGAAACCCAAGAAGATGAAGAGAACAACCAAGACCAAGAGAGACGAAAAGATGGATGTACTGCTTGACATGTTACCAAATTTATTGAATAACGCAAACGAAGCAGCTAAAGCTCACACACAAGCCATAAAGAAATGGGAGAGCAAGAATGATCTACAGAGTGACGATGAATAATTTATTGATATAAAATATTGACATAAATTATAATTTTTCGTAGTTTTCAAACATGGTATAAATGTCAGAAACCCGTGAAATAGATGTTAGCGTATTAAAAAAATATCCGAATTTAATAATAAAAATCACTTTGATGAAAGTAATGTATGACTGAAATTGAATATTAAAAACACAACATAGCAATAAAGGAGTACAAAATACGTCATTTTTTTCGATTTTAATATACGAATATACTAATAATGATTTTACTCGCATACTTTTCAGTGCATACCGGTATAACTATCGAGTAGAGAACCCCAACTCGAAAAAAAAACTCTGTCGAAAAAAACCCTCTGTCGTCTGGTACGGAAAATCACCGAGGCGAGACAAAAGTTCTCATTTTGTTTGCGTTTCAATCGAAATATCGGGTTATTGCGTACTGCTACCGCGTCATGTTTCCTCACTTTCAAAGGCTATACCGGTAGAATGTACGCCGATACGAAAATGTACCTCAAATAGAGTGCTTAATCCGAAAAAGAGTACAGACAATAACACCGTGAAATATTTCACTAACTAAATATCGCAAAATTTTGAAAACTGAAATCGTTGGTTTCTATTGTTTAATTAGTGGATTTAAAGTATAATCGAGTTTCCTTCAAAGCGGAAGATTTGGTTCCAATTAAGTAAAAATTCCACTAAATCGGAAACCTCTAATGAAAGCACGAGGCCGTAGGCCGAGTGCTTTTATTGTTTCGAGGTGTTTTGAATCCCCTGATGAAACACGAAGCACGAGTTTTTGATATTGCTTCTCAAACTCATTAATAATGAATGATTATCTGAATTGTTCTTGAGTCTCCTGAGAAAAGAACATAATAATTGCTTTTGTGTCTTGGCCTAATGAGTCACCTCGCAAGTATTATGTTTGTTAAAAAGTCTTAAGAGCTTCAAAATCGAATAAGCAGTCAGGTAGTCTAATGGATAAGTAGTGAGCGTAATGTGCGAGGGGTCACTGATTCAACTCTGGTTGATGATTTATCACTAGATTTTTTTCATGATAAGTAAGAGGTAGTAAGTCTACTTATAATATTCATTAATAATTCATTAGGCAGCTGTCCAATCTGTGCTCAGCATTCTGGTCACGTGGCTACCTTGTAACTCCCATACAATTTCCAAGAAACTTAAAGCACGGGGAGGGCTTGAATAGTTGGCAGGGAATAGGTGGGGTTGATTAATTACTGCAATTGTTCATAAGTATGATACAGAATAGTAATAAAGCTTATTAGTATTCTGTATCTGATACAGAATACTAATACACCTTATTAGTATTCTGTATCAGATACAGAATACTAATAAGCTCTATAAGCATTCTGTATCGATCAATGCATTATATGAGAGGAACAATACATTATCCTAAAAGCTAATTAAGAAAAATACTCCGTTAGATTTTGTTCCGCAGTTTCTTTAATGTAACTCCCTTACTCTATTGGAGCTTAGCGCCTTCACAGTTTTAACTATACCTACTACTGAATGATACAATCATTGGATTTCTAGCTTTGTGCGGCAATACTTTCACATTCTCAAATAAATTATAACAAACTTTGAAAGAGACGAGATTACTTCAAATTAAGGACTTCGCACAGTTCTTGCTAAATATTGCGTTACTTGCTACGTTATTCTTCAGTTTCAAGAACCTCGAATTAGAAGATGGTAAGGTAATGTTTGTCGAACTAGAACTTCATACGGAATTTATGTGTCAAAAGACAATTGTCAATAGACTCTTTCCTTGCTACCTTGTTTTTACGAGACATCTGCCAGACTTCAAAAATCTTTACACCACAGTTTGTGCTAGTTTGGGTACGTTCCCTCAACAACTGACTCTCTTGTGATGCACTTTTGGAAGTTTACGAAAATTGTCAGCCATCGTTTCAAATGCCCGTCTTAGCTCTATGACTTTCCTGTGAGAACTGTTCTGATTTGATTGAAAATAATCAAAACTATGTTCGCATTTCATTCACAATTAAAGCCCCCTTTGAAAACCAAACAAAAGTGTAAATGTATTCTAAATGAAAAAGCAGGCATATTACATATTTGCCGTATTTGTTCTTTGTTATGTCTTAATGAGCAATCAACTCTATTCAAAAACTACCAAGTATGAAAAGGAATAAAACATTTATTAAACAATCGATATCTTAATATAATACGAAACTGCTTTCATTGTTTAGTGCGGTCAAGCAATCGGAATGAGAATTGAATGCTAAAAGAACAGTTATTTAATTATTATATTATTTTCATCTCAATCAGATATTGACTACAATTCTGGTTGAAACGCCTACCTGGTTCAAACAATGATTAAACAATATCATAAGTAATTTACAATATTCGTGACAATGTTGTATCTTATTTACAATCTCTCGCCTTCGGCTCGAGATTGTAAATAAGATACAACATTGCCACTCATATTGTAAATAATACTAAGTTAAAGGTAAGTAACATAATGGTAAATATACAATAATTTCAGTGTCTTGATCAGTGTCTTGATCAGTTCTTCCTCCGGTATCAAGATACATCCACCTGACTCGAATCGTGAGAGCTGATTGGTTATTGAGCTAATGAATTATTAATGAGTTTGAGAACGTTATACACAACCCTTTGGTGTTCTCCAGGTCGGGAAATGGGCCTGACAGTACCGTCTATAAAGCCAAAGCAGTTGTCGAGAGGGTGCACCTTGTGAGGAGATGGCATCAGCATATATCTGCAATTCTGGAGGACTTTATAATATATCAAAATTCCACTGTGTCAGCTTATGGCCGTGATTGTCATGTTTGTGATCATGCTGATCTCTGGTACTGGTCTACCAAAACGGTGAATCATGTCTGAATAACGACACGGATATGACAGACAGTAGATAGCAGTGGCCGATTCGAGCTCACTTTTGCGTAATCTACGACTAAATGATCCATCATATTTTGAATAAAAGTATATGATGTCCTTATTTCAACAATAGTGGATTTTAATTTAGTATAACCTATCTCGAAAAATCCGTTATGTTAAACCAAATATGTTAAACCCAAAAACTATGGTATAAAGTAGGTGCGTTTATTTTTTATTGTTCAGAAATAGTACTTTACATAGTAAACATCTCATAATACCATAAAATATGTTAAACTCGAAAACTGTGGTATAAAGTAGGTGCGTTTATTTTTTATTGTTCAGAAAATAGTGGATTCATCTAATATTATTATCAAATTAATCCCTGGGGGTGCGTTTATTATTTAAAAAAATTATAGTATAGAATAGTATATAATGAGCTCGACATTGAAAAAGAATATAAACCCAATTAAAAAACCTATTAAAAAACAACCAAAAACATTTTTTATGTCTAGTAATCTTTTAGATCAAGTAGTATCTGAAATAAAACAACCAATTCTAAAACCAACTAATAGGTTTCAACCATCATCATTGAAACATATGGCTAAAAAGATTGCTAGCTTAGTTAAAAATCAGTTGAATAAATTTGCTGATTGGATTATATCGTATGTACCGAAAGATATTTAAAAAAAGTTAATACAAGGGTTGAAGCTTTGAAAAAGGAAGTCAATAATATCTATGAAAATCTCAAAGTACCTGCGACTAAAGCTAAGCAGAAAAATTCTGCATTAAAAGGATTTCTGAAATCTTACAGAATAAAAGGAGAGGTAAAAACAGACTCGAAAACCTTTCTAGAAAACAGCAAACAGGATGTTATCAACCTTCTAAAACATCATGAAAAGCCTATCAAGATGAAGTTTCTCTTAGAGTGTGAATTTTATAAGATGGACAAAAAGGAGAAGGTTTACACATATGGATATTTTCATTCAACGATCGAGATAGTTACAGAGTCGACCAATCTGGATGAGGTTTACAATCGTTTTAAGGATCAGATCTTAGAAAAGGTTGATAACTTCCAAAATCAAGGTTCTGGATGGATTTTTAAGAATGTTGTTAACTTAGATATAAATATTGATAAATATAAACCAATTTCTGGAAAATCTTATATAGAGCTCCCTAGAATATTAAAAAGGAAAGAAGCGATAGTTAATACAAAAAATGAAGATAATCAATGTTTTAAATGGGCTATGACTAATGCTATATTTCCAATAAAAAAAAATTCAGAAAGAATCTCAAAAGTTTTGAAAGCAAACGCAGAGAAATTAAACTGGAATGGTCTTGATTTCCCAGTACAAGTTGATAAAATATGTATTTTTGAGAAGAATAATACCAAGTATAGAGTCAATGTCTATGGTTATCAAGATGATGAAGTATATCCACTTCGGATTAGTAAAAAAAATATTAGAGAACAAACAATAAATCTGCTTCTAATTTCAAACGATAAGACCAACCATTACTGTTGGATTAAGAGTATGTCAAGACTGTGTTCAGCACAGATTAATAAAAACGGTCATGGATTATATTTCTGTGAAAGATGCCTCAATAGTTTCAAAACAGAGAAGTCCCTTAAAAAGCATTCTGAATACTGTAAAAACCAAGATGCTATTAAAATAACATTACCAAAGAAAGGTACCATGCTAAAGTTTAAGAATTATAACAACAGTATGAGAGTACCATTTGTGATTTATGCAGATTTCGAATGCTTCACAGAAAATATATCTTCATGCCAACCTGATGAAGGTAGATCGTATACCGAGAAGTATCAAAAACATAAACCTTCAGGCTACTGTTTCATGATAAAATGTTATGATGATAAGCTGTATAAACCAGAGATGGTAAGGTATACTGCTAAGAGTGATGGTGAGGATATAGGTCAACATTTTGTGAACTCAATAGAAAAGTCTGTTAGAGGATTATATTCAAAGTTCAACTACAATAAGAAGGTAAAAATGACAGCAAAGGATAATAGAAACTATAAGAAAGCAACTGAGTGCCACATTTGTGAAAAAGAGTTAGGAAAAGATAAGGTATTAGACCACGACCACCTTACAGGAAGGTATCGTGGAGCGGCTCATAATGATTGCAATCTAAATTATAAAATACCTAAACACATCCCAGTGATATTTCATAATCTTTCTGGGTACGACGCTCATCTATTCATAAAAAACCTAGGAGTTACAGATGGTAAAGTGGATTGTATACCAAACAATGAGGAAAAGTATATATCTTTCAAAAAATCTATAGTAGTAGACATTTTCACTAACAATGAAGGAAAGACTTGTAATGTACAACGTGAGATTAGATTCATAGATAGTTTAAAGTTTATGGCATCATCTCTAGATTCACTTGTTAGTAATCTCAAAAAGGAACAATTCAGAAATATGAATATGTTCTATGAAGGTGAGAAACTAGATCTATTATTGAGGAAAGGAATATATCCATATGACTATGTAAATCGGTTGGAGAAGCTAAATGAAACATGTCTTCCACCAAAAGATGCATTCTATTCAAAGTTGAATGATAGTAATATTTCAGAAAGTGATTACAAACATGCACAGAAAGTATGGATGGCATTCAAAATTAAAAAATATGAGAGAATACCACAATCTTTATTTAATGTCAGACGTTGTTCCTATTAGCTGATATTTTTGAAAACTTTAGAGATGTCTGTATTGACAACTATAAACTAGATCCTTGTTGGTATTATACAGCTCCAGGTCTTAGCTGGGATGGTATGCTTAAGATGAGTAAGATTAATCTTGAATTGTTATCTGATTCTGATATGGTTCTTATGATTGAAAAAGGGATTCGTGGTGGTGTTTCTATGATTTCAAAAAGATATGCTAAAGCTAATAACAAGTATATGAAAAATTATGATAAAACTCAAAAATCATTATTCATAAAATATCTAGATGCCAACAACCTCTATGGATGGGCCATGAGTGAAAAATTACCCACACATGGGTTTAGATGGATGAATAAATTAGAGATTAAGAGCTGGAAGAAACACCCATGCATCCTAGAAGTAGATCTAGAGTATCCAGTCGAATTACACAACTTGCATAACGGATACCCACTAGCTCCAGAAAGGTTAATGATTAACAAAGTTGAAAAACTAGTTCCAAATCTTGGTGATAAGAAAAATTATGTAATTCACCATCAAACATTAAAACTATATGAGAGCCTCGGATTGAAGATAACAAAAATTCATAGAGGTGTAACATTCCAGGAATCAGACTGGTTGAAAAAGTATATCAGTCTTAACACAGATCTTAGAACAAAAGCAACAAACGATTTTGAAAAAGATTTCTTCAAATTAATGAACAACAGTGTATTTGGAAAAAACGATGGAAAACATTAGAAACAGACAAGATATAAAACTAATAACAAATGAAAAGCAGGCAAGCAAATTAATTAACCAACCAAACTATAAAAAAACGAACCATATTCTCAGAAAACCTAGTTGCCATCCATATGACAAAAACAGAATTAGTATTCAATAAACCAATCTATCTTGGAATGAGCATCTTAGATCTATCAAAGACGTTGATGTATGACTTCCATTATAACTATATCAAAAATAAGTATCAAGAGAAAGCACAACTATTATTTACTGATACAGACAGTCTGATGTATGAAATAGAAACAAAAGATTTTTATAAAGACATTGAAAAAGATATTGAAACAAAGTTTGACACATCCAACTATCCAGAAAACCATAGTGGAATCAAAGAAAGAGTAAATAAAAAAGTAATAGGGATGATGAAAGACGAGACATGTGGAGAAGAAGTAACTGAATTTGTAGGTCTTAGAGCTAAGTTATACGCATATAAAACAGATGATGAAAAAATTGGAAAACGTTGTAAGGGTGTTAAAAGGTCAGTAGTAAAAAATGAGATCACATTTGACGACTATAAAAAATGTCTATTCGAAGGTCAAAAAGTCATGAGAAAAATGAATGTAATCAGAAGTCACAAACATACTATTTATACTGAAACGGTAAATAAAATAGCATTATCTAGAGATGATGACAAACGAAATATTCAAGCGGATGGTATTCATACCCTAGCTATAGTTATTTCAAAACAATGTGATCCAAAAGAATAACATACAGTATCAGGTGGTAGCTGAGTATCTTCAGGAACAACTTGTAACTCCTCTCTAACAAAATTACGTTTTGGGGCCCCATCAGAGAGGTAATATAATACAGGTTGATCAGATGATACTACAGTTCGTGATATATCATATATACCCATTGACCATATAGGATCAGTGGCACGATGTTTATCACCACCTTCCAGCTCACCAGGAGCATAGAGATATCTAACTTTCACACCTGCTGGGAGTCTATCTTCTTTTAATCCAACAGGTCTTTTATAATTCACATAGGTTTCATCAACCTCTTTTAATTTTATAGCAGCATCAATCGGTGTTTTACCAGTAATTCTTTTAACACCAGTGTTTATACTTTGTATGACCGCTGGCATTCTATTAACCCATTCACGGGATCTTTCATTATTTTCCTTTAACATTTCTTTAGCATACTGGTGGCTAAATAGTTTCTCAGCAATGGTTCGATTAGCACGTTCAACTATTGATTGTGCTCTATGATTTCCAGCTTCAGATCTTTGTATTTTTATTCCATGTTTTTTCATAATCGATGTAACTTCACCCATAAATTCAGTGCCTGGGTCTACCATCATTGTTTCAGGCCATTGTAATTTTCTAGAATATATTTTATTAAAAGCTTTAGTTACTTCTGTTGAATACTTAGACGTCAAGGGTTCAGCATCAACGTATCTACTAGCTATATCAACTACTACAAGAGCATATTTGTATGTTTTTCTTTTAACAATATCATGTGGTAAAAATAATAGATCCGCTTGATGTATTTCATTTGGTTTTTCAACATTCCAATGGTATCTTGGGATATAGTTTGGAGGTGGTAAATAGATCTGCCATAATGCTTGTTTCTCCAACCAATTCTTTACAATATTTTTATCAATATCTGCTGCATCTGCTAATTTATTTATAGCATCATATCCTTTCCAATAGCCATAAGCGGAATAGTATATTTTTGAAAGTTTCATATCTTCTATATAAATATATAATCTTTTATAATGGTATATAAATGGCACAAACAATTCCAGAAAAATTAGATATAAATAGGGTTTATAAACAGCCTTATGGTTTGAAGGCTGAAAAAGCACTCCATCGTACAACTTTCAACCCCTCTTCAGCCAATCCAGGAGAAACATTATACGTTCATATTCCTAAACTGTCAGATAATGTCGTCATTGTTCCTGGAAGTGTAGGGCTTCTTTTCAATCTAAATCTAGCTACCACCGGTCAAGCTAACAATACTATTGTAAATAATTTGGGGAGATGTCTTATTCAACGTCTGAGGATAGTATTCGGAGGAGAAGTCATACAAGACACCAATAGATATGATTTATATCAAACATATAATGATTTGTTTATGTCTAAGGAGGAACGTGAAAATAAGTTATTAGAAGGTATTAGCGATTCAGCCTTTCGTAAGCATCGAACAGCTGCGGGTGATAAGGGCACCGATGTACAAGATATTGCTTTTGCGGGAATATATGGTACAAAATTTAGAATACCAATCGATCATCCTATTCTGAACGACCATGGTATATTCTATCCAAGGGGGTTATCACACACCTTAACATTCGAGATAACACTACCTCAGAGTTCTGATATAACTATAACATCCGATAGTAGCAAATCATTTGAATATCGTCTTTCTAATTTGGAACTTGAATATGAGTGTATTAGCAGTGAATATCTAACACGTGAAGCCATCTCAGCATACCAGGTTGGTAAAGGATTTTTTTATGAAAATGTGTTATTGCACAAAACATTTACCATATCAAAAACAAACGATAGTGTGATTAATCAACATATTAATGTTCCTAGACGATCGATGATAGGTGTTTTAATGCTTTTTACAGATGCATACACCGCAGGTAGTAGAGATTCAGAGAAGTTTGTTAATCCTTCTATCACAAAGGTGGAAATTAATATTGATGGCATGCCAAATAAGCTATATAGTAGAGGTATGGTACCAACAGACTTCTGGCAATCTATTTTAAGACGATTTGGTCTCCAAAACAATATCACACAAAAAGAGTTTTATAGTGATAAATTTGCTCTTTGGATTGATTTGAGAACATTTTATGACAACAAGATCCACGGAAATGGACTTGTTCTTAACTCGATAAAAGATGGTGTCAAACTACAAATAAGTCGTAAGGTTGGTGCTGGAAGTAATATAACCTGTTACATGTTTATTGTTGCTGATGGATTGGTGGAAATTCAAGATAGTAATTTGAAATCGATTTTGTATTAAAGTATTATTTACTAATATATATATGGAAGAATTGAAAGGTAACACACCATTTCACTGTATTATAACAGGACAAACAAATTGTGGAAAGACAAAATATTTAGTTGATATACTAAGAGGGGTATATAGAAATGTTTTTGAATATATAGTTCTAATATGTCCAACCTATTCGAAAAATAAAACGTATCAGGGGTTTGCTCATAACGATCCTAGGTTTATTGTTCTATCACCGGAATCAGATGATGTGGATGAGATAAATGATTTACTTTCATGTTGTCAAACAGTATTCTCTGGTACCAACACATTAATAATATTAGACGATTGTGCATTTTCAAAGGATCTCAAACAAAGATCAAACAAGTTTATTAAATTAGCGTTCAGTGGTAGACATGAAGGGTTATCCCTATGGGTATTAACTCAACAATTATCAAGTATAGCTAAACCGTTTCGAGAAAATGTTGGATGTATTATTTCATTTTATAATCCTAATCTGTTGTGTGAAAAAACTCTGTTTGAGGAATATGGAGGAAATATGGGGTTTGAAGACCGGAAGTCTTTTATTAAAACATTAAAACAGGAAAAATACTCAAGAATGTGTTTTTGTTTGAGACACCCATATCAATCATACATTGAAATTCCAAGCGTTACTATTTAAATATAATGTATGTATAGTATAATATATGAGTTCAATACTTGATCAATATATGAATGATGAGAAACTAGATACTATTCAAGAGGAGGTTGAACAACCAAATGTTGATAAGAAATTGAGTAAAAAGAAGAAACCAATAGTTAATTTAGAGATAGAGGAGAAACGTGAACAATTATCTATTTTAGCTGTTCTAGGCACAATTGAAGCATATACAGGTCAGAAGATGAGTCTCGGTGATGTTAAGAAATTATCATTGAAGGATGTTGATAAATATTATAATCGTTATCAAATTATTCTAGGGAACAATGTCTCAAGTTCTCTTGTCAATTCAGGTATAGATGCAGCTGTTAGTCTCCTTTCTTATGGGATCCCAATTGATAATCCCACAGAGCTTTCTAATGATTTGAAGAACAATGAGATGTTAAGACAGGAGTTAAATAATATTGCTGGATACGTTGTTTTAAGAGGAGGACGATTTGTGGCTTTAGCAAGCTGTCTAATCCAAGTGGCAAAGCATGTTAAGATTAGTAATAGTGGTGATGATTGGTTAGCTCCACCCATCATACATAGTAATTTAGAGGAAGATATTCTTGTAGATATTAAACAAGTTGTTGATGAGCACTCTTGAGCACTGTTGAGCATACTCTTGGAACCTGTTGAGCATCTGTTGGAATCTCTTGAGCAGACTCTTGAGCACTCTTGAGCAGACTCTTGGAACCTGTTGAGCAGACTCTTGAACACTCTTGAGCAGACTCTTGGAATTCACTTAAAATATTATTTATTATATAATAATATATAATATGGCATTATCAATTAGAAAATTTGAAAACATAAAACTTGGTATTTCTATAGATACATATATTGATGATAAACAGAATATATGGTTCAAAGGTATAGATGTTGCAAAAGCGTTAGAATATAAGAAACCTAGAAATGCAATTGGAACACATGTCGATGAGGAATATAAAACAGAATGGGAAAATGTATGTCAGAATACAAATTACACAACCGCCCCATTTCAGGGCGGTTCTTCAGAGCCCCTTAGAAATCTTAAACCACACACTATATTCATAAAAGAACCGGGATTATATTCTCTTATCTTCAGCTCTAAAATGGAAGCCGCCAAACAGTTTCAAAAATGGGTGTTCTCTACAGTATTACCATCCATAAGAAAATATGGGTCTTATCAAGTGTTTAACAACCCAAAAACATTATCATTCAAGATTGAAAATGAATATGACCTACATACAAAAGTGGTTCAATATATTAGACGGTTCAATCCCAACCTTCTTATGGTAGCAGGATTAGGTGAAAACCAGGATTCTAGTAATAAAAGAATTCAATCTTATAAAAAAGGTTATATGAAGGGACAACCAGACTTGATTATTAATAACTTTCATAAAAAATATTGTGGCCTCTGTATAGAATTTAAAACACCCACTGCTACTGGTGTTACTTCTATTGAACAGAAAAACTTGTTAGAAAGATATGAGGAAAATGGATTCAAATGTGTTGTATCTAACGATTATGATCTTATTATCAAAGAACTAAACAACTATTGTATGGATATTAGATTGAAGTGTAAATATTGTAGTAGAGGATTTATAACAAGTAACACATTAAAAAATCATAATAAATATTTTCATAGAATCTCTTGAGCATCTGTTGGAATCTCTTGAGCATACTGTTGAGCATCTGTTGGAATCTCTTGAGCAGCTGTTGAGCATACTGTTGGAACCTCTTGAGCAGTTGCTGAGCATACTGTTGAGTTGATATTTTATAAATATATATAAAAAAATAAAATATGTTTATAGACTATATGACTGAAGATAATAAAACAGAGATTATTACCAAAGAGCCTGAACAAAAGATAGTCCATATTAAGGATCCAAAAAGGGTAGAAGCCGGTAAAAAGCTTGCTCTTTATCATCAAAAAGCTAAGAAAGCTCTTGAAATGGAAAAGAGCCGTGATGTTACTGATGATTATATTGAAGATAGCCGTGATGTTACTGATGATGATATTGAAGAAGGTTCTAGTTCAAAATGGATGCCTAGTATGACAATAGTGCTGACGATCGTTGGTATCAGTTTGACTGCTTTAGATCTTTATCTGAGGTGGAAAAAAAGTGATCAATCAAATATAAAATCTATAACACAACCAAAAATAGATCACAATGATGTAAAAGATGATAAACCAGGTAGAACATCAATGATCCCAATACCTAGAATTGGGATGGAATGATAACTATATAAAAATAATTTAACTTTCATATTATATATAAGAAGATGGAAAACAAATTAGTTAAGTCAACGATGGATTCCGCTGTCATTATTGGGGTAGCGGCTATTATTGGATATGCTGGTAAGAAAGTTATGAGGGAGAATTTTTTGGTGATCCAAGCACAAGCGTCACTAATTACGGCAAATGGGTGCTTGTTCTTGCTGGAAGTATGTATGTTAAACAATATCTAGAAGATCAAAAGATTCTTCCAAAATCGGTATAAAAAGATAATAGCATTGTATAATATATAGATGGCAAGTGCTATTGCGATGATGATAATGGGGGCCGTTTTAAATGCGTCAGCCTTTACAGGGTCGATGTATTTAGCTAAAGCCCTCAGCTCAGATCCTAAACATACTGATGGGGAGAGGCTTCGACACGATAAAGCACTTGAAAAATACCAAAAAGATATGGGAGAATTTGAAAAGGATCGACAACTATATCAAGACTGGTTGACTACTCAGTATGAAAGAAAGAATATAGCTGATAATAATCTAAGGAATACGGATCATAATTTTAAACTATATAGGGATGTACACCCCGAATCAAACATTAATAAGCAAGAACCACAATTCTCAGACTATTATAAACCGAGTAGTAAACAAAAACAATATGAAATTCTATATGTTGGTGGTGGTATGTTGACTGCTGGTTATTTAGCATCAAAAAAATTATATAAAAACAATTTACTAATTTATATAAAAACAATTTACTAATTTATATATAGTAGATGGAAGGTGAAATATTTCCTGATACAGATTTTCATCCTCTTGAAGGAGGGTCTGAAGATGTAAACATCCCTATCACAGATGATGAACTAGCGGAATTATTACCACAACAAAAAGAACCTAGACACACTTGGTGGGAACGGACTAAAGAATGGTTTCGTAGGAGGGGGATATCAAGAGAACGAGGATATAAATTATTTAAGACCTCTGATGAAAGCAATGAAGATTGGGTAATAAGGGCAAGAGAAGACATAGAAATGGTAGACCTTGCTAAACATAGTGAAGAAAGAGTTGAAGAAGCTTGGGATAGAATCAAAACCAAGTATCCTAATGTAAATCCTAAAAACTCTCCATTCGTCACTACAATTGATGAATATGATAGAGTGATAGTAAGAATTAATAGACTGGGCAGCAAACATCATGTTCTGTTTAATGCTGAGGGTGAATTAAATGGTAAGTTACCTAAAACAATTGTAAACTATCTTGGTGATCCTGCTGAAAAAGTTGTTGAGAATAATGAAAGAACTATATTTTCACATCGAGAAAAATTACAAACATTAAAAGAAGAATTGGATAATATATCTCAAGCTGGCTCTAATGATGTTAGAGAAAGATTGAATATATCACTCCGTGAACAGATTGAGGAAACTAGAAATGAGATTGAACAATTAGAAGAACAAAATGAAGTAATAGAAGGGCGAATGTCTCTGAGAGATCGTATAAAAGCTGTTTTTAAAAAGTATGGTTTTACTGTTTTTTCTGTTGTATCTGCAGTTAGTATTATTATTAGTGTTATTATTTCTAGTCTAAAAAGCGGATTATCCGGTGTTGCAAAAGGTTTAGGAAATGGTTTGAAAGCTATTGGTAAGAAGCTAGCCCAGATACTACCCGGCATGCTAGGTAGTATAGCTTCTTTTATTTTCAGAACCGCGGGTGAGGTTATTAGTTTCTTAGCTAAAAACGCTTGGTTATTGATAGTTGCTGTTGTTTTGTATTTTGTTGAAAGATATAAAAATAAAAGATGATTATATAGTATAAATGGTAATATTGTATATTGAAAAAACAAAAGCAGATGAAACTATTTGGTTTAAAAATCCTATTAAAAAGAGTACACGTATATCACTTGTAAGTTGTAGTTTTTATAATGAAATATATAATCTTGTAGGTGATGGATTGATTTACTATGATGAAAAGAAGTTTGTTATTATTATTCCGCTGGGGTATTACACACAGAATATATTTAAAAAATGTGTTATAGATGCGTTGAAAGTTAGTGACAAAGTCTCCATCGAACTATTGAATACCGGAAAAAATATGATGCTCATAGCCAATCAGGCTGTAACACTAAACCCGGGTTTAGCTAAATTATTAAACATCTCAATAAACCTTGAACAAAATTCAAGAAATGTTATAAATATTATTAAACCTACTCAGTATGCACTATATTTGTATTGTGATCTTATTGATTCTACACAGGTTTTATTAAATAATAAATATTCACAAATATTAGAATGTGTTGAATTAAACAAGGTTGGAGAAAAACTAACCTATCATCCTAATAATACCCTGTACACACCTATTAAAAATGATGATTATATTAATAGTATTAGGGTTTGGGTTACAGATTCTAGTGGTAAGAGCATTGATGCTGGAATATATCCAATGATGATGGTGATTGAAATCATATAAAATAATAATATGTAGTATTATATATATGGTTGATTATGATATGATTTATCCGGAAGTACCAGAAGTACAACAAACTGGTGAAAACTTCAGATTACACAAAATAAATATGGTTATATCTCAATTAGTAACGGAGATAAAACATTACGAAAATGTTAGGAAAAAATATATTAAGATACGTGGTATACTTCATAAAACTGCAGTTGCAACAGGAGTCTTATCTGTCATTTTAACCGGTTCTGGTGTAACTACTAGTTTAACAGGACCTGGGATCATTATCGGTGTTCCTTTATCGGCTGTTGGCGGGTTGTTAGGTTTAATATCAGCTAGTTGTACAATTTTCACGAAAAAACTTACTAAAAAGGTAACAAAACATGAAAATACTATTCAGCTTGCAAAATCAAAAGAAGATAGTATATGTGATCTTGTATCAAAAGCCTTGAGCGATAACAAGATTGATGAGAAAGAATTTGAACACATTATGACTGAACTCAAAAAATATGAAAAACTAAAGAGTAGTATTAGGGTGAAACGGAATAAGGCTTTTTTAAAAAACGATGTTCCAGATGTTCAAAAGATGAGGGAGGAACTGAGAAAGGAGATTGTAGACCAGCTCGTAAATCCAAAGAAATAACTTTATCCTTTGATACAACACCTTACGGAGGGTATATATACAAGTTGCGATATGATAAGAATTAAATATATATAAATATTATCTCATATTATAATAATATAATATGAAATTTACTGAATTCATTAAAAAGTATCCAAATTATGATAAATTTCGTTTTTCAGAGGATAGTAGTAGTAATGTTCAATTTCTTAGTAATGGTGTTGATTACAATCCGTTTGATGAGAATGGTAATCTAGTTAAAACAGTATATCCATTTCCTCTCTGGCATGGTAAAGTTGAAGAAGGCCCTGAAAATATTCGTGACTTCCTTAGAACCACATCTAATAACACATTTCCAAAAGAGCTAACTATGACAAAAACACTATACCCAATCACTTGTACATCATTTGATAAACCACCTCCAAAGTATGATTCCACATCACTCGATATTTATGTAACACCAAGTAAAAAGTTTACAATAAAGCCACGAGATATGTTAACAGATATAGTATTAAATCATGTTACTTCGAAAGAAGCTTACATATGGTTGAATAGTCCTAATATGTCTTACTACCCTCAACAATTAAGTTTCGCTTGTTGGTGTGCAACTTCTGGATGTGGAATCGGTGTCGACCTAATAACAAAAATCAATAATCCTATGATCAACTCATTACTCAAATTTCATATACTGTTTACGAGTAGGCGAGTTTTATCACAGATGAATGTTCAACTACTGGAGATCGATCTTTTACTAATATTAATAACAAATTTGATAAGAGTGGTTATAATAAGATATGTCGAGAGTTTGATATATCACCAAATAGTAACTTTCGATTTACTGGTGATGAAAACAATGGTCTTGGTCGAATCTATAAGAAAATATTTGATAAGGTTGATGATGTAACTAAATCCTATGATAAAAAGATGGATGGATTGTTTACAAATAAATGGCCTGGTGGTAAATTCAAATTTGGTGATGAGACTGGACAATACGGTGGAAATAAACTTGATCATATCTCACCACTACAAGAGCATCCATATTTATATTTTATGCTGAAAAAATCAAAAGGTTTAACCAGAGCTGGACTCTCACGACTGAACCAGTCAATCGAGGCTTATGTGTATTGTATCCTAGGATCTCAAGTAAATACACGATCATCTATTGTTGACAACTCGGGTTCTTCACAAGAAACACAACTTGAATTTTTAAGACTATTCGAAAGCAGTATAATTGAGGTAGATATTTCTAAAAGTATACAGAGACACCAATTAGCGGTACAAGAATCGAAACAAAAATTAGATCTTGCTGTGGCTATTGGTTGCTGGTTACTACCATCGAATCTAATAATCAATAATAATACTGTTATCGGTTATAATAATAAGTTGTTAAAAGCTTCAGCAGATATGACCTTTGGTGTTAATAATATTAATTATGAAACGAAATCTGTTGGTATAAAACATAATAACATGGGTCATTCAAAGGTTAAACTACCACATCAGATTGATAAACCAGATATTTCAAATAAGTCAGATAAACCATATGTAAACCCTTCACCACCATCTAAAACACATGAAAATAATTTAGCTGCTATAACAGTTGGGGCTGCTGGCCTTGCTTGGTATATGTTTCGATAGATGTATACAATCATCAATTTCCAACAATTACATTTTTAATTATTAATTAGAAATGTAACAAAAAAATAAAACATCAATCAATTATAACTATTTTAATTCACGTAATTTACTGCGATTCTCTAACAAGTTAGGTAAATCCCCCGGTTTTAACCCATACACATAAGGATTGAATCCCTGGATATGGTTCCATACTGCCTTATTAATTTTTCTTCTTATAGCAGTATTGGTTAAAGCTTCTTGGACTGTAGTATTAAAATAATATTCTAACTTAATTTTATCATTTTTAAATGTTAATAGATTTCTTCTAATACTAATTAATTTAAGATTATAACTTAAAGCTGAATTTGATAAAGTTTCTAGGAATACTTTAATATTCTTACTTTTCTCATAACCTGAATCACCCTCATTATAATGGCTTAAATTTGGTAAACTATCTATGAAAATAAAATGATTAAACTTACTAAATAATGGGTTATTGACTGGTTTAAAATCCCAACCAGCACCGAAATATACTAGTGTATACCCATCTTTATTTGTTTTTTGATTTGAGACCTTTATTTCAAGTACAGCCTGATCTAAAAGATTACTCGACATGAAAAAGGATTTTGGTTGTTTTTTTACTTGGGGTTATTTTCTTTTTCATACTTGTTTTTTCAGGTACTGCTTTTACAGATTTTTTAGTTGGGTTTATCCTCTTTTTAATACTTGTTGAACTCATTATATACTATTCTATACTATAATTTTTTTAAATAATAAACGCACCCCCAGGGATTAATTTGATAATAATATTAGATGAATCCACTATTTTCTGAACAATAAAAAATAAACGCACCTACTTTATACCACAGTTTTCGAGTTTAACATATTTTATGGTATTATGAGATGTTTACTATGTAAAGTACTATTTCTGAACAATAAAAAATAAACGCACCTACTTTATACCATAGTTTTTGGGTTTAACATATTTGGTTTAACATAACGGATTTTTCGAGATAGGTTATACTAAATTAAAATCCACTATTGTTGAAATAAGGACATCATATACTTTTATTCAAAATATGATGGATCATTTAGTCGTAGATTACGCAAAAGTGAGCTCGAATCGGCCACTGCTATCTATTCAGACGTTTTAATATAACATGCACAAGGCCTCAACTCCATCACATACTGTTATTTGTTCACATCTTATTACTGCTGGTATTTGGAGAGCTTCTGCCAGAACATGGACGTCTTGTTTTCTAACTCTAAACTCAGATAAACATTCGGATTCTTGCATTTCTTCAAGTTTGAAACGGTAATAAGAGCCGTAAGGAAACTCCGGATTTCTTGAATAGTAGGTTTCAAATAATAACACAAATTCTTCGTCGGAGAGTACATTGCTATCAAGAGAAATGAGGAGAAGATCTCTAATTTCTTTGAAAGACGACATTGTTTACACGTATTTCAGTAAAAAGTATCGACTTCGCAGCCGTCGCGCGCGTTTGCTTAATTTATATTTGGGGGGGAACAACGGCGTTCTCTCCCTAGTCTTTCCCGGTCCCTCACGTCGCCGTTGCCTCAAAAACGTCCGGTGCTTAAGTTTCCTAATAACTGGTCGACAGGGTCAGGTCTTCGTGTAGCCATCAGTTCTATTGTCGTTCTAGCTATGTATTGTTTTTTTAGCCAGGACTATACTGAGTGAGACTGAGGTGTAACTGATATGAAGGTCACGTGACTGAGTCTAACACATTTTTAAATACAGCTCAGACATCAGGGCCGTACACAGCACAGGGGCAAATGGGGGGAGGCCCCCCCCCCCCCCCCCCCCCCCCCCCCCCCCCCCCTTGCAAGGCGAAAAAGATACCAAAAACTACTGAGAACTGTACTAGTACAGGAGCCCATTACTAGGAGCCTTCCTCTAGTATATAGGTTCATGTGACATCAAATGCACAAATTGGGCTATTTTTAGATATGCAAATTTCCGAAGAATTTCAAATTGAAAAATAAAATGGCCGCCAAACGGAAGACGTGAGGACTTGATCCAAAATATTGATATTCTTAATCCATGGAAGTCCAAGTCTATTTTTCCCTTGCACAAGAACGAGACAACTGTGTACAATGAATGAATCACATGTATCAATAAACTGACATACTGCCAGAGCGCTTAGTGGAGACTTTTAGTTTGGCGACTCACGTTGTCGCGAAATTCTTCTACGTTCTTATACCTATCGCTTCATATGTTTATTCTTGTTTTATCAACTTTCATTTGGTTTTTGATTCATGATTTAGTCTTCGTAAGAATGAAGCGTTCTCCAATGATTTCGACTCTGATGAAGCAAAAGTTGGATAGCGGCGCCAACATAACAATTAAACCACACAAATGTGCACTTTGCTAAAGAACTTCTTCGCCGAAAGATAGTCGAAAAACAACTGAAACTTTCAACCGACGAACCGTGCCTTAAAGAGCGGCAAAGAACACTAAAACAAGAGGGTTATCACTGAGTGTATGCGAAGTTCATTCGCCAAAGGCGTCTTCAGTTCAAAGAAGGCAAGAAAGCCGGCACTCCAAGATCAGCCGATGAATAAAAATGCGATAAAATTCATCCAGGCCACAGAAAAAGAAGCTCCTCGTGATTCATTTTGCTGCGTTTCAGATAACAATTGCTAATTAGCAAAACACACCGGCGGTTTGGAATATCATTAGCTTGGTTCTCACTGCTAGTCCTGCACAAGTTTAATTATGTTCTTCGTAAGAGATTATCCATGTACCCTGCTAGCAGAGTTTCCTCTTCGGTCAATGGTTTTGTATTTATCTTTTGCTGTATAGGCTTTTGCTTCTGTTTCTTGATCGTCCGAGAGTAAACTCTGCCAGGATTCGCCACATTTCTCGTTGAGCATGCGCGACGGTTACGTCATGGGTTGCGTAGCGACGACAATGCATAGTTGACTAACGGTAATCAATAAAGTCTTTTTTTACAATACTTTATTCCTAGATTTGTACATTCTTCTATTTGGTCAGCAATTAATAAGTTCAGAGGAGTTATAACGATAGCTAGAGGATTTGCCAGTTAGGAAACGCCGTTAATTAATGTCCACTGACTGCGATGTTTTATTCGAACCGCCGTATAAACTGGTATAAACATCCAAACACATTCCCACCTTGATTGCCAGTTCTTGATGTATTGACAGCCTCTCTAATATTCCTCTACGTGAAACAACAGCTCCATCGAAAATAACATTTCGAATCAGTGGACGTACGCCATATTTGTTTGGTAACGAAGGCTCAATATTCTAACCAGCGGCAATTCATTAGACTCTGCGTACGCATACCGTGGGCTCATTTATAGCCAGATGAAACATGTTTATTTTATGCGTGCGCCTGTAAACCGGTTTGAACCAGTTTCTATCATCCTAGAATTTGGAAGAAACCGTCGCGCATGCTCAACGACAAATGTGGCGAATCCTGGCAGAGTTTACTCTCGGACGATCAAGAAACAGAAGCAAAAGCCTATACAGCAAAAGATAAATACAAAACCATTGACCAAAGAGGAAACTCTGCTAGCAGGGTATTATCCATGATACCAGATCGTTGAATTCCTTCTCAGAAAGAGCAGATCGAGATGTTCGTTTTTTGGCCGGGTTTTGAACTGGCCCTTTTAACTAGTAGCTTTATAATTTGTTTTTAGAAGTTCTCGCACTTGAAGTTTTGATATAAATAATAATACCTGGAGTTGCTTTTTTGTTTTGTTTTTAATGTTTTCAATCATTGTTCTTCCTCGCTTGATGAAGTACTGAAGTCGGCAAACGACGAAACTGATCTGAAATTTCACTAGATTCTGATTCTTTTATTAGAATCACTGGAACTACACGGTACGCTTTCGGCCGACATTGAAAGCAAAGCTAGCAGTGTTGAATCTGACGTCAAATTTCTATTGTGTAAGACGCGACATGATTGGTTAATCGCGCAGAATTTTTAATGAGTGTTCTATTTTTAGCCCAATTTGTGCATTTGATGTCACACAAAGCTATTATAGGAGAGGAAGGACTAGTACTATTTTTATTTATTTTTTGCTTTTTTAAAAATACGTGAATTTTGGGTTATGCACTTTCGAGTACAAGCGCCAAACTTGGCACATATGTTTGTGGAAAAATGTCCTTCTAGATTTAAAGCTAATACTATTACTATTATTATGATGGAAGTGATGTTGAAAAAAATCAAAATGTCGCTTACAGTTTGTTGATATCTCTTTTTGTTGCAGAGATATCAAAAGTTTTCCAAATATGCAAATTAGCAACGTCATAACTCATAAAATGAAGAATTTATCTGTAAAAATAAGACTAAAATGACCCAAATTTCACACAAGTACAATACCAGGCCTAAACGAGCCTTTGTCGGCCTAAACATCATCTATGTGTGCTTTATGTTGTTGGCATAGAAACTGACGCTTGGTTCCAGACCTCTCTCAAGAATTCGGGCACTTCTGAAGCCCGAGTTATAAAATGGGATCTTTTTTTTCGTTGGCCACAAACGGGTCAAATAGTTTCCGAGCGCGTATCGAATTAAATCCGAAGTGTTGTTCGTATCGACCACATGGATTGTAAAATGGCGTCTGCACACTCGGAGAGGGAAGTACGGAGCCTTTTTAGTGCTATTGATCACACTTTTTTCTAGCGACCGGTTTTGCATCAACAACTTTTTTTTGCCGACTTTTTTGCATCAACCACTTTTTTATGCCGTGATTTTTGCATCGACCACTTTTTTTTGCCGTGATTTTTCCGACTTTTTGACCGACTTTTTGGCCGACTTTTTGGCCGTGATCACGGCAAAAATCACGGCAAAAAAGTCGGCAAAAATCACGGCAAAAAAGTCGGCAAAAATCACGGCAAAAAAGTCGGCAAAAAAGTCGGCCAAAATCACGGCCAAAAAGTCGGCCAAAATCACGGCCAAAAAGTCGGCCAAAATCACGGCCAAAAAGTCGGCCAAAATCACGGCCAAAAAGTCGGCCAAAACGTCGGCCAAAATCACGGCCAAAAAGTCGGCCAAAAAGTCGGCAAAAATCACGGCAAAAAAAAGTGGTCAATGCAAAAATCACGGCATAAAAAAGTGGTTGATGCAAAAAAGTCGGCAAAAAAAAGTGGTTGATGCAAAACCGGTCGCTAGAAAAAAGTGTGATCAATGGCACTAAAAAGGCTCCGTAGGGAAGCCATCTAATCCCATATGCTGTTCGTAGTAGTTCCACACTGTTGTTGTTATAGGTTCTGAATGATTTTGGGACACATCAAATACATGAATTCCGAAATTTGGCTAAGAGACAGCAGCTTCGGCGATCGAGCTTCGTCAGATCATAATCTGAACTCGTCTAGATGTTAAACTGATACGAAGTTCGGGGATCAGATTTTCGAGTACATTTATTTGACCGATTTTCCTCTGCGTCTGCCTGAACATTCTTTATAAATCATTGTTTTACATGTCAAAAGCAAGAGAGCGCGCGAGGATTTGACTGATCTCCAAGTAAATAGTCTCCCAGCCGTACGTGTTTATTGTCGTCACGCAACGCTCTCCAAACACGACTGCGAGCTAGGAGACCACTGGAAGCCCAAGCTCTGTAATGCCCGCCGAGTATACTGTTATGCCACGCTTTTCAGCAGATTTATTATTTATTACATTTTCACGAAATTATGTCTTGCCTATTTAATTTAGGAAACAGGGGAATACGGCCGAATCATATCTCAGTGACCTTGTGTCAGTGTGTTTAGATTAAGGTATCAGGATATGTTTTTTTAGCAAAAAAATTCAAAATCGGATTTTTAAATATTTTGAATAAGCTTTCCTTTGTCTATGACTTTCTTTAAAAGAAATTACAAATTTTAACGAATCAAGCAGAGCCACGAAGATAACCAAAACCGCGTGACTATTTTGCTACAGGAAACGATGGATTGTGACGTCAGTCGAAGCGCATCAGTACGTGACTCTCATAGAGCAGATTTCGTATGACTGTGAAAAACCACGGCGCACGGCACGGCACGGTCACGGCACGGATTCATTCGAAATCCTAAATCGTCACGGTCACGGCACGGCACGTCCGTGCCGTAAGTTTTTCACAGTCATTCGAAATCTGCTCTAACCACGCGGCGAACGATACAACAACTATACAGAATAATTTTAACGATACACTTTTGAACGTTTTACATGTAAAAGCAAATACATGTCTTCAAGAAAACGTAAATCTTTATATTTTCATCCAAGAAGAAGATCGTCGACTTCGTCTTCGAAGAAACCGTTCCCAAACAGAGCAGAAAACCATACAAATACATTCACACTAAAACATGCCCCGGCACCCGCAATACTCGAACAAGCCAGAGCACAATAAATTTACTGCGATATTTTGTCATTTGCATATGACCTGTCGACCTTTGCTGAATACTGACCAGATATCTTGACAAGTGGTTGACAGATTCAATTACGCTAGGTGTTGGATAAACATGGTGTGGCTTGAAACAGCAATTGCGTCTTTTCTCGGAACTATTTTTAGCGCTAAATACACGTCTTTCGAAGGCTTAATGTCGCTAGGGTTTCGATGGATTTCGCTGAAAATTGGCAAGGTGGCTCAGTAATAGTTAATCTAAAAAACGGTATCTCCGATTTTTTCATGTTATTTTCGTTCAAACGCTATGGCCCTATTTGTTGACAACATAGCTCTAAAATCAATTGTTTAACTTTGGCGTAGGATTGCGGTTGATCTAAAACAGATATCGGAAAACTGAGACACAATTTTTAAGTTCATTATCTTGAGAGTCTGTTAGTGTATTTTTCACAAGCATAACTTAAATTCCATATGCAATCGAACTTTTAGAACGGACTACGGTCGAATTTCACGTATACTCGCCTAACAATTTCTATGATGCAAAATCTAAAAATATGAAAGTATACTCAGAAACTACATTTATTCAGCTTTCAGAAAATGTATACTTTCTTCGTAAAATATTGTAAAGCGCGCGAGTTGTCGAAGTCGAAAGACATAGGGGTCCAAAACGTATCCTGATCCCTTAACAGCTAAGTGGTAACGTATACGAACATGGATGTCTACATTTTGCTTAGGTTGCACTTCCAGATTCAGTGATGAACGTTCAAAGATAGTGTAATATATACGTCAAGTTCAGGCCGACTTTTACGTTCACGTTTCTCCTAGGAAAGTTATTGAATACTTGTAATATTTAAAACTATTATCAGTCCCAAAAATGTCAAAAAGGGATATGTCGCGTGATACTTTAGCCTTGGCATTCCTCGAGTAATGCGAGATATCTTTGTGTTGGCCACTATTTTGTAAGATTGGCATGTTTTATCATTCAACCAATCACGTTGGAAAAGGCGCCGTCCAACCTGATTGAGTTAACCAAAACACTCGTCCCGTTGTGGCATGTCTGGCTAAGCATTTATATAAAAGGAATTCACTCATTAGAAGCAGTGTAGTTGTCTAGAAGCAGCGTCCGAGTGACTAACATTGTAGTTTATGGGCAACTTGTAATAAACCAGAAGAACCGATCCTTACTGTCGTGCTTGCCTACGCGCCGACTAAGTGGTCCATTAACAATACGCTCATTGAGTGTCTTGTTTAAAACTTTGCTCATGAGTCTGTTTTAACCAGTACATTAATCATGTGAAGTTTTAGTCATTTTAGTCTTATTTTTACAGAGATATTTTATATTCTGTCCAACCAATTTGGAAAACTTTTGATATCTCTGCAACAAAAAGAGATATCAGGAAACTGCAAACGCCATTCTGACTTTCTTAAACAGACTTCCATGTAAGCTTGAGAACTTGAAGGACATTTTTTTTCGTTTCACGTATACTGTGATAAAGTTGATCGATCTAGTAGAGAGTGTGGCAGTGCCTCCCCCTGACTGTCATTTTTTGTCACCCACTCCTAAATTTGTTTAGTATGCCCCAACGAACATCTGTGCCAAGTTTGGTGCTTGTACTCAAAAGTGCACGATCTTTTCGCTAACAGACCTGACTCAGTAAGCAACTCACCAAAAATGTCAAGCATTGTGGTTGCTTACGAACACTCAGACCATTGATAGGGAGTCTAAAATTGGCTTCATTAGCATACGAGTAACTGCAGAGTTACCCACGGCGCCAATGCATCAAAACCCAAATACAGCACATCACTGATTAAAATACTTTAGCCACAAAAATATTTAAACTTTCCAAAATGTATATCCAGTACTTGACATACCGTAAACTGCCGCTTATAAGCCCCCGCGCCCTCCCCCCGTTTGTAAGCCCTCCCGGTTATCGGCCCATATACTGTCAAACAAAAAAGATGCCGGTTATAAGTATACGTTTCCTTGTTTCCTTTAAAATATAAACAATACAAGTTGAGACGGCATAGCAGTATCAAAATACGTTATCAATCTCCTGGTCTTTATTTAAAATTTACAATAATGAACATGTGAAAGGTGCGACCCTGAAGGATCATGGGGGTTTCTATTTGCAGCCATATTCTTCATGAATGTCTTGTACAAAACAAGAACATTGCGGCGAAGAAAATTCAAGTGACATTCAAAATGAGATGGCCGAAATTTTGTCGAAATGTCAGTGAATTTGGGTAGAAAGACTTGGTAAACAGCATCTGCCATGATTCTCTAGGGACGCGTCTTTGTGAGTCAAGGGTAACTAACTTAATTGAATTATATGTATCACTATCGTTACATGTATCACTATAATCGTTACATGTATCACTATCGTTACATGTATCACTATAATCGTTACATGTGATCACTATCGTTATATGTATCACTATCGTTACGTGTATCACTATCGTTACGTGTATCACTATCGTTACATGTATCACTATCGTTACATGTATCACTATAATCGTTACATGTATCACTATCGTTACATGTATCACTATCGTTACGTGTATCACTATCGTTACATGTATCACTATCGTTACATGTATCACTATCGCTACATGTATCACTATCGCTACATGTATCACTATCGTTACATGTATCACTATCGTTACATGTATCACTATCGTTACGTGTATCACTATCGTTACATGTATCACTATCGTTACATGTATCACTATCGTTACATGTATCACTATAATCGTTACATGTATCACTATCGTTACATGTATCACTATCGTTACGTGTATCACTATCGTTATATGTATCACTATCGTTACATGTATCACTATCGTTACATGTATCACTATCGTTACATGTATCACTATAATCGTTACATGTGATCACTATCGTTATATGTATCACTATCGTTACGTGTATCACTATCGTTACGTGTATCACTATCGTTACATGTATCACTATCGTTACATGTATCACTATAATCGTTACATGTATCACTATCGTTACATGTATCACTATCGTTACATGTATCACTATCGTTACATGTATCACTATCGTTACATGTATCACTATCGTTACATGTATCACTATAATCGTTACATGTATCACTATCGTTACATGTATCACTATCGTTACGTGTATCACTATCGTTATATGTATCACTATCGTTACATGTATCACTATCGTTACATGTATCACTATCGTTACATGTATCACTATCGTTACATGTATCACTATCGTTACATGTATCACTATCGTTACATGTATCACTATCGTCATATGTATCACTATCGTCACATGTATCACTATCGTTACTGACATGTATCACTATCGTTATACAGCAATATGCATAAATTCTGATCCATTTTGACTAAAATACATATATATCAAAAACCTACTTAAAATTATGGGATGGCTACGCTGATATTTTTTTCTAGTTGTCTTCCAGCGAGGGTTTATGAAAAAAATATCATGGAAGCTATCCCATGGTTTTAAGTAGGTCTTTAATATATGTGTATTTTAGTCAAAAGGATCAGAATTTCAGCATATTGCTGTATGTATCACTATCGTTATATGTATCACTATCGTTACATGTATCACTATCGTTACATGTATCACTATCGTTGCATGTATCACTATCGTTATATGTATCACTATCGTTACATGTATCACTATCGTTACATGTATCACTATCGTTACATGTATCACTATCGTTACATGTATCACTATCGTTGCATGTATCACTATCGTTATATGTATCACTATCGTTACATGTATCACTATCGTTACATGTATCACTATCGTTACATGTACAGTCATTTGCAAAAATTCTGGCCGCCACGAAACATCAATATATCAATATATCGGGTGCATTATGGGTAATAAAATAATACTATTTTGAGTTTCCTAACTTATTAAATGAAGCAAAATTTACAAACAACAAACGTAAGACTAAAATAAACATTATACTTAATATTTCTAGCAACTTTGCTGGCGTTAGCACGCTTTAAGGGGAATTTTCGATTATTTAATTACCGATAATGCACCCGATATATTGATATATTGATATTCCGTGGCGGCCAGAATTTTTGCAAATGACTGTATCACTATCGTTGCATGTATCACTATCGTTACATGTATCATTGCATCACGTTAGGCCGCTGTACAAGTCTGACGTGTTGACGCAGCTATGGAAATAATGACGTCAAGCATTTCTTTGTTTTAGACGTTCATTGTTTGTACAGAAGTGATTAGTTACTTTGTGCACGTGAATATCACATGCATGCATAATATACAGCTAATTATCTACTGAGCTAACTCTACGATATAGTTACTGAACTCTTTCGCGGGAAAACACCACGCAATCAAGCAACAAGTAAACGTTATCCCCTTTCATCTCGTTGGAATTCACCAGGTTAGATCATATACAACGTTAGTCATTAAGTTTTGAAAGTTTGAATTCTAGTGTAATTAGGGTAAGCCGCTTGTTACGGCTGCATAGGAGACTATTTGTTACCGGGTTTGTTGACTAAAAAGACGAAGACGAAAAGTGATAAGATTACGTGCATTTCAATACGTTACAAATGTGATGAACTGCCATCACCATGTACAGGCACTGGTTTCTTAACTATACCATAACACTGAATACAATTGTGATTGTTTACATACCCAAACTCAAGAGAACATTACTGACATTATTGTTTGTTACTAAATTGTGCTCCGTTTGTTTGGAACATCTATTATGATACAAAGCCATGTACTGCTTTACGTTATATATTTTTATAACTGTTTTTTGAACTCAGAATATTCACTTTTACTAGTTTGCGCAAATATTTACCAACTTTAGTTTTGGTGTTTTTTTTGCATAATAAGTGATTCCACAGGTATCTCAATCGATTATCCACGCTGTGTAGTTTTGTCTTTAATATAAAGATGAAAACCTTGATAGCTCAAAATTAGAATAGAGAAATTCTATTTACATGTAATAGATTAGTATCAGTATTTGTATTTGTATTATTATCCAACTATACACAGACTCAATGAAATTGTGCCTGGAATGATATATTGCGTGAATAACTGACGAGTACAAATATCCAGCCATATTTCACTCCTTTATACCGGTTTGACAGGTTTGAGTGTTGAAAGAGTTGCGCGGAAAAAAAACTTTGCAAAACGTTTGATCTCAAACCACTAGCACAACATTTACTACTGGTCTTCTGTACGTTAAATGAACTTGAGAAGGGACCTCTGCCACCCAGTACATTTACTACTGGTCTTCTGTACGTTAAATGAACTTGAGAAGGGACCTCTGCCACCCAGTACTTTATTAGTTTCATGGGACGTTTGATCTCAAACCACTAGCACAACATTTACTACTGGTCTTCTGTACGTTAAATGAACTTGAGAAGGGACCTCTGCCACCCAGTACATTTACTACTGGTCTTCTGTACGTTAAATGAACTTGAGAAGGGACCTCTGCCACCCAGTACTTTATTAGTTTCATGGCACGTTGTGGAGCGAATGTGTCGCTATGTTTCCAAATATTGATAACAATCTTGGGCTTAGAGCGGTTAGAGAAGCTTTGGAAACTAGGAGTAACGGAGTCCCGTTGACTGATTGTATTGTTGAGTCAGTTTGTCTTATCTCTAACAATACTGAGTCAATTTCATAATAGTCATTTTGTACGAAAGCATGGTACAGCTATGGGACGCGTGTAGCTACTCTGATTTAGATGAAAAAGAAAGTATTTCCGCTAGTTTTAGATTATAATCCTAGGCTTCCTGACATTTCTAAGATAATTAAGGTCATTAAGGACGTTCGCGGGCAAAAAAACTATCCATGTTTTTTCCCCTGATACTTCGAATGGTGAAATATTTTAAAAAGATCATTATAGAAGCTAAATGAGCAAATAAAAAATGGGGGTTACCGACTTCGCTATGGAGCCAGTTTGCTTCAAAGGATACCCTTTTTCTGATCGAAAATTACGTGCGTTAAATCCACGGAAAGTCGAGAATGACAGGTATTTTTTTGTAGAAAAACTAAACGGATTGCTAAAATTTCTTCAAATGGCTATCTAAGAGTTGATAGAATAAAATGATGGTAACAGCGTGAATGACATATATGTATGCCACAAATATGTCATACAATTTGATTCAAAATGTGTTAAAATTGAAATAGGCACGATATTATACAGCCTGTCATACCGTTTAGCTATTCAATCTGTTTCCATAATGACGATGTATAACCTATTGGATTGAAAACTGTATGGAATTTATTTCAAGAAACCTTTGTACTTTAGGTCGTCGCGATGTCACTGCGGCTGGTAATGTTGGCTTCGTTGATATACTATGTGCAAGTAACCATTGCAAAGCATGACAAACAACACGAAACAAAAACACTTGCACAGAAACACAGCATTCTAGTGAACATGTGGGACAAAAAGCGGCATGCTTTTCTACAAGCTAAGAATAACCCAACAAAACACGTTAAGCTAACAACGAAAAAGGTAACAATGGTTTCGGAGGAGAAAGGTCTAACAGCAAGGAAAAGTACGAATAGACCACAACAAAAGGCAAAACCAAAAAAGCAGTCGATTACCAAGACAAAAGTGTCGATGGTTGTTAAGGAATTTCCACTCAGTGAAATCATATTCAGAGGTCGCGCATCAAGTAAGTACAACGATGCACGTACTATGAACACACCCTATATATAGTAAGTACAACGATACACGTACTATGATGATGAACACATCCTATATATAGTAAGTACAACGATGCACGTACTATGAACACACCCTATATATAGTAAGTACAACGATGCACGTACTATGAACACACCCTATATATAGTAAGTACAACGATGCACGTACTATGAACACACCCTATATATAGTAAGTACAACGATGCACGTACTATGATGATGAACACACCCTATATATAGTAAGTACAACGATGCACGTACTATGAACACACCCTATATATAGTAAGTACAACGATACACGTACTATGAACACACCCTATATATAGTAGTAAGTACAACGATGCACAAACTATGAACACACCCTATATATAGTAAGTACAACGATGCACGTACTATGATGATGAACACACCCTATATATAGTAAGTACAACGATGCACGTACTATGAACACACCCTATATATAGTAAGTACAACGATGCACGTACTATGAACACACCCTATATATAGTAAGTACAACGATGCACGTACTATGAACACACCCCCTATATATAGTAAGTACAACGATGCACGTACTATGAACACACCCTATATATAGTAAGTACAACGATGCACGTACTATGAACACACCCTATATATAGTAAGTACAACGATACACGTACTATGAACACACCCTATATATAGTAAGTACAACGATACACATACTATGATGATGAACACACCCTATATATAGTAAGTACAACGATGCACGTACTATGATGGTGAACACACTCTATATATAGTAAGTACAACCGTACACTGATGCACATCGGAAATACTAATGCTTGCTATGTCATACAGACGGTTAAACAAGCAACACTATATAAAATGATCCTTTCCGAGTAATATCTGCTTTTGATCAGCGGTTAATAGATTTACTAAGAGATATGTAGTTAGAATTCTGTATCATTTCTTCCTATTAATTACCTACGTCTCATTTCTGCTGAGTCTGATAAGGAGGCCGGAAAACGTGCGCGTTTACGTAAGATCTCACGATTACGTTCACTGCAGTACTGAAATATTATAAATAGCCTCAGAAGAAATGGTTGGGCTTCCTGTGCTACGTACAAATAGAAACCATCCTTCGCTTGGATTCCATCGCTCAAAGCCAATCTCTCTCCTTTGCAGAAAGAAATGCATAAAAGACAAGCAAACAAACCTACAAAGAATTGAGAGAGAGAGAGAGAGAGAGAGAGAGAGAGAGAGAGAGAGAGAGAGAGAGAGAGAGAGAGAGAGAGAGAGAGAGAGAGAGAGAGAGAGAGAGAGAGAGAGAGAGAGAGAGAGATAGAGAGAGAGAGAGAGAGAGAGAGAGAGAGAGAGAGAGAGAGAGAGAGAGAGAGAGAGAGAGAGAGAGAGAGAGAGAGAGAGAGAGAGAGAGAGAGAGAGAGAGAGAGAGAGAGAGAGAGAGAAACAAAGAAAGAGAATATAATAAAACTTGGTGGTCGCGGCCATTGACTGTAAAATTCGAAGAAAATGAAAGAAAGACGGAAAATGAGGATTAGCTGATTTCAATCACGTTTTGGTCATAGTTTGTGTTAGAGGTCTAAATTAAATCCACGGCATTAGTTTCTTAAAATATCATAATGCCGGCAATCTACAGGCCATGCA
This sequence comes from Actinostola sp. cb2023, assembly GCA_033675265.1. Taxonomy (NCBI): domain Eukaryota; kingdom Metazoa; phylum Cnidaria; class Anthozoa; order Actiniaria; family Actinostolidae; genus Actinostola; species Actinostola sp. cb2023. Next base: position 85,914 of record JAUJYZ010000242.1, on the reverse strand, counting down.
AATTTGGTGTATTGAGGAGGCCTGGGGCGAGAAGTGAAAATAGGAAATTTAGGGTATGTTTCAAGGGTCGTTACTCGTACGCAATAAGGCTTTAGAACAAAAAACACATTTGGTATTATATTTGATCTATTGCTAATAAATCTAGCACAATTTTCTTCAAAACGTTAAATTTTCGAAGAATCTACAGCTCTATTTTGAGAAAGGGTTTTTGTCTAAGAAAAAATATGAAAATATTGTATTTGAAGAGTAAGTTTTGGCGAAACGTCTGATCATCCAGCGGACTTGATTCTTAGTATTTATAGAGTTCGAAGTATAAGAAAGCTTGTGAAATCAAGTTTTTCCTGGGTAATTTCATAGAAAGTTTGAAAAATCCAGTCAAATTCTCTGAAAATCACACACACAAAAAATATTGTTTTTGCATTTTATTCTGGAAATAAAGGAAATTTGACATTTGAGCAAAGAATACCAATACAACAAGACAGTTGTGATGCTTGGTTTATTATTTAGGAGGATCAAGGAGATTGAACATTATTGTTTTTGAAGAAATTGTGTGTCACAATTAGTCACTTTGGAAACGAGTAAAGGACTGCGAACGAGTTTTTAGAATTAATCTAGTTAAGAAATGAACCCCATCACAAGAAAGAGCATGTCAGCGTTAGTAAGTTTACAAAGTTTCGATAGGTTCAGTTAGATATTGAACGAATAACAGCTTTCCAAACATCTCGAAATTTACCGCAAAGAAATGTATGTGTCCCCTGTAACCATAGCCTCGACTAAAGCCCCGGTCAAACGTAAACGCAAGTCGCTGCAAGTTCATGCAAGTTTTGACTTGCGTAGACGTTTGATCGCTATTAAACTTGCAGGGACTTGCATGGACGCTATACGGGGACGTGCCGCTGGAGAGGGTATGATTTTTGGCCTCTCTGTCCTGAACAGGGTAGAACAGGGTATATGATTTTATGTGAGTCTGTCCTAAACAGGGTATGGTAATGCACGATTGTCGTCGTTAAATATGGTTTTATCCGGTATTTAGCCATATATCTGAGATCCGAGATTTGCCGGTCTTTAGCAGGTCATCAGTCAATGAAAACGCGTTAGAATTGTGTGTATTTTGTCCTTCGTCCTAAACAGGGTCCTAAAATAGAGGGTACATGTTGTCCTAGACAGGGAATGTATTTTAGATTATTTTTGTCCCAAACAGGGTCAGGTTTTCAAACCCTCAGCGGCACCCCTATACCCAAACATGGGAGGTTTCTTGGTGTTGCAGAACACCAGATGACGTTAGACAATGAACACAAAGAACGAGAAGAATGAACTTGAACCAAAACAATACCCTGCATACAAAGAAACCTAACCAAAAATACAATGCAGACTGTAGCACCAAGAAACACCCCAAGCATGGCTCAAGTACCTCCCCCCCACTTTTCACCGTTTGACCGGCAAACGCGAACGCATGCGCAATGCGCAAGTCACTGAAAGTGTCTTCGCAATTCAGCCGAACGAATAAACCACAGTTAGCTGGAGTAAAGAAACATATGAACTTAATTGCATCAACTTGCGTTCACCGTTTGACCGGCTACTGGAGGAGGCTGCTCTAACCATACATTTCTTTGCAGTTTTTGAATGTCTGCAGTTCATTTACTACTTGTCCAAACCCTATCAAACTCCTGAAACTTACCAATTCTGATATGCTCTTTCTTGTGATGGGCCGTTCATTTTTCAATTATATTAATTTTAAAAACTCGTTGCCAGTCCTTTACTCATTTCCAAAATGGCTAATTGGGTACCTTTTGCGGTCGGGATATAGCGTACCTTTTGCGGTCGGGATATAGGGTACCTTTTGCGGTCGGGATATAGCGTACCTTTTGCGGTCGGGATATAGGGTCCCTTTTGCGGTTGGGATATAGCGTACCGTTTGCGGTCGGGATATAGGGTACCTTTTGCGGTCGGGATATAGCGTACCGTTTGCGGTCGGGATATAGGGTACCTTTTGCGGTCGGGATATAGGTACCTATTGCGGTCGGGATATAGGGTACCTTTTGCGGTCGGGATATAGGGTACCTTTTGCGGTCGGGATATAGCGGTATAGGGTACCTTTTGCGGTCGGGGTATAGCGTACCTTTTGCGGTCGGGATATAGGGCGGTCGGATATAGGGTCTTTTGCGCGGTCGGGATATAGCGTACCTTTTGCGGTCGGGATATAGGGTACCTTTTGCGGTCGGGATATAGGGTACGCGGTCGGGATATAGGGTACCTTTTGCGGTCGGGATATAGGGTACCTTTTGCGGTCGGGATATAGGGTCCCCTTTTGCGGTCGGGATATAGGGTACCTTTTGCGGTCGGGATATAGCGTACCTTTTGCGGTCGGTCGGGATATAGGGTACCTTTTGCGGTCGGGATATAGGGTACCTTTTGCGGTCGGGATATAGGGTACCTTTTTGCGGTCGGTCGGGGTATATAGGTACCTTTTGCGGTACCTTTTGCGGTCGGGGTATAGGTACCTTTTGCGGTATATAGGTACCTTTTAGGGTACCTTTTGCGGTCGGGATATAGGGTCCCTTTTGCGGTTGGGATATAGGGTCCCTTTTGCGGTCGGGATATAGGGTACCTTTTGCGGTCGGGATATAGGGTACCTTTTGCGGTCGGGATATAGGGTACCTTTTGCGGTCGGGATATAGGGTACCTTTTGCGGTCGGGATATAGGGTCCCTTTTGCGGTCGGGATATAGGGTCCCTTTTGCGGTCGGGATATAGGGTACCTTTTGCGGTCGGGATATAGGGTCCCTTTTGCGGTCGGGATATAGGGTACCTTTTGCGGTCGGGATATAGGGTACCTTTTGCGCGGTCGGGATATAGGGTCCCTTTTGCGGTCGGGATATAGGGTACCTTTTGCGGTCGGGATATAGGGTACCTTTTGCGGTCGGGATATAGGGTACCTTTTGCGGTCGTACCTTTTGCGGTCGGGATATAAGGTACCTTTTGCGGTTAGGATATACGGTCCCTTTTGCGGTCGGGATATAGGGTACCTTTTGCGGTCGGGATATAGCGTACCTTTTGCGGTCGGGATATAGGGTACCTTTTGCGGTCGGGATATAGGGTACCTTTTGCGGTCGGGATATATAATTGACGCGCCCAATTACACCGCTCTTTGTGTCGGAAAGCGATCAACACAAAGAGATGTCTCGTTATATCTCTGGTAGACTGGTACACGACCCCAGAGGCACTACATGATGAGGTAGATTTACACTGTCTGATACGTCTCCACATTCTGAGCCACTCAAATCTTGAAAAGAACACCACATGCCAATATATAAAGATTCGGAATCCTTTATAATGGCCGATTAACATCGCTCACGCTAGCTCCGTTTCGACATAACAAACAAACGCACACAATGTATGTCTGACTCGTGTAGATTGCAACTTTTATTCGGGCTTTTATTCCGCCGCCGGCAGGCAACTAATAAGCTGTAAAACTGCTTGTATCATAGCAGTTCACTTTGATCATTTAATTGTGCGATATATCATCAGTATCTTGAAGCATTTCAGTTGTTAAAGTATACATTTTTTAAACTAACATTTTGCCGGGGATGATCTGGAATAGCGAAAACTTTCGTATCAAGTTTTTAGTTTTCCAGTACGATAATATCTGAAGTTAGTTTTTCCTTTTAGTAGTAACTATTATTGCGAATCAGAAACAACAACTAGACGAATAAAGTTATTCAAATGTATCAATTAGTGAGGTGCGCCAGCTCTTGCTTGTTACTTGTTATTCTCCTCAAATTTGCATAATTAACTAAAGTTGCTTCACGTGAATAACAAAACGAGTACATTTACCCTTCAAAAACGTCAGTCCATGTGAAAGGTAGATACCCCTTCTTGTGAATGGACACTAATTCAGTCAGTCTAGTTGGTCAGACATTCCTAAAATCGGTTTAACTTCAGACACTAAAATCAGCTTCAATGATTTATACAAAAAGACTATATTTGCCAAACGTTTTTATCAGCGATATAAAACAGACAACTAACAAAGATCCCACAAATTAGAAGCCCTTATGTAGATATTCCGAAACGCTGTAAAACTTTAAAAAAAATTCATTTTAATCAGCTGTGGCTTGCTTAACAAAATGTATAAATTCGCAATTATTTTACTCTCGTCCCAGGCCCTCTCTCTATAGGAAATACCAATCCCGTTTTTACCATACCTTGAGGGGTGAGGCAAAAACCAACCCCACAGCTGTTGTCTGCTATCAATACTTTATCTATGGCAAAAAGGTGGTTAAGTTTGGAAGACCCCCATTTTCCGCTCAATCTTCGAAGTTTACAGTCAACCTCTCTTAATCACTTTTAATACTGTATTTCTCAGACGAAGCCAACTCCTTCATCAGAGCGAACTCCAAGATAGGCAAAGCGCTGGAATTGGTTTATGAACATACAAGAGAGCAGGACTTGAATGATATTGAAGAACGAATCAGACGTCGATATATTGAATATTCAAAGTTATCAAGATAGCATGATGTTCCAGATATTACCGACTCCATTCTCGTACCCAGAGCCCACTCGTCATTTGGTTTGTCGAGGGCTCTGGGTACGAGAATGCCCGCAGTTGTAAAACGTTCAGCATCATTACACGCACCACGCTTTATATGGGAGCTGTCCCCAATCTTCCCTTAGCGACAAATGTACCTTCAAACCGCTGAATTCCTTGACGTCATACAATATTACACGGGACAACTGTAGAGGTGGACGTGTACTGATGTCGTAGAAGCGGCAATATTACACGGGACAACTGTAGAGGTGGACGTGTACTGATGTCGTGCAAGCGGCAATATTACACGCGGGACAACTGCAGAGGTGGACGTGTACTGATGTCGTGCAAGCGGCAATATTACACGGGACAACTGCAGATCGAGGTGGACATGTACTGATGTCGTAGAAGCCGGGCAATATTACACGCGGGACAACTGCAGAGGTGGACGTGTACTGATGTCGTGCAAGCGGCAATATTACACGGGACAACTGCAGATCGAGGTGGAGATCGAGGTGGACATGTACTGATGTGGACGTAGATGTCGTGCAAGCGGCAATATTACACGGGACAACTGGACAACTGATGTCAGTAGAAGCGGCAATATTACACGCGGGACAACTGCAGAGGTGGACGTGTACTGATGTCGTGCAAGCGGCAATATTACACGGGACAACTGCAGAGGTGGACGAGTTCTGATGTCGTGCAAGCGGCAATATTACACGCGGGACAACTGCAGAGGTGGACGAGTACTGATGTCGTGCAAGCGGCAATATTACACGGGACAACTGCAGGTCGAGGTGGACATGTACTGATGTCGTAGAAGCGGCAATATTACACGCGGGACAACTGCAGAGGTGGACGTGTACTGATGTCGTGCAAGCGGCAATATTACACGGGACAACTGCAGAGGTGGACGAGTACTGATGTCATGCAAGCGGCAATATTACACGGGGGACAACTGCAGATCGGTGGACATGTACTGATGTCGTAGAAGCGGCGAGGTGGACAATATTACAAGCGCGGGGACAACTGCAGAGGTGGACGTGTACTGATGTCGTGCAAGCGGCAATATTACACGGGACAACTGTAGAGGTGGACGAGTACTGATGTCGTGCAAGCGGCAATATTACACGGGACAACTGCAGATCGAGGTGGACTGCAGAGCGCATATATTGCAGAAGACAATGTTGGTAGCGCTTTTAAGCGATAGTTAAAACTAGTGTCTGGTTGTGGACGATATAAAACTAGAATCAATCTACAATCTACCACAAGTAGATATAGTGGGATATGTATAGGATATCGATAAAACAATGGTAACTTTAACGTGACAATTGTATTTAAACATACGTTTCGGGCATAGCCCTTCATCAGTAGGATATAGTCATACTCACTCGACTAGTAATAGCCCTTCATCAGTAGGATATAGTCATACTCACTCGACTAATAGCCCTTCATCAGTAGGATATAGTCATACTCACTCGACTAGTAATAGCCCTTCATCAGTAGGATATAGTCATACTCACTCGACTAATAGCCCTTCATCAGTAGAAACAGTCATACTCACTCGACTAATAGCCCTTCATCAGTAGGATATAGTCATACTCACTCGACTAATAGCCCTTCATCAGTAGGATATAGTCATACTCACTCGACTAATAGCCCTTCATCAGTAGAAATAGTCATACTCACTCGACTAATAGCCCTTCATCAGTAAGAAATAGTCATACTCACTCGACTAATAGCCCTTCATCAGTAGAAATAGTCATACTCACTCGACTAATAGTTCATCATACTACTCACTCGACTAATAGCCCTTCATCAGTAGGATATAGTCATACTCACTCGACTAATAGCCCTTCATCAGTAGGATATAGTCATACTCACTCGACTAATGTGCAACCAGTAGGATATAGTCATACTCACTCGACTAATAGCCCTTCATCACATTACCAGAAATTACGGACATCTGACGTCACGGTATTAGTTTTCAGTACGATCGACATTTCAAAATGGCCGCTCAACAACACAAAGAAATGTATGGGACTTCAAATGTAATTTGAAATTTTGACATTTATACAGCTTTGAATTTTAGGTGCCGACTTCCAGACGTAAAATATAGTCTTTATAACATATTCTGTGAACATTTTTGCATCGTTTAATTCATTGCACTGGACGCAAAATGGATCCAAAACAACAACGAATATTGACAATACATGCCCCTTAATCGAGCAAAAAAAGTGTTACCTGCATTACTTTCCGAGCTTTAAACTTTCGATGATTGCATGGATCCATCGGTGCCGACATCTCCAACATTGGCTCAACTCACAGTAAGTCTAAATCCGTCAAAATGATATGATTTCGATGATACAAAAGGCCGCAAACCACAAGTGAAAAAGCACTATTTCTCGGAGGCCTTGAGCAAACATCTGAGCTGTTGAATGTCCTGAAATCACCAAGAAATCACCCAAAATATAGCAATTTTCGCCGTTTGATTCCGACATTTTACAAGAACTTAGTAGCCTGGTAGTTTTATGTGTGATATTGCTGTTCAAAGAAGGTGAAGGCTCCTAAAAGCGGGAAATTCAAACTCATAGTTCATGGATTGGGCTTCCTGTGTTCTTTTTAAAATTTCGAAGTGTCAAGAGTGAGTCGTTCGTACTCTGTGCCGAGCGTAAGCAAGCTCTTCAATATTAAATCTATCAACCACAACACAAACGCTTGGTATTTCTAAACAAACTTAGAGTAGTTTGGTTTTGATGAATTGATTTATTTTGATATAAATTCGAGGAGAATTTCGGACTGCCAGTAGACCGCTGGTCATAATATCGCGGGAGTTAAATGTCCGTAATTTCTGGTAATGAGTAGGATATAGTCATACTCACTCGACTAATCTGCAACCAGTAGGATATAGTCATACTCACTCGACTAATCTGCAACCAGTAGGATATAGTCATACTCACTCGACTAATCTGCAATCAGTAGGATATAGTCATACTCACTCGACTAATCTGCAACCAGTAGGATATAGTCATACTCACTCGACTAATCTGCAACCAGTAGGATATAGTCATACTCACTCGACTAATCTGCAATCAGTAGGATATAGTCATACTCACTCGACTAATCTGCAACCAGTAGGATATAGTCATACTCACTCGACTAATCTGCAACCAGTAGGATATAGTCATACTCACTCGACTAATCTGCAACCAGTAGGATATAGTCATACTCACTCGACTAATCAGTAGCACATAGTCATACTGACTCGACTAATCAGTAGCACATAGTCATACTCACTCGACTAATCAGTAGCATATAGTCATACTCACTCGACTAATCAGTAGCACATAGTCATACTCACTCGACTAATCAGTAGCACATAGTCATACTCACTCGACTAATCAGTTTTCATAGTCAGGGGCGGATCCAGGGGGAGGGTTCTGGGGGTTGCAACCCCCCCTATGGATATTTTTTAATACCGCTTGTATAGATATGTCTGTCCGTAGGTCTCTCTTGCACTTTCAGCTCTCTCCCTCGTAAGAATAATATAATTCATTCATACTGTTTACACGACCGTTCGACTTCGAGGCCGGTTTGACTGATAACAGAAAGAACCTGCCGTTTTTAGCGTCAAAAACGTATGTGAAGCCTTCATACTTGTAAGCTCACCCAAGAAGACTCTTCCAAGCATCTTTGTTGGATGTCCAATAAACTCAAAATTTTACTGAAAATTGAGTTTTGTCAGGAGCCTCCTGGTTTTGTTGTGTTAATAAAACAACTCCAGATCTCTAAAAATTGCATTTTAGAGCTTGTAGATTTCAAAATTTTCTGGGGGGGCATGCCCCCACACCTCCCTAGTAGTTCGCGGCTTTGCCGCTCACACAACACAACGGCCGCAACACAACCCCCTGTTTGACAAAAACCTGGATCCGCCCCTGATAGTCATACTCACTCGACTAATCAGTAGCATATAGTCATACTCACTCGACTAATCTGCAACCAGGAATTTTGGAAATTACATTTCCCATAGAGTTCCTAAATCGGTCAAATGCCCTATCATAAAATACTAATAAGGTAACGCCAATACACCACTTGAGGGTTGAAAAGGCAAACCACCAACGAGGCGAAAGGCCAGATATCATTTCACAAACGCCGCTACGCCACTCGAGGGTCGAAAATGCTAAAACAAAAAGGTTGTAAAATTGCGAAGCGATAAAAATCCAACAAAAAAACGTACTATCAAAATACAATTAAGGGTGAATTTGCACCAAACTTTTAATTGCAATTAATTTAGCATTGCAAAGCCCCACGGGGAATACTAATAAAGTATGTATGTATTTGTGAACAACGCCCCCTACTGTACGGCCCGCGAAATGATCCCCATCCTAGCTGGAAATGACCCTGACTGCGAAATGATCCCGAACCCGAACTGCACGGCAAATGATCGTGTCGTAATACTCCAGTTTCGAGTTTAGACACTGCTGTACTTCTTGACAAAAGACGCATTTCCTCAGCCTTAGCCTCAATCCAGAGAATAACCCGTGGAATTAAAAAATGATTCTATTGTCCTATGTCACATTTTTTACATTCTCGTTGGTATTTGTGAATAATTTACGCTGAATTGAGACTAAGGCTGAGCAAATGCGTCTTTTGTCAAGGTGCGTAAACAACTCGAAACTGGAGTATTTGTGGAACCGTGAATGGAACGGCTGGTGCATCTTGGAATTCGAATTCATAAACAAAATCATGCTATAGCATAATTTTAATATACACCTATTCCAAAAATCGTTGTCCGGGCCGAAAGCAACAAGCAAGAAGCTGACGACCGCAAAGGACTTTGGGAATCTCCTAATTAAGTAATTTATCCGTGGTACTTGAGAAGTTATTCCTACGAGCGTTGACAGGAGCCCATTACTAGGAGCCTTCCTCTCCTATAATAGGTTTGTATGACATCGTATGCACAAATTGAGCTAAAAATAGAACACTCATTATAAATTCCGCGCGATTAACCAATCATGTCGCGTCTTACACAATGGGAGGTTTTACGTGTGACGTAGTGGCCGTCAAGATCTACAAAATGTTCGAGCCTAACTTTCAAAGTCTGTTAGTTTTTCTTCAAGCAACTAGATGACATTTTGTTTAAATGATGAAGGCCATTGATTAATGGCCGAAACGTCTATAAGTAACTTATGTTAATGTAGTATTTTTTGTTTGACAGATATATTTGACAGACTTCACCGATCTAAAATTGAAGTTTTGAGCGAATAAAATGACGGTTTGACGGCCACTCGCGACAGATTTTGACGTCAGAAAAAGATTCCATAAAACCTCCCATAGGAATTTGACGTCAGATTCAACACTGTTTTGCTTTCAATGTCGGCCGAGAGCGTACCGTGTAGTTCCAGTGAAGAAGTGAAATTTCAGATCAGTTTCGTCGTCTGACTTCAGTACTTCATCAAGCGAGGAAGAACAATGATCTTAGTTCCCAATTCACTTGGTTTTCTTTGTTATTCATAGGGAATTATCTATTATATAGACCGGTTGAACAATAGAGTCATTGAAAGCCCGGGAAGGGATTTGATATTCAGCAGGGAGAAGAGGGGTTGATGAATTGAATTGAATAGCTCATTATGAATTCATCGGGCTATATGCGTTGACCCGGGTCAAACACATATAATTGTAACCACTTTCTTTTTAATGTTAGAGTTACCACTTTCAAATGCTGCTTTAATACAATGCTTTCGATTCTATCCTTAGGCAGTTGTAGCAGCTTCTCAAGCTTTTAATGGGCTTCAATCCGATCCGTCGTTTTACTACATGTACTCAACCCTTTTGACCGCTCTTAGTTGACTTCGATCTCCTCGTTCCGCCTTCTCCGCGCATGGCTCTGCTCTTAAATACGCCGCGCCCATCCCCAAGAGACCATCATCCAACATTCCCACACTCTTCGTTCATCATGTTACACCTTTACATGTTTTTATTTTTATTTTTTATTTTTTATTTTTTTTATTTTTTATTTTTTTAACAACTTACTTACCTGATTCAGTTGACTAATTACTTCGATTCAATTCGATTTAGTTATGTAGTTACCTGTACGGTGTGGCTAACAGATCCACTCTGGATCTGTCATCCAAGCAGGCTTTCTGCGAATACGCTTCGGTCTATCATGCTCCTGATCTGGATAATCCTCCTGATCTGGATAATCCTCCTGATCTGGATAATCCTCCTGGTCTGGATAATCCTCCTGATCTGGTTAATCCTCCTGGTCTGGATAATCCTCCTGGTCTGGATAATCCTCCTGATCTGGTTAATCCTCCTGGTCTGGATAATCCTCCTGGTCTGGATAATCCTCCTGGTCTGGATAATCCTCCTGGTCTGGATAATCCTCCTGGTCTGGTTAATCCTCCTGGTCTGGATAATCCTCCTGGTCTGGATAATCCTCCTGGTCTGGTTAATCCTCCTGGTCTGGATAATCCTCCTGATCTGGATAATCCTCCTGGTCTGGATAATCCTCCTGGTCTGGATAATCCTCCTGATCTGGATAATCCTCCTGATCTGGGATAATCCTCCTGGTCTGGATAATCGTCCTGGTCTGGATAATCCTCCTGATCTGGATAATCCTCCTGGTCTGGATAATCCTCCTGGTCTGGATAATCCTCCTGGTCTGGATAATCCTCCTGGTCTGGATAATCCTCCTGGTCTGGATAATCCTCCTGGTCTGGATAATCCTCCTGGTCTGGATAATCCTCCTGGTCTGGATAATCCTCCTGGTCTGGATAATCCTCCTGGTCTGGATAATCCTCCTGGTCTGGATAATCCTCCTGGTCTGGATAATCCTCCTGGTCTGGATAATCCTCCTGGTCTGGATAATCCTCCTGGTCTGGATAATCCTCCTGATCTGGATAATCCTCCTGGTCTGGATAATCCTCCTGGTCTGGATAATCCTCCTGGTCTGGATAATCCTCCTGGTCTGGATAATCCTCCTGGTCTGGATAATCCTCCTGGTCTGGATAATCCTCCTGGGATAATCCTCCTGGTCTGGATAATCCTCCTGGTCTGGATAATCCTCCTGATCTGGATAATCCTCCTGATCTGGATAATCCTCCTGATCTGGATAATCCTCCTGATCTGGTTAATCCTCCTGATCTGGATAATCCTCCTGATCTGGATAATCCTCCTGATCTGGATAATCCTCCTGATCTGGATAATCCTCCTGGTCTGGATAATCCTCCTGGTCTGGATAATCCTCCTGGTCTGGATAATCCTCCTGGTCTGGATAATCCTCCTGGTCTGGATAATCCTCCTGATCTGGATAATCCTCCTGGTCTGAATCATCCAACTGATCTGACTTCGCACTTTCATCCATATTCGCTGACTCATCTTGGCTTTTCCTCTTTGGTCTGGATTTCTTTGGCCGAGCCTGGACTTCGAAGTGCTGTTTTTGCGGAAGTGGACATGGCAAAAGTAGGTTTCGATGTAACGTCCTTACACGGCCTTTTCCATCTTCACGCTGGATTTGATAAACTGGGATTTCCTCGTTCAGCTTTGCCACCACTATGTAAATGTCATCTTCCCAGAAGTTGTCTAGTTTTCCCTTAGGAGTGACGTTCTTCACCAATACTTTATCTCCAGGACTGAGCTTATTTGATGTCGGCTTGCGTCCATCATACGTTTTCTTTTGGCGTTCAGCGGAACTCTTTGCTTTAACCTTGGCCAATTTGTATGCATAGTCCAGACGCTTTCTTAGATCGTCAACGAAGACGGAATGCTTCTTTCTTGGGAAACCGTTGGGGTCGTGTCCAAACTGCACGTCAATGGCGAGTCTTGGGTGACGCCCAAACATCAGGTAAAACGGCGAAACGCCAGTGCTCTCATGCTTAGTTGCATTGTAAGCATGGACCACTGGCGCTACAAAGTCCTTCCAATTTGCCTTTTGCTCTTTTCCTAACGTTCCAAGCATGTGGAGTAGTGTTCTATTGAATCGCTCGCACATTCCATTTCCCATCGGGTGGTAAGGTGTTGTCCTGGTACGAGATGTGCGAGCAATCCTACACAGCTGTTGGATCGTTTGCGACTCAAAATTCCTCCCTTGGTCGCTGTGTAAGCGCGCTGGAAAACCATAATGCACGACGAATTTATTGAATATTGCATTTGCTGTTGTTTTCGCCGTTTGGTTTAACGTTGGAATAGCTTGTGCGTACCTAGTGAAATGATCTGTTATCACAAGAATATTTTCATATCCTCCTTTGCTCCTCTCAAGTTTCAGATAGTCGACGCAAACGAGTTCCAGAGGCTCCGTTGTTGTTATGCTTACCAAGGGGGCTACTCGTTGCGGTTGTGGGGCTTTGCGGAGTACACAGGCTTTACAGGTTTTAACCCAACGTTCGACGTCCTTAGCCATCCCCGACCAAAAGAATCTTGATCTTGCTAGATCTAGTGTGTGTTCGGTAGAAAAGTGTCCAACTTCGTCGTGAATTCCCGTCAAAGCTTTCTCTTTCAATGCTTCTGGCACTAGTAAAAGCAGGACATCTTCCCCTTGTGGACCTGTTTTACTACGTTTGTAAATTATACCTTCGTTTAAGTAAAGTCGATCCCAGAACTTTAATACTCGTAATACTTCCTTTTCTTCATTTCTGGTTTCTCTTCTGGTTGGTTTTCTTCCTAACTCAAGATAGGCCTTAATTTTACCAAGCACTCGGTCTTTATCCTGCAATGAATTAAGATCTTCCATACTCAAGGTCGGCGCGGAACAATGAATCTGGTGGCACAAACCGAAGGCATCATCAATACCTTCGATGTCGTTGAATATGTTTTCGATCTTTGGAATTTGATGATTTTCTGCACAGAGAGATTGGGAAATTGCCTTTATGGCGTCGTTCTTGATCACACGTTCGTCCTCATACGGTCTTCGAGATAACGCATCCGCATCTATGTACGTTCTTCTTTCCTGGACGGTATACGATGTCAAAATTATAAGTGGCCAATGCCGCCAACCAACGGTGTCCTGTTGCGTCTAGTTTAGCGGTTGTCGTTACATACGTCAAAGGGTTATTGTCGGTACGCACCAAAAACGTATTTCCACACAGATAGTCGTGGAACTTTTCTGTAACTACCCATTTGAGGCACAGGAACTCCAACTTATGAGCTGGATAGTTTCGTTCGGATTTACGTAGAGCTCTGCTTGCGTAGGCTATTACTCTTTCAGTTCCATCATCCTGTTTCTGACTCAAAGTAGCACCCAAATATGACTGGCATCAGTAGAGCAAATAAATGGCAAAGTAAAGTTAGGATACATCAATACTGGAGGGGATGACAAAGCAGCGACTGTCTCTTGAAAGGCTCTTTGGCAATCTTCCGACCACTCCCACTGAGAGTCACTGTCGTTACCTTTTTTCTTTGGTTTCATCATTCCAGCTGCTAGATCTGTTAAGGGTTTTACCATCTTTGCGTAATTTTGTACGAACTTCCTATAGAATCCTGAAAATCCTAGAAAACTTCTTAGCTCGTCAAAACCATCTGGTACTGGCCAGGTTCTTAGCACTTCTATCTTGTCTGGATCAGTTTCTATGCCATTCTCAGAGATGATGTGACCTAGGTATTTAACTCTGTCTCTAAAGAACGTGCATTTCGAGGGTTTCAACTTTAATCCAAACTGATGCAGCCTGGTAAAGACAGCTTCAAGTCTTTCTAGATGCTCCTCGAAGGTTTTCGCATAAATCACAATATCATCAATATAAACTATGCACTTCTTGAAGTTGAGATCGGCCAAGCAATGCTCCATGAGTCTTTGGAATGTCGCTGGGGCGTTGGTCAAACCAAATGCCATCCTGTTACACTCGTAAAATCCTAATGGCCCTACTGTAAATGCTGTCTTCTGTATATCTTCCTCGTCTACCTCTATCTGCCAGTATCCGCTTTTGAGGTCCAAAGTTGTGTACCACGAAGAGCCTGCCTCCAAGGCCTCGTCTATCCTAGGTAAGGAATAGGCGTCTTTGACTGTTCGGGCATTAAGCTTGCGGAAATCTATACAGAATCTCAAACTTCCGTCTCGTTTTCTTACCAGAACAACAGGTGATGACCAGGGGCTATGCGATTCCCGTATAACGCCACATTCTAGCATATCCTTCAAGTGTTGACGCACCTCTTCGTACTGTGCTGGCGGTATGCGACGGTGCCTCTGCTTAAATGGTATGTTATCGTTCAGCTTTATTCTATGCTTGACAGCTGATGTACAGCCCAGATCATTAGCGCCTTGAGAAAACACACTATGCTCCCATTTTTGTAGTACCTCAAAAGCAATCTTCTTTTGGTCTTCATTCATAGGTGACTGATCAAAATTAAATTTGCTGTTTGGACTTTCTGGCTGTTCCTGTTCCTCAGATTCTTCAGACTCATTTACTATACTTACCTGTTGTAAAGATGAAAATGGCGCTTTTGGAAAAATAACAACATTTCTTGCAGAAGGATTGTGAACCTTGACTGGAATACGATTGGTTTTTCCATCCATTCTCACGTTGACTAGTGTTGGAATTATCTCTAGCGGAGCGGGTAAGTTTGGGGTCCCATGCTCTACCAAGGCACTAAAGGATGTACCAATCTTCTTGGTTTTGAAAGTCGACCAAACAACAGTCGTCTCATTCGCATGAATAATTCTAGGGTCATCTGACTCAGTCCTTATCTTGTTGGTTCTGAATGCCTTTCTAGATCTTCTTTCTTGCTGTGCTAAGTACTGATAAGCAAGTCTCCATGCCAAGTCAGGGTTTGCCTTTCGAATATAGCATTTGCCGTGCTCTTCAGTACAGCTTTCCTTGCAGCGTCTGATCAAGTTCGTTCCTATAACCAGCGGCACTTGCTTGTTAAAGGTATTATTAGGTACAACAAGAACTAACGTCTGAAAACATTCAAGGACACCACTGCTTTGCTCGGGAAAAGAAACTTCAGCTTCAATATAACCTTGGAATGGAACGTCTTGTCCACCAGCACCTTCAATTTTAAGTAAATGGTCTAACTGTTGTAAAGGGCAAGAAGAGAGATATTCCTTGTGAAAATCTTCACTTATTGTAGTGACCTGTGAGCCGGTATCCACTAAAGCAAGACAAGGAGTATTTTCTATGTATGCCATACTTACGTTCACGTCTCCTAAAAGGTCATCGATATCGGTTCTGTTGGTGATGGGGCTTTTATTCTCATGACGACCTACTGCCCGCCCCTTGGCAGAGGTCCTCTGGAGTTTGACTGCCTGGAAAGTCCTTTTGCTTTGGAATCGCCATCCTGGCTACCACTAGCACTTTCTTTCTTTTCTTCCAGCTTTTCGACCTTGGCCAGTATTTTATTCAACACCCTCGTTGTGTCTGGCTGTTGAGCAACTTTTACTTCCAGTGCCTTCACTTTGGCCATTAATTCTGAGAGGGTCTTTTTGATGGAGTCGCCATTGTCAGATGCCTTTGAAGGGTCACTTAATGTTTGCGGCATGTATGTTGCGGAAGGCATCTTCTGCGTCTTCGGTGGTTTTCCCCGCACCTTATCTTGCTCCCTGATTTCTTGTTCAACAGCTCTTAACTCAGCTCTCAAGACATCAAAATCATGTACGCAATCATACTTATACCTGGTGGCATTTCTAATCCTCTCATCCTTCAAACCCGTCCATAACTTACTTCGCAGCATCTCGTCACCTTGCTCCCTTGCTTTTCGGTCTGGTCTTACTTCTTCAGTACTTAATTTAAGCCGTTTGGAAGTTGTAGAAGTTTCCAATCCAGAATGATCCCGCTTCCTTGCTTTAGATGTAACTGACACGCACACGCGTCGTTTCGTAGAAGCTGCAGAGTCAGTTGAAGCCGGTCCTTATTTAGTCGTGACGTCCTCCAAGAATTCCAATTAATTTGATTGACTTTCCAAACGTCGACTAGTTGATTTGTTGTGTAATGAAGACGAAGAATAATGATGTCCTCAGTCTCGTCGCAGAATTAGGGTAGATTGACTAATTCCCGAGAACTTTCTTCTATATCTTGATTGAATGGCCCCACATTGGGCGCCAAATGTAACCACTTTCTTTTTAATGTTAGAGTTACCACTTTCAAATGCTGCTTTAATACAATGCTTTCGATTCTATCCTTAGGCAGTTGTAGCAGCTTCTCAAGCTTTTAATGGGCTTCAATCCGATCCGTCGTTTTACTACATGTACTCAACCCTTTTGACCGCTCTTAGTTGACTTCGATCTCCTCGTTCCGCCTTCTCCACGCATGGCTCTGCTCTTAAATACGCCGCGCCCATCCCCAAGAGACCATCATCCAACATTCCCACACTCTTCGTTCATCATGTTACATAATAATAATAATAATAATATATTTATTATCATCATAATGAGCCGATTCAATTCACAAAACACGCTAAATATAAAATTTATTGAATAATATTACTTAAAACAAAACCACTAGCAATTCTATGTCGTTTTATTACATGAACTCAAATCCAAGGCAATAAGCGGTTGTACTGTAAATTTAAATATAACTTCACTCAATTGAAATTGAACGTGCAATTCTCGAAGTAGACGTTACTTGATGTTTCTTCCAAGCACATTTTCTTGCTCGAGCTCTCTTCTTTTGAATCATCATTGCTTCTTTTCTTGCACTGTTCAGCAAAAGGCAGTAGTAGCAGTAGTACTACATGTAGGTAACTCCAAATCGAGCAGGATATCGCTAATATCGAAGTCTGGGAAGTCCGGTAAAAAAATGTCGCCGTCGCTACTCGCCATAGTTGCAAATGAAGTGAAAAATTGAAACTACTCTATTCCAGGGGAAAATTAATTATTAATTTCCCCCTGTCTATTCTGAATATTTATAGTAACTATTCAAATTCAGATTGCATGCTTTCATATGAAAGGTTTTTGAGGGATGAATGTTTTTTCCGCCCACCCGAGAAAAACGCCCCTTTACAAAGCCTTCGATTCAATTAGACAACACACAACAAAGAAAGAATTGTACATAATTCTCAGGAGATAGGTATTCTATTGTTCGTCCTCCAACCAATAGACCCCGCTCCTTTGGGTCTGTTGGTATTTTGCGAAAACCACGTGAATTGGGAACTAAGTCTGTTAGTTACCTCGCACGTTGGCATTAAGCTATACAAGAGAAAATGAGGAAAGAGAAGGAATCCCTGGTACCCCATCATGTGCTCGGTTAATTCTATTTTTAGAACTCGATCTATTTTTAGCTTTAGTTACCATGCCCGCGCAACCAAAATACTCAACCTTACCTTGGTTTTTCCTTTCAAAAACTTTTTATTTTTTGTCATTAAAAAGAAAAGCAAAAGACTACACAGCTTCTGCTCCAAGATAACAAAGCAGTGGTCGTACGACTTCTACGATGTTTTAATACGTGCAAAGTCTGTAAACGACCTGAATAAAAATACAAAACTGAGCGAAACAAACATTGTCAACTCTCGGCTGAGAAATGCCACAATTTAATTATCTAAGACTCATTGAAGGATTTTACGAATACTCAGGCGAATTGAGCAAAATTAAGGTGCTACAAATATAAACTACACAACGGTCAAAGTCAAAGCAATCACGAAAACAAACTATATTGTTAATGTGGTCTTACCGGCACTTGTATTCAACAATTACGAAATCCAAGCGTTATTCTCAGGTTGGAAAACACGAAAGAAACTTTACAAAAGCCAACATCACCAAAACCTTGAAGCACCAGCCATATTGTGGTCATGAAAATTTAATTCAAGAACAAGCATCTCCATCTGCAGTCCTACAAGACGGCTACAACAAAACGATTCCTTGCACTTATATTAACTTATCGGTTTTCTCTGTCGAAGCACATGGCAAAATGAAGCCGTTTCCCTCTATTTAGAATCGTCTCAAGTGTCCCAAATTCACAATAATTTCAGTCAAATCCAAAAAGGATAATTTGGTAAAATCCTTTATTGAATTTTCGAAGTAAAAATTTGTAAAATGTTCGAGAAAGTTGAGAAGATTTTCTTCGCTCACTTCGCTCAATTTTGACTTTTCATATCAAAGCCGTTGGTAACGGCCTCCGCAACCTCGCCTTATATGATCTGACCAATCACGTTCCGTTCCCAAAATAGATTGAGCATTCTAAAAATATAATTAACGGGGCACATGATGGGTCAAGAGCCCAATACGGGAGATTCCTTCTCTTACCTCATTTTCTCTTGGCTATATACAGTACTCGGGCCTACGGCCCTCGGGCTGTATATAGCTTAATGCCTCCGTTCTCGGTAACCAACTCTTACTTCCAAACCGCCGGTGTGTTTTGCTAATTAGCATTTGTCGGTCTGAAACGCAGCAAATTTAAAGCTAATTGAAGTAGGATTTTGTCGAAAATTCTCGACATTGACACAAAGTTCCTTCTAAAACAGCGAAGTGAGGTACAGGGGAGCTTCTTTTTCTTTGACCTGGATGAAGATTTTTAGTCCAGTCAATCTACGAGATTTTGGGGGTCCAGATTTGCAACAGAATTTCTGTCACCACCATAACATCGAGGAAGGCTCTCTTATCAACCTAATAAAAGTCCTCAAAAATCCCTGCGGTGGAACATCCCCAAATTGAGCATTTTGTAATTTGACCAAATTCATACAAGCGCACCTTTACAGATCGCAAGACGTTCTGCGAAAGCCCAATTCCGATCAAGTGAGAACTGCACATTTTGTGGTTTGCCTGCAAAATATACGATGGAAGGAAAAAAGGATATGACGTAATACCAGTTAGAACCAAGGATTTTCAGGAATCAATAAGTGACTTATGCATGACACGAAATGACGAATGGTCGGACACTGTACGTGGCAGATTGGAGTATGCCAGGGATCTTCACGCTGCGGATGCTGTTTACCATCAGCAATGTAGTGTAAATTTTAGAACTGGAAAGCAGGTCCCACAACAATACTGTAGCGCTTCGACCAGCGACGTCTCCAAACGACCACGACCACAAGTTGGAAGACCCATCGATAGTACAAAGGCAGTGGCATTTTTGAAAGTTGCTAAGTATCTAGAAGCTAAGAAAACGATGAGGAGCAGATATCACCGTTAACGATCTGTGTGAAAAGATGCAGGAATATCTTGAAGGATCAGAAGAGGAAGCATTTAGTGTTAGATATATGAAAACGAAGCTTCAAGAACATTTCATCAATACAATTGTGATAACTACTATTAATAAAATGGTAATAACTACTATTAATGAAATTGTGATAACTACTATTAATAAAATTGTGATAACTACTATTAATAAAATTGTGATAACTACTATTAGGAACAAAGCCAATATTGTTACTATAAACCGCAACATCCATAATCAATGAATTCTACTGTACCCCTTTTCATACTGATATTTTTTCATATTGGGAATTCATCATGGGTCGGGTATACTTGGTTATATTCTTATTGGGTGGGACGTGGTGTATTGTATTGTAAAGGAGACTTCGTGTCCTATTGTACAACACCTGCCTTATGGGCGAATCTTGAAAATAAAATAAATAAATAAATAAAAACGACAATGACGAGGAAGAGAAAGTGAGAATCGTTTCGGCAGCAGCAAAGCTGATCAAGAGCGACATAAAGAATTTAGATGCGTCAGGCAGTGATTATCCGAGTACCAATGACATGTCCTCTACTGAGCAAGCAATGGAATTCGTCCCCAGTCTTTTGAAGCTCTTTGTAAGACTTCTATTGACGGGTAAAGACATGCATTTGACGTAAAGCTCACATCAATCGCACATATGCCGTAATGCAAGGAACACGACCACGAGTTATTTTAGCAGCCTTACAACTTGGGCTGGGGATTCAAATGCATCACCATTTCGCATCAAAGTTTCTGATATTGAGACTTTGAATTCCCATGGTTTCTGTTCCTCATATTCTACGATCCAGAAGTTTGAGAGATCTGCGGCAGTTAATCAAGGAACAGAGATACCTGGTTTTGTCCCTGGAAGGTTTATTCAGTATATTGCAGACAATGTTGATCACAACACTAGGACTTTAGATGGCAAGGACACATTTCACGGGATGGGCATCATTGCGGCTGTTACACCTGGAACAACAAGTATGAAGGTAGTTCCAAAGAAATCTGTCACCAATGAAGACATAGCTAATGCCGGAAAGATAACTATCCGATATTACAATAGTGCAAGCTATGAATCGTCGCAGCTGCTCTAAGGACCTCAAAGTACAAGATGTGTCTTCAAACCTGGATCTTCTTTTGAAGCTAACGCAACCATTGGTGCAGTCTCCGCGCCCGTCTTGGTCAGGAACAATGCAAATGATGTGCAAGGGTAACCACCCAGGCAAGTCGTCAGTCTCGTTTCTTCCGATGATTGAAACTGGACCCAAATTTGGGGATGTTCCACCACAGGGATTTTTGAGGACTTTTAGTATGTTGATAAGAGAGCCTTCCACGATGTTATGGTGGTGACAGCGCACTAACCACTCGTCCAACATGTATACAAGTATACATTTTCTTAAAGCTGAATAAATGCAGATTCTAAATATGCTGGAGATTATTTCCTATTTTGTAAATATTTTTTGTTATTGCACATTTTAGAAAATTCGACCGGTCTTGTTCAAAGAGAATTTTGCACGCGGGAATTCAATCGATTTCTAAACGGAAAGTGCCATTGTAACGAGCACTCTTTGTTCTAAAAAACGGTGTCTCCGATTTTTGATACGTTCCCTCGTTTAAAAGTTATTTGATGATTTATGTGTAAATCGCTTAAAAACACATTAATGAACTTTGACAGCAAATAGAGATGTTCCGTGTAAGAGCACTATTTATTTTAATTAGTCACAAAATATGCAAATGACTAATATGACTGGAATTCTCTTTAATTCTAACAAAACATTGAACCTCTAAGGTATAATTATATGTTAAATAAATTTTATGAATTACTATTACGAAATGTGTGCCAATTGTTGTTTGTGCAGTTTTCTAAACCGTTTCTATATACTCTCTTGTATGGTATATAGCATACACTATACTAATGAACGGGCATTGAGCATGTAGTTTTTGTCTCAAACTGTCTTGAATAGCTCTATGTGTCGCTGTGCAAGGAAAGTACAGAGCTCGACAACAACAGGTTGGAACCAGCGAGGATGGCGCCAAAGAGATCCTACGGCGTTATATGTTTTTACATGTTTGATTGCATGTTCAACAGAAACACGGTAGTGAGTTAATCGTCCGTTGAATTTCTGGGCACGAAGTTTCGTTAATGCTCCCATACGTCTGATTTGTTGTTGTCTAAAAGGTGTTAGAAGTGGTTCTCTATCAGGGTAGCCTTGGTCTGCTAAAAGAACAGCCCCACGAGGTAAATCTAGTGTTTTTCCAGGACCAACGGGGGTCATTAGCCTGTACGTCATGGAGTCAACCATACTTCCAATAAATCCAGTATGTAAAAACCTTATGTTATTCTCGTTGTCTGTGATTATTTGAGTACTCATGAAATGGAAATGGCGATGTCCGCTATAGAACTCACGCTGTGGCTCTACCTGTGGCCTATATATCCTATGGGGAGTTCCATCAATACACCCTACAGCGTTTGGGAACGATGGCCAAGAGCCTCGCATTGCATTCCATTCAGCTAAGGATGGCCAGGAAACTTGACTTTGAAAATATCTCCAAAGAACTGGAACAACATGATATATGATTGCTGATACAGTCTGTCTGCTTACGTCAAATAGCAACGCAAGGCTATCAAGGCAGGGATACTTCCTTAGCCAGATCATAACCAGTAATACTTGATTTTTCAAATTTAATTTTCCTCTTCTCTGCCTCTGTCGAAGATTTCCATCTCTGTTATGACGACGTAATTCAGGCGTAACATCGTGAACTAACTGCTCAAGTGTTTCTGGTAATTCACCAGTATTGAGCCAAAACAAATATCTGTGATGATGGTACATGGTGAACACGTCACGCCCATTAAAGGGAAAGTGTGGTCCAAATGGAAGACGGTCAATCAAAGGAGTTGCCGAATATGCCAATGAACAACCTAAGGAAATAAGTTTAAGTAGCAAAGGGACCAAACGTTGCAGGCAGTTTTCAAAAGGCACTAGTAACGAAGGTTGATATAAATTCATGAGCGGTAATACATTGGTCAGCAGAAGAGAAATACGAAATATCCTCCTCCTTCTTCTTCTTTCTCTTTTTCTTCTTTTCGGGTTTGTAGTTTGAATTGCCCGCGACATTTCCTACGTTGCAATGATTAATCATATGCATGTTGAAAATCATGGTGAATAGTTTCATGAGCTCGTGAGAAAACCTAAACAATAGAACGTGCACTGGAGTGGTGTTGTTAGTTTGTGGTTTTAATTATTCGCTGTGAAAATCTGCACTTCTGCGTTAACAGTGCTCGACTCTACACTAAAGCCAATAAAGCTGACAGAAAGTAAAGAGCAGTGAATGATGGAAAAGAATGAGCAAGGTATTAAAACAACAACGTGGTTTCTGAACTAGTGCCTTAGCTAATGGCGTTGGCTGACTTTCTTTGCTCTGTCAGTGTGAGCTGCTTACACGTGCAATGTTGTTGAATATGAATCTGAAGTTTTAATTTATCTAATGCTGCAGGTCCATCAAGAAAACGTATACGCATAATTGTACCAGAAAAAGAACTAGTGCTACGATGTTATGAGGAAAAAAGTGGGGAAAGTTGGTCAAACGTTCTTCAACATGTCCAAGCGAATCTTGATTGCCTTCCTTTGTCATCTCCTGTTGTTGAGTTCTATTTCGAACAAGAAAGCCAGACAGCAATCAATCCGGAATTCGCCGTATTGTAAGTAGCCAACTGAAAGCCGCCACTGACTCCGCCGGTGACTCCGTAGCAGGGCCTATGTCAGAGATAATATCATCAAAGATGAGATATGCGAAGAAAATGATGCCTGAAGAACGTTGGGAAGCAAAATTGAGTCATTTGTCTGATGATTCTAGTGAATCAAGCCTTGAAGAGCAAAGCGACGAACACGAAAACCAAGCTAAGAGTAAAAAGCCAACAAACAAACGAAAACGATCTAAAGGAAAAGGAAAAGGAAAGGGAAAAGGCAAGGCGGAAGATGCACATGTGGCAATGTGTAAGAAGGCAATGAGCACATTGGATAAGGTCAACAAGCTTCTGGACAAATGTGACGATAGTTCCAGTTCGAGCGATTAACATTGACACGGACATTTGACAATTTTCAATTTAAGATCCACAATTAATGTTACTGTTCTTTTAAAATTCAAATTCAAATTATTCACTGATAAGCTAGTAGCCTGCGTGCAGACGTCCTCTCTCCAATTCGAAAATAGGTACACAGGCTAATAAGCTAGCCGAATGCATTCTACTTCTGTCTAGTTTAATTTATACGCTATACGCGCGTATATACTAGAGTTTTCACCATACCAGAATATTCGCCATATATAAATACCACTGAGATATTCTACAGAATATTTAATATCTCCGCAGTGTTATCGTTTCGTTATTTGGAATAAAAGTATATATTTGAAGCATTTACTATTATTTATATTTTTTACAGATCAGGTCACACTGCATGCATCGAAGCTCATTTAAATATTTTGTGACTGATTAACATAAATAGTAATCTTACACGGAACATCTCTAATATCTCCTCAACAAAAGTGTTTATCGGAAATCGGAGACACGGTTTTTTAGAACAAAGGGTGCTCATTACAATGGCACTTTCCGATTGAATTCCCGCGTGCAAAATTCTCTTTGAACAAGGCCGGTCGAATTTTCTAAAATGTGCAATAACAAAAA
The DNA here is from genome assembly GCA_033675265.1 of Actinostola sp. cb2023. Taxonomy (NCBI): domain Eukaryota; kingdom Metazoa; phylum Cnidaria; class Anthozoa; order Actiniaria; family Actinostolidae; genus Actinostola; species Actinostola sp. cb2023. The sequence goes on along the minus strand of JAUJYZ010000242.1, from coordinate 61,623 downwards.
ATATTTACAAAATAGGAAATAATCTCCAGCATATTTAGAATCTGCATTTATTCAGCTTTAAGAAAATGTATACTTTTATACATGTTGGACGAGTGGTTAGCGCGCTACGCGGCTTTCAGTGAACAGTGGTCACGAAGGTCCCCTGGTACCTTTTAAGGCACGGTTCGTCGGTTGAAAGTTTCAGTTGTTTTTCGACAATCTTTCGGCGAAGAAGGTCTTTTAGCAAAGTGCACATTTGTGTGGTTGGTTATGGCGTCGCTATCCAAAACTATTGATGAAGGTGATGATTTTTGCTTCATCAAAGTGGACCGGGCCCATGGACTAATCACCTTTTTGAAACAGGTGCGTATATAGAAAATGGCAAATTGCTGGGTGCTGATTGGTCGAGTGACTATGTTAGAGTAGGCCTGGTCAAGAGAGCACAAGTGAAAGACGTCAACTTTGAACTCATATTTATTTAACAAGTGTAACGAACTACAATCATATCAAAAATAGTAGATACCTGCAACCATTACTGAAACAGCACTATCCACAGGCAGCCCAAGCAATCAACATGTAAAAAATTAAGAAAAATAAAAACTTCTATGAAATGAAAAATATCTTGTGTCTTGTTGTATTATTTATAGCTAAAGTCATTTCTGGTAGTTTTATCCACATTAGACGCTGTTTTTATTATTTCCCCCCCTCAGTACTATACAGTGACAAGGCAGGAAACTACGAGCGCTACCTCCAACGGCTACCGCTCGATTTTTACCCCTAAAATCCCTCAATTTCCCCCAAAAACTCCACAGCACCAAAGGACGATGATAGGACATTGCCAAATTCTTACCTTGAGCCAAAAAATCGAAACTAACGGCATATTTTCTGCTCGTTTCATGCGATGAACGATCCAAATTTCAGTTCGTCTTCACCGTGTTTCATCCCGTGTTACTACCATTTGCATGAAGTCACGTGATCAGCTGCAAAACTGCAGCTGATTGGTCGGCTGGTATCCATGGTAAGAGACGACTGATCCCATCCCCTACTCCCCAAAGCACAAGAAATGTACCAATCCGTGACGCGGCACCACTCCCTTCGAAAATTCCGTCTTGACTCACTAAGACTCAGCCAATCAAATGAATGCAGCACATCGCTTACGAGTTTTCCCAGCAAGTCATTCATCGTTTTCCGAGTACAAAAAAAAGCTTGTGGAATTTTTGAGCGAATTTGAAGCTTTGCATTCAGTACATAACTTTTACATAATTATATTGTAAGAAAGGCTAGCAAACTATTCAAGCACCGACTCGATGAATCGGCGAACTCAACTTACTTTAAAACACTCGCTAAATTGCAGTTTGTAGTTACATTTTGACGGCGATAAGTTCTCGTAATAGAAGATAAATTGGTTGTCTTTACGACTTCTAATTTGGCGGATGAAAAGCTCCAAGACACTTGGGGTGTTATGCAACGTGCGTTTCGCTCAAAAATACCGCAACATTTTTGTTTTGCACGGGAAACGTCGCTTACGAGTTTTCCCTGAGCTGCATCATTAGTGAGTCAAGACGGAAGTTTTATTGCGAAGGGGGTGGTGCCGCGTCACGGATTGGTACATTTCTTGTGCTTTGGGGAGAAGGGGATGAGATCAGTTGTCTCCTACCATGGATACCAGCCGACCAATCAGCTGCAGTTTTGCAGCTGATCACGTGACTTCATGCAAATGGTAGTAACACGGGATGAAACACGGTGAAGACGAACTGAAATTTGGATCGTTCATCGCATGAAACGAGCAGAAAATATACCGTTAGTTTCGATTTTTTGGCTCAAGGTAAGAGTTTGGCAATGTCCTATCATCGTCCTTTGGTGCTGTGGAGTTTTTGGGGGAAATTGAGGGATTTTAGGGGTAAAAATCGAGCGGTAGCCGTTGGAGGGACTGGTTGGAGGTAGCGCTCGTAGTTTCCTGCCTTGTCACTGTATAGTACTGAGGGGGAAAATAATAAAAACAGCGTCTAATGTGGATAAAACTACCAGAAATGACTTTAGCTATAAATAATACAACAATTAAGACACAAGATATTTTTCATTTCATAGGAGTTTTTATTTTTCTTAATTTTTTACATGTTGATTGCTTGGGCTGCCTGTGCACTATCACATTCATTCACTACCTTACCCTGGAGTGGTTTTGTGGCGTGCTAGTTAGGGTGTCTATTAGACTAATATCCCGTTGTGTCAGTGCATACCTATAATAGGAATGAATATAATAACAACCTCAGACTCCTCCTGGGGCTACTCCAGAGATGGACTGGACTCTATTGCTATCCTGTGGCAATGGAGGTAATTATCTCCTTACCAAACTGGAGTTGCCTGCGGAGAAGGCTATTTATTCCAAACTATAATACGACTATTTACATGATAAAACCAACATCTGATGTAGTGGTTATGGCAATAGAGTGATTGCAATAAACCTGGGCATTACTAAACTACACCAATACACACTATTAGACACTCACTCTTTTGTTTCTTTGCATCTACTAAACACTGATAGCTAATTTAGTAGTGCCCAGGTTTACTGGAATCACTCTGTCTAAATAAATAAATACAGATGAACACTTAATTTATCTTCCTCAGCGACTGCATGTGTGTTTCTAGTATCATAAAAAACAGCTATTTCAAGAAAGTTCTCTTGTTAATACTGGATGCTTCATAATAGGCGATTATCTTTGACTACAAACACCAGAATGCTTGGAGAATTTTCTTTCTTATTCAGATTTTTATTCCCTCATGAGAATAGTAAGACTATGCTACCTAAATGCCCTTGCAAAATAGGCGGCTATTAAGGCGCGATCAAACGGTGCATGATAGTCGATGATAGTCGATGATAGTTGAAACGCGCGATCACGTTTGATCGCAAACTATCATCGACTATCATCAACTATCATCGACTATCATCGACTATCATGCACTTTGAACATGTTCAAAAAGTTCATGATAGTCGATGATAGTTGATGATAGTTTTCTTCGTTTGATCGGGTGCGTGATAGTTGATGATAGTCGATGATAGTTGGTGATAGTTCAACTATCATCGACTATCATCGACTATCATGCACCGTTTGATCTCGCCTTTAGTGTCATCTTTGTCATCTTAACTAGAGCAATCACGTTAGTCACGTGTTCACAAATAGGCGGCTATTAGTGTCTCCAATCATCTTACTAGAGCAATCACGTTAGTCACGTGTTCACAAATTGAAGGCAAAGCTCGTGATCCCTCGTGTCGCCCCACCCTCCATTAGGCTGACCCTGCGACAACGACTCTGAGTTCTTGGGCTCTACTTTGAGAGAAGACGGGAACAAACTGTCCTCATTTTCATTGATAATTGCATTGAATTTGACAGTTGCTTGGTGTGGGTTACAGCGCTTCTTATGATGCATCCCACTAAGAAAATAAAAGCAAATTATTTGTAATAATAAAGGATGAGTCACTACACGTTATACATGGATGGATGCAAGGGTGGATATATTTAATTAGTAGTTACCAAATCAGTGGATAGCATTTTTGGCACGTTTTGATTGGCTCGCGTAACTTGGAATATCCTTGGCTATTCACTGTTTTGGGACGAGATTCAAAATGACGTCTCGTTTCGCTACAGCTACAGCTACATTTTTTATCCAACTGATTTGGTAAATACTAAATCAATTATCCCCCTCAGTGTCGGTGAGTAGTAGTGGTGAATATTTACCTTGCCACTCGAGGGCTCTAAGTAAATATCCACCACTACTCACCTCCACTTCAGGGAATAATTGTTCAATATACAATACATTTATAACACCTGATTTACCTATGAGCCGTGTTGAGTATGATTACAAAATTAACATGACAATTCAGTAGGTATTATAGAAACCAAACAAAAGTAGTGTTTAACGTTGTGTGACTAATACTACTTGTTGTCGATGCTAAATATATAATTTACAATTCTTAAATTTCCTTTTAAAGCCACTTCCAGTGGACTCATTGAGTAAGCATTTAGACTGACACTAATACCCCATTCACACCAAACCTTGTTTAGTTAAACTGAATTTTTCTCGCTTCTATAATCTGAGAGCATTTAATTTCACAAAAATCAAACTATCTGGTATTGCTACTGTGCAACAGAAAGGACAGTTTACCAGCAGTTTTGTGCCAAAGGTTGCGTGGCGTTTGTAGATAATTCCTAAACTCAAGAGTCCAACACATGTGAGATACGATGTCCTCGACTCTGCGCATGAGCAGAGCATATGTATATGCAACATTCTCGTTCCCAGAGTTCCTCGGTTTCGGTCCTCTCCCGAGACAATCTCGTCCCCAGAGCCTGCGTTACTTTCGGCCAGCGGCGAAGAACGTAGGCTCTGGCATAATCCATTTTTGAGACAATTTGATTGGCTATTCCATTTTAGAAACTATGCACTCGCACTTTCCGGATATGAAATATATCCAATGAAAATTGAGTTGTCAAAACAACCCGGTGTCCCAACTTCCGTTCAAAACAAAAATTAACATTTTTCAACGGTTTCATTGACATGTTATTTAAAAAAAATCTTGTATTCGTGTTTCAACACATGTCGCCTCGCAATAAATATCTAAGCACAGAGAAACATCCAGTTTATCTAAGCTTATATGTATCTCGAATTGTCTTGAAAAGTTTTCAAACGAAGCTCAAAATTTACACAAAGAGTGATGCATGGTTATTCAAAGTACATATGTCGATCGTAAATCTAATCTTCTTTAGGCTAGCAACTGAAAGTGCCAATCGAGGTGTTTACGAAGGTGAAAGATTCAAAAGAAATACATTTGAAGGAGACAACAATAACCAGAGAAGATGAAGATGATAGATTCAAATAATTAACTGACATGAAACCATATAAACCCGTAGGAAGAACTGTTCGCATATCCTTCTGCTGTAAAACCACTGCTTTTAATGACTTCAGATACTGCGCTTCTTTCACTGTTATGTCTTCTTTACCAAGTGCTTAAAAGCGTACTCTATTCCCTATAAATGAAACCTTTGGATGGATTCCACTGAAACCTGAATCGACAACAACCAACTGCCCAGTTAACTTGCGCGTGCGCTCTAAAACCGGAAGAACAAGAAATCCTGTTCCCAAAAATGGATTATGCCAGAGCCTACGTTCTTCGCCGCTGGCCGAAAGTAACGCAGGCTCTGGGGACGAGATTGCTCCCGAGAAGGCTATGCTCGCAGCCATTTGAGGCTCGATGCTGATTGGACGAAATATAACGCATGCCCATTTGAAAACATATATCAAGAACAATAAGAACAATGAGCCCAAAGGTAGCCCAAACGTAGAATCAGTGGACCGTGACGTCGTTGAATATTCGTTTGACCGTTGGATTTTCGAATGGTCTCAGGAATGACCTCTTAGAAAGACTTCAAAGGATATGAGATTCTCAAAAATGTCTTCACAACGACGATAGTCTGATTATTAAAGAACACTTTGGTGTAGAAATATGAGCAAGAAATTGTATTTTTGAGTGGTTTTGAGCGATTCGAATAGAAAGGTTTGCAACTCCGGCCACCAAATGTTTACGACAACTGTCGCTAAAAAAATTATATCTCCAAAAGTATCCAAACACTCAAATAGCTTAAATAATCACACATTCTCAAATAAATTCTCTTTCAAATGAGCTTTTAGTCACATTTGTTTGTCCACTCTATCCCGAGAAATAATTTATTGAATTTCGGCTAAAAATCTGCCGTGGCCATCCGCAGGCGTTTGTTTTGAGGTTACCTGGGTTACCTGTGGGCTCATTGTTCTTGATATATGTTTTCAAATGCGCATGCGTTATATTTCGTCCAATCAGCATCGAGCGACCAGAGCCTTCTCGGGAGTGGACTTCGTAGAGCGAACAATACTTCGAATTTAATTCGATACCCGCTCGGATTTAGTTCGATAGGCGTTCGGAAACTATTCGACCCGTTTGTGGCCAACGAAAAAAATTGGCAGTCTAGGACTGCATGTGGCTACTGTTAGTAATAAAGTTCAGAATTATATTAAATATCACATGCTCATATTAATAATAGGAGTAAAAAGAGAACTGCAGAGGTGTTTTTGATTGACCTTGTCTAGTAGTCAAGATAAAACTGTTATTATTATTAAAGTGTACTGAGATCAGTGTGAAAACTGCATCGTACTACAATCTCACTATCCTTTAGGATGTTGGTGAAAAGCATGGATAAACATATAAGCTTATATAAGCCACGCCACCGGCTACGCCCATTAAATTTTTTTTTTTTGGTAGAGGCGAGGGTATTTTTTTTACCCTGAGTCCCACCTCCCTCCTGCCAGAAAACAATGTTGGGTGATGTTGGATCGAATTCAGAGTTTTTAAAAACAAACTAACAATCCCAAATATCGTCTAACAAGGTCTTCAAACTGAGTGAAGTTATTGTCAATCCTGGTCAACTATAGTCTCCCTCGCAGCCGTGCTAAGTGTCGTCACGCAACGCTCTCTCCCCTCAGACACGGCTGCTTACCCAAGCTGTACATTCCGTTCCAATTGTAAGTGTTTACTGAGCCAATCATATAAAGTTATTCGTTATTCATGTTCACTGGTTGTCAACGACTCGCCGACACACTCAGGCTCATGTTTCGTTGTTTATTTACGTAAGAACATTGCAAAGTTAGGAAATGAATTCACATACACGATTTACTAGTCTTCCTGGCAGCCGTGTTTAGTGTATTGGTTTAGTCTTGGTTTAGTGTATTGGTTTAGTCTTGGTTTAGTGTATTGGTTTAGTCTTGGTTTAGTGTATTGGTTTAGTCTTGGTTTAGTGTATTGGTTTAGTCTTGGTTTAGTGTATTGGTTTAGTCTTGGTTTAGTGTATTGGTTTAGTCTTGGTTTAGTGTATTGGTTTAGTCTTGGTTTAGTGTATTGGTTTAGTCTTGGTTTAGTGTATTGGTTTAGTCTTGGTTTAGTGTATTGGTTTAGTCTTGGTTTAGTGTATTGCCCAGTTTAATAAAGTCTTGGTTTAGTGTATTGGTTTTTAGTTTGGTTTAGTGTATTGGTTTAGTCTTGGTTTAGTGTATTGGTTTAGTCTTGGTTTAGTGTATTGGTTTAGTCTTGGTTTAGTGTATTGGTTTAGTCTTGGTTTAGTGTATTGGTTTAGTCTTGGTTTAGTGTATTGGTTTAGTCTTGGTTTAGTGTATTGGTTTAGTCTTGGTTTAGTGTATTGGTTTAGTCTTGGTTTAGTGTATTGGTTTAGTCTTGGTTTAGTGTATTGCCCAGTTTAATAAAGTCTTGGTTTAGTGTATTGGTTTAGTCTTGGTTTAGTGTATTGCCCAGTTTAATAAAGTCTTGGTTTAGTGTATTGGTTTAGTCTTGGTTTAGTGTATTGGTTTAGTCTTGGTTTAGTGTATTGCCCAGTTTAATAAAGTCTTGGTTTAGTGTATTGGTTTAGTCTTGGTTTAGTGTATTGCCCAGTTTAATAAAGTCTTGGTTTAGTGTATTGGTTTAGTCTTGGTTTAGTGTATTGGTTTAGTCTTGGTTTAGTGTATTGGTTTAGTCTTGGTTTAGTGTATTGGTTTAGTGTATTGGTTTAGTCTTGGTTTAGTGTATTGCCCAGTTTAATAAAGTCTTGGTTTAGTGTATTGGTTTAGTCTTGGTTTAGTGTATTGCCCAGTTTAATAAAGTCTTGGTTTAGTGTATTGGTTTAGTCTTGGTTTAGTGTATTGGTTTAGTCTTGGTTTAGTGTATTGCCCAGTTTAATAAAGTCTTGGTTTAGTGTATTGGTTTAGTCTTGGTTTAGTGTATTGCCCAGTTTAATAAAGTCTTGGTTTAGTGTATTGGTTTAGTCTTGGTTTAGTGTATTGGTTTAGTCTTGGTTTAGTGTATTGCCCAGTTTAATAAAGTCTTGGTTTAGTGTATTGGTTTAGTCTTGGTTTAGTGTATTGCCCAGTTTAATAAAGTCTTGGTTTAGTGTATTGGTTTAGTCTTGGTTTAGTGTATTGCCCAGTTTAATAAAGTCTTGGTTTAGTGTATTGCCCAGTTTAATAAAGTCTTGGTTTAGTGTATTGGTTTAGTCTTGGTTTAGTGTATTGCCCAGTTTAATAAACTCTTTGATATTCGTTGAAATGAAATTAGTTCGCTTCAAGGCAAAACGCTTCGTCAATGGACGTCATCCTGTTTGTCACTGGTCTTTGGTATGTTCTGGAGTAATGGCGACCACATGGAACTTCGACGTTTCCATCAATCAATAGAATGTCGACAATCCGAATTGTCGAAGTTGTACGTCGATCGATTGTCGACCGCCTACATCCACTCGACTAATAACCCTCGATTCATGATTGGCCCCGAACTCTATCCGAAGATTCTATTGTTACATTATGGACTTACACACTCGATGGCATAGTGGCTTTGTTGCTAAGCAACAGTAGCCACAAAAAACAACAGCATTTTATAACTCGGGCTTCCTCCGAAAGTGCCCGAGTAATTAATGAGTATGAGAAGTCGTTCCAAAGCCTCGAATTCGGACTAGACAGGGTTTCCAATCCTCGGCGAACCGTCTAGTCCTCATTCTTGGCTTTGAAACACTACATATTTCATTGATAATTATGTATTAATATTACAGTGCGACGATTTCAACCGTGGCCACTTACATAACGAGAATGCTCTCCTGATTGGCTGAAGAACACTAAGTTTTGAAATTGGCTTTGTTTTCGTCTGAATTGACGAAAATCGAACTTGAATACAAAATTCAGCGCGGGATCCCTATATATCGTTGAATTCAGCTTTTCAAAGTGTTGAATTCCACGCTGAATTCCCTCTCATCCGGTTTGCTTCTCAGCCAATCAGCGCGCGAGTTTCATATGAGCTATAGGATTCTACAAACAACTCAGTTTCTCAATATAAATATTAAATCAAACATACATATCATTTACGAAGTTAAAAACGTACCAATTGAAGTAAATTTCCATAATTCTCTGGCTTTAGAAACATCGAAATTGCACATATTTTTGTGTGAAGATTTTTCTTATGAATATGATGAATATCTTAGATTTGAGCTTTTTGATGACGTCATGTGCAAACCCCCAATATTTGTTATTACAGTTTTCTCCATGAATGAATAATAATCATGGATCATAAAAAGACCAGTCTTTTCATGATAACAATATACGTAAATCATGGTGGTGTTGACTGTGGAAATGTTCTTAACTGTACGTTTTTAGGTTTCACATTTTCAAGGTCCATTGTTCTCACATATGCACGAGTGAACAATTATAGATCGCCTTGCTGTTGAGAAGGCAAAGCACGATGGAGTCCACCATGTGCGCAGCAATGCATAACTTACCATTCACCAATATGAAAGACTCTAGGTGCCTTCATGACAAGTCCTCTGAATAGTTTTTTCACACATGTTAGGCTGATTTTCATTAGGGTCCAGTCCCAATTATAATCATCATATTTACAGAATGTCTACAACAAATGGGAAAAGGTTATTATCCTTAGGAAGGTATCCAGAATACCTACATGTATGTTCAGCCAGGGATATACCTTCATCTACCTTCTCTAATTTTCTGGCCGGGAAATTTATTAAGAAAATGCAGAAATCTATTGTCTAATTGTCCCCAAATGCAATGGATATCCGCATTGTCTCACTAAATTTCCAGGCCAGAAAATTAGAGAACAGATACTCTGATCTTCTCTCTTAATCTTATAACAATCACCGGGACCTTGGACAGAGAATATAAATACCCCATCATCTACATGTACATGTATATAGAGACCCCATCACCTACGTATACATGTATATAGAGACCCCATCATCTACATGTATATAGAGACCCCATCACCTTACATGTAAATGTATATAGAGACCCCATCACCTACATGTATATAGAGACCACATCACCTACATGTATATAGAGACCACATCACCTACATGTACATAGAGACCCCATCACCTACATGTACATAGAGACCCCATCACCTACATGTACATAGAGACCCCATCACCTACATGTATATAGAGACCCCATCACCTACATGTACATAGAGACCCCATCACCTACATGTACATAGAGACCCCATCACCTACATGTACATAGAGACCCCATCACCTACATGTACATAGAAACCCCATCACCTACATGTATATAGAGACCCCATCACCTACATGTATATAGAGACCCCATCACCTACATGTATATAGAGACCCCATCACACATGTATATAGAGACCCCATCACCTACATGTATATAGAGACCCCATCACCTACATGTACATAGAGACCCCATCACCTACATGTATATAGAGACCCCATCACCTACATGTACATAGAGACCCCATCACCTACATGTATATAGAGACCCCCATCACCTACATGTACATAGAGACCCCATCACCTACATGTACATAGAAACCCCATCACCTACATGTATTTCTAAAACTTATTAATAATTCATGAGCTATTAGGCCAATGGGAGCTGACCATTTGGTCAGGTGCATGGACCTTTATGTAAGAGATAAATACCGAGAACGGAGGCAATAAGCCATATAAATCCCGCGGGCCGTAGGCCCGAGGGATTTATAGGCTTATTGCCGACGTTCGAGGTATTTATCTGACTTAGTTTACATTTGACAAGGTTTTCGCAAGAAGCAATCTTTTCTGGTATTTTTTGGAGTGTTATTTAGCATGAATACTATGAATAGCATGAATACTATGAGTAGAATTGAATAGCATTTGCTCATGAATTCACCGGGATGTATCCATATACAACCCAGGGCTGTATATGGATACATCCCGGTGAATTCATAATGAGCAATTCAATTCAATTCTATTGTTCAACCGGTCAATACCGGAGATAAAGCCCTATGAATAACAAAGAAAACCGTGTCAAATGTAAACTAAACCCCCATACAGACCTGCCAGGTTTTAGTTATAGAACTGATGTTTCATTAATCAGTTCTAGAACTGACTACCTGAAACACAGGCCTGTATGCAGAGGTCTCAGTTTTAGTATCGCATCACTGACCTTCACATAGGCAATTTTGGAATGTAATATTACTAGGTTCCTACTGACACCTACAATACCTCTTTCAAATGTGGGACAAATTGTGGTGTTCAGTGCGCATGATCGCAGTGTCACAGACATCTCTTACCTACAAATTTGTGATTTTCTTTAACCTTTTCCATCGGAAATTATTAAATATCAGTTTAAATGAATGTTGGGTTTTAGAAGTTGTTTAGAAAACTCGATCCGTGTTGTATCGGGTATATAGATACTCGACTTCGCCTCGTATCTATATCCACCGATACATCACGGCCTCTAGTTTTCTAAACTTCACATAGAGACCCCATCACCTACATAGGCGTTGTAGTTCTATATCGGTGCTACTTACTTCTCTGCAGTCCCTTATACTGTTCCATGTATTCCTGTCAAAGGCCATACCCATGTTATGACGAACAGATTTCCAGGGAAGAAGTTCCACCTGCAAAGTAATATTTTTCGCCCATTTAATTATGTTATATAAAAACATAATCAATATCAAGTATAGAGGAACCCGGTTAATACAGACACCATCGGGATGAGATGCAGTGACCATATAAACCAGGTGTCTGTATAAACCAGGTGTCCGTATAAACCGGGTGTCTGTATAAACCGGGTGTCTGTATAAACCGGATGTCCGTATAAACCGGGTGTCTGTATAAACCGGGTGTCCATATAAACCGGGTGTCTGTATAAACCGGGTGTCCATATAAACCGGGTGTCCATATAAACCGGGTGTCCATATAAACCGGGTGTCTGTATAAACCGGGTGTCCGGGTGTCCGTAACCGGGTGTCCATATAAACCGGGTGTCTGTATAAACCGGGTGTCCGTATAAACCGGGTGTCCATATAAACCGGGTGTCTGTATAAACCGGGTGTCTGTATAAACCGGGTGTCTGTATAAACCGGGTGTCCATATAAACCGGGTGTCTGTATAAACCGGGTGTCCATATAAACCGGGTGTCTGTATAAACCGGGTGTCCATATAAACTGGGTGTTTATATAAACTGGGTGTCCATATAAACCGGGTGTCTGTATAAACCGGGTGTCCGTATAAACCGGGTGTCCATATAAACCGGGTGTCTGTATAAACCGGGTGTCTGTATAAACCGGGTGTCTGTATAAACCGGGTGTCCATATAAACCGGGTGTCTGTATAAACCGGGTGTCCATATAAACCGGGTGTCTGTATAAACCGAGTTGGTCAATTTACGTGACGTGAATGAGTTTTATTATGTAAAATTGATATACTGTAGAGTAAAACCTACAAACAAACATTACCGACAAACAACCAAACTGAACATTTTCTAATAAGTTCGCAGCGTACATAACATTCAAATGAGTCATTTGTAGTAGTCAGTCACAAATTCATTATAACGGGGTTTTCGATATAACCAATTTCTCCATCTCATAGCACTTTTAGTCATTCTTCTTCGCCACTGATATTGTAAATAGTACTTACAGTATTCTCTCCAGCAATCTTGTAGTTGGGTGGTACAGTGTAAGAACCTAGTGTCATTATATCACAACCTTGCTGGCAATTACTATCCCTGGGAAAACATAGATACATTGTAGATATCTTTATATACAGAAAACAGCAAAACATTTTTATCATATTCATTAATAATTCATGAGGAAAACACAATAGAAATCATAGGCGTGGAAGAGCTTATATTTTTGATACAAAATCGTCTTGATTTGTATATACTAAAACTTTGATTTTCTCGGCCAAACTTACTGGTATCTTGAAAATTATAGTAGAACATGATTTTATACATCTGTGGATATGATAAGTCCGATACAATATTCGCGTCCGTATGGTATGAGATCTACAATCACTCGCCTTCGGCTCGTGATTGTATATCTCATACAACACGGCCACTCATATTGTATCTACTACATTATGTACATAACAATCAGTGGTATACTGGCCAATAGCACAGTGGTGATATTGATATCATGATCACAATATTATAATAATAATAATAATAACTGTTTATTTAAGTGTCCAATGTGTTCTAGAGCTTGGGCAATAATTGGGGGACACTGTACTCTCACACACACTACCACTACATTCTATTATCCTATACATATTACATCTCAGCCAATCAGAGCTCACCATTTCTATGAAATACAGAGCGGTATTTCATAGTTTTTTCTATGAAATACAGAGCGGTATTTCATAGTTTGAATTAGCCAATCAAAACGTTGTAAATTTTAATTTTTCATGTAATATGTATAGGATAATATGGTTATTCCATGGTTTTCTATGGAATACGGGCGGAAATTTCACTAAAAAATTATATTATTTAAGTATACAACTCGCCTAAAGGCTCGTTGTATACCAAATAATATAATTTTTTCGTGAAATATCCGCCCGTATTCTATAGAAAACCATGGAATAACCAATAAATATTCTATACATACAACTTTCAGCTCACTAGTTCATTTATATCACATGTGAAGATATTGTTTATCGACCAATCACAAGCCAGCATTTATCCTACTTCTATGACTTTCAGGACGCGTCTGCATTTACAAAAACAAGGTTTGCCATTTTTACCACAGTAGTTGGAAATCTTGGTTGAAAATGGAAAGATTTGTCGAGGTAACCAACGAAGAATAACTTTCGTAGAAGAACAAGAAAACAACAATACTAGAAGGAAAACGGATTATACGATGTCCAAATTCGGTAAAGTTTTTTTGGAAAAAGAAAGGCCTGATTTGAACAGTTCAATTCACGAGCTGACAACAACTGAACTCAACGACTTACTTTCAAAGTTTATCTTCGCTGTTAGAAAGAAGGATGACTCAAACTATGAGCCAAGCAGTCTAAGAGGAATCCTTGGAAGTATCCAAAGGCACTTGAACCGTCAAAAGTACGGCTATACGGCCTTCAAAGATCCTTAGTTCCAAGGTGGCATGGTGGCTCACTCATGAGATATATTTCTCAAGACTCAAAGATAAATTCCATATCTCCGCACGGCCATGTAATATCCTCTATGTATTATACTACAATGTTAGTACTACTCTTTCTTCTTATTTGTTTATATTAGTCATTTTGATTTGACGCAAAGCAGCCAATAATGAAAGTTATATTATACAATGAAGAAGAGTCACTAGTTGCCAAACTTATTAATAAGTCCCTGTGATGTATGTAGATTGGCAGATGTTGACTGTTGTTATATCATGTATAAACACTGATAGAAAAAAGATTAACCAAGGGCTATAATGTCTATCGTTAAAAAAAAAATTTCCAAACGAACATTTAAGAAGGAACAGTTTTTAGTAATTTCAAAATTAACAACATAATCTATCTAAAAAATTTAATATAGGCATTTTCATCAGTCACAAAGTCTTTTTATAGTTAACTTCTATAAATATTACGTTTCTAGGACTCATAGCCAGGTACCATGTAGATTTAAAAGGTTATCAAGCAATCGTTTATGAAAAAATAGAATATAATGAGAGCTGAGAAAAATAATGATGTGATAATTTCTATCAGTGTGATACAACTGATGCTTTTATAACCTATCCTAATTGGATTAATATACATGTATATGCATGCATTCTTGCACATATCTGGATAAAGAATTCCAAGTGAAATGACCATTGTATATCAGAGTTTGTATTTGGTCTACAGGCCCGTAGCCAGGATTTTTTGTGGGGGGTGCTCCGATCCCCAGGCCAAAGTGGACCAACTATCAAAATGCACTTCGTAGCAATTCGGAGAGGGTCCTGAAGAGACTGCCTACAAATCCCAATTCCCAGTCGATTTTTAAAACAAATTCCAGTCCCATTGACATGAATTCAAGAAAATCCCAGTATCGTGGACTCGCTTCTAGTGACCACCCTATTAGATAATTCATCAAACAATTTCCTGATCTCATACTTTATGGCAATTGTTAATGATTATTTCACTATATCACTGATACAGACACTGATGTTTTATTCATATATAGTACATACTGATCCATGCTATGTGACTGATTCAACCAACCTGGTTGGATCAATTGCTCATGAATTATTGCTCATGATTTCTGAGCACTAGTTCAAATTTTTTTTCACAGAAATCAAAAATGCGTGTTTTTGATGCAATTTCACACCTCGAAAATGAACGACATTTGACTTGGATTTTCTTCCAAAATACATCATAACGCCACTTTCTCAGCAAACTTCCATCTCTCTTCTTGATATATTCGTGAATTTTTCCCTCTCTCTTCCTTAACTCGCATAACAATAGCCATTTCCTTTGGACCACTTTCGCAAACACGTTTTTAGACTTTTATAGAGTGTCGAGCCACTCGGTCCTACAGGCAAAATATTGCACCGGTTGCATTCTTTACAAGTCCAAAGTCACCAAAAATGCCTTTGTAGGTCCTGGAATTCACCACAGAACAACCAGAGAGACGATTTCACAGTTGAGTCTGCCATTTTGAATTTAGTAACGGTACTGCCGAGTTGTCTTGGTGAAAATCGCTTCTCGCTGCTGGGTTCTTTCAGCAGAACGGTCTCTACCACACCAGTCAAGCTTAATGATGCTGTTCTGGGGGCTTTTGTGGTGAATAATGGCTATACACTCTAAAAATGCAAAATTGGCCTCTTCAAAGCAGTTACAACCACTGGCCACGAAGAGATCCCAAGAAGAATGGCAAACCACGTGAAAACGCGAGCCCACGGGCATTCAGAACTGTCAAGATTTCCATGGAAACCCCTTATATGAAATCGAAATTTCCTATGGCGTGATGAGGTCCAGAAAATCGCTAAAAAACTCAAAATAACTCAGGAGCGAATGGGTTAATGAAGTTTAGAAATATATCGATTACATGTAGATGTATATCTGTTATCTCATGTCATTATTATTTGCCTGAAATGTAGAATGAATGTGCATAGTTAACTTGCAAATACTCGTCTCCCGGGGAATACTTACTGTCACTTTCTATTAGAAACGTTTTATTTTATTTTATTATACTGTATTCTTATAGTTATTTTGTTGAAAAGAGTCGGTGTTATTTAAAACAACTCAAGGTCTTCTGAATTAACGGTAACTAAAAATTGTATACTTGAAATTAACAATCTTTATGACACAAATTGGCATTGATTGCATGGTTAATTTCCTATAATAACCTACTTTTGTTTAGTGTGATACAGGAGCTTTAACACATGGTAGAAATCAGGAGATACGTAATGATCCTCCTCTAGAAATACAACTGGTCCATTGTAGTGCCTTGTTATATTTAGTCCATCAAATACTGTATTTGCCTGCAAACACATCAATAAATGATTTTTCAGCATGGCTCATGAAAGGGCTAGCAGCAACTGTCATAAACATACATAAAGTATAATTGTAAATATTATAATATATTGATTGGAAGACTCCCCAAGGAGTAGAGGCCTATAGTATAATAAGAGTTGTTAATAGTTACAAATCTACGAATTTGCTTCGAGGTTGAGACTCGCTGGCCTGTGTCTCAGCTGGTTCAAATCTCGATTATCACCATTTGCGTAATACCGCCTGTTTGCTTCTTCTGGACCCCCAGCGGCTTAGCAAGGTTATATGAAGCGATTTCTGATTGGTTCTATTCTTATGCAATCGCTGATTGGTTCTAGCTCAATGGCCACTTCCGTACAAATCGGAAATCATGTTGACATATAAAATTCAGAGCTTTTAAAATAAAAGCCTATTTATGGAGAGAAGTCTATGCAAGGGAGCATGGCAAGGGAGCATGGCAGACTGCTGTTTGTTGGCGATTTCCTTTGTCGATTTTTATAGCCAGCCGCCATATTGAAATTTTCTTCCGAGCGAGCCCTGAAGGGGCGTGGAGAGCCCGACAGTCTTCCGATGTTTGTAACTCTCCACGAGCCCCTAAGGGGTGAGAGTCCTTTTGGGACTCGATGGATCCATAAAATTCCTGTTTTCAGTGGATAATTATAATAACAAAATGGTGGTTAACTATCGACAAATAAAACAAACACAACAAATCGACAAGTACAACAAACACGACAAATCGACAAGTACAACAAACACGACAAATCGACAAGTACAACAAACACGACAAATCGACAAGTACAACAAACACGACAAATCGACAAGTACAACAAACAGCAGTCTGCCTTTCTCCCTTGGTCTATGTATGTACATGTAAGAAGTGGCCATAAAGAGTAAAATAAAATTGCTTCAAGAAATACATCGAGGATTTGTTTAAAAAAACGCGGCTGCAATACCGCTCTGAATAAAAGATCAAATGACAATTATACATAACTGAAGAAATCATTTTACAACGGACCAACCATATCCCATGGGTAGATTTACTAAAACATTTCCCTTCTCAAAGGAGACCTAGAAACATTGTAGATACACATACTTTCTTTTGTTCCGGCATTTCAAACTGATTTTCAACAGATGCGAATGCTGGTTACAATCGCATCAACACATTGAATGGGCTTGACCAAAAAAGCCAATGAAAATCCTCGATAGAATTGATTTGGCAAAAAACAATCAGAAATCGCTTCATATAACCTTGCTAAGCCGTTGGGGGTCCAGAACAAGCAAACAGGCGGTATTACGCAGATACAACCTCCACCCACGTACATGTATGACAGTACAACACAGGCATACCAGACACAATTTGAAATATGTTCTCAAATCAATGGATGGACTACATTGGAGAAAGTGACGAGTCTCAAAGGCAACGCAACTATGATATTGAGCAATCTCTCTGAAGAAAGTGGAAAGGATCTTCTCTGGAAAAAGCACTTTCAAACCGTTATGGGGCCACACACCAATCAGAATTAGCTCGAGTGAAATTTAAGACCCGCACTAAACGTATTTCAAAAAAACGTTGGCATCTGTAATCTGAATCTGTGACCTAAAACACTCGTAGCCACACTATTCACCAATGCAGGTCTTCACCTAAAGGTCGTGGCATATTCCAGTAATTACAAGGTGGATCCACAACTCACATAGAAAAGTCTTCCAAAACAAACTGGAATGAACCAAAATAAGACAGGACAGCAGAACAATTGTTGCATTAATCCTCCAATCATTCACCTTCCTTCCTTCCTTGGTGATTATTTATGGTTATTTTATTATTTTCAAATATTTGTAAGGGCATTGAGATTAATATGGAATGCACTAGATATAAATTATTATTATTATTCCTTCCTTTCGTGAAGCTTCAATCAAACTTCCATCTTTCTTTCATTCTTTCTTACTGTGGTTGTTGTTTCCTAATGTACCTTTTCCTATGTCCTTATTACAGGATTCTGCTTAGAACATGTTAAAATGAGCGCGCACTTATTACATAATGGATTTGTCCATAGTTACGCATTGTTTTATTTTTAACATGTGTTTTCTTGGCGTTTGTAACAACTTTTCACATTCACCTGACGATGGGTCGACAACCCAAAAGCTTGGGAATAACTTTACAAATGTTAAAAATTATTAACTTAAAGGAGACTAGCACGTAAAATTACATTGTATATACATTAACAGATAATGTCCTATACCTTCCACCACCAGTGGTGTTTGGTCATGGTAAATTTAGCTTCCCTAAAGTGACCATATTTATCAGGATGATCTGCATTAATACACCCCATTTCCTTGGCCCTAAATAGAAGTGTAAATCATATGAATTAATCTTCGTGAAATGTTTAAAGCCTTACAGGACTGGTGTAGCTAATTTTTTTCCAGTTGATTATTCAGATAAATGGAAAAAACGTGTTTATTCTCTAACCATTTTAGAATGTAGTCATACTCATGAGAGTATTATTAATATTACTGCATGTTTGTTGCTTTCCCAAAGGAATATGATTTTAATGGTTTGTCAAACTGGTTGTGCGTCATTTGCATTGGGAATGTTAATCAGTCTTATGGGTGATTTCACAGATGAAACCATTCAGGATTTAATGAAAGCGGCAATACTAATTACGGTAAGTGCTTCATACATATGTATATGGTACATTATGGTGGTCCATAGTCATTATCTATAAATATGAGAGAATGAGGCATAAATAATAAAAATGCACCATACATGTATATGAAGGATTGACCGAAATTACTGTGTAATAATGTTACTGATCAGTGGTATTGAAGGAAGTAGTAAATAATAGAGTTCTCAATTCAGGCCATCAAAGGAGAATCAGGAAAGAGAAAGAAAGAATCTCCCAAGAAAGCACAACGTGGGCATACATTGTATTCAAAGACTGTGCTGAACCTGATTCCCAATCGCTACACTAGTATTAGTAAAATTAGTATTGTCATTAGTATTCTCTAAATTAGTCATTAGTATAATCTGAGTTAGCCATTAGTATTAATTCCCAATATAATAAGGCTTGGACTAGCAGAAGACAACAAAAAACTTGATAATATCATATTCTCTAATAGTATTTAGTTACTTTATGGGAATTATAGAGTATGACTATATTCTAAACAATGAATAAAGACCAAAAACAGTGAACTTAAAAAATATTTGCAAAATTTTAAATTAAATTTGCAATTACATATAAATTATGACGATTGGGTATTATAGAATGTATTTACTTTTCTCTGCTCGCATCTCTTGGACAGTCATTGGGGTCTGTTCCTGGGAACTTGTTTGGATATAGTTGAATTGAGTATGGAAAAAATATCTGCAGTACCTGTACAACAGCAAAATAACTTTTCATTCACATTACAGTGATACACTACAATAAGGGAAAGGTTTCCAGGGTTTTGAACCTAAGTACTCTTAATTAGTAATTACAGTTTACATGTAATTAATAGCTACACGATGCACTTTAAGTACACTACACTGTACACAGGTATCAAGCTAATACAGTGTGTAACACATGTACATGTAGATGTAGCTACACAATGTACTTTAAGTACACTACACTGTACACAGGTATCAAGCTAATACAGTGTGTAAGGTCCCATGTACTGCATGTAGCTACACAATGTACTTTAAGTACACTACACTGTACACAGGTATCAAGCTAATACAGTGTGTAACCCATGTACATTTTCATGTGCACTGTTCTGCAAGAAACATAATTAATTTGCATTAATTACTCGGACACTTCCGGAGGAAGTCCGAGTTATAAAATGGACTTTCTTTTTTTTTTTAGTTTTGTTTGGTCGAAGAATGAAAAAAGAATGCAAAGAATGTGATCGTATCGGTCAGGAATGTCTGTTTAAGGGTTTTGATAACTGGGGCGATGATATCCGAACACGTAATGAAGTAATTCTATGCTCAAACGGGTCAAATAGTTCGCTCTTGGGTCATCGTTTTAAAAAACTCATCGTCCCACGACTACTGACTAGAGAAGAGAAGAGAGAGAAGCAGTTGAGATCTCGAGTGTTTTTGAAAGGGCCGGTCCACGAACTCATCAATCTTGAATATAATTGTTTTAATACTGCTAAACTGAAGAGTGTTGTATAGTGAATAGTGTTGGGTTTCATGTTTCTTAATGGCGTGCATATATGCAACAACGTCTTGCGGCTCGGATCTTTATGGCCGATAAAACACGGGCTTTAAACACGCTCATTTCACATACAAAAGCATACACCGATTCGTGTGGGCCCACTCTGAAAGATGTCCTTTCATTTATAACAAAAACAAACGCGCCGTCATTACAACAAACGAAAATCTTTATCAGAACCATCTGACCATATGCATGAATATGCAACCTCAACTGGACGTTCGAAGTATGTACTGCAGACGGACGATTCGGAGATCTTTATCTATCCTCACCGACACATAGTCTCCCTAGTCACGCAACTGTCATTGTCATAAATGTCCGAGTGTACGCTCATTGAGCGTCTTGTTGCATTTAAGATTGAATATGTTTGGTTTGGTTAATTATTAACTTCATATTTCGGTGTTCTTTTTTACCGGCCTGAAACGCAGCATGTCCGGGCAAAAAAAGTTTTGGCCGGCCAACATGTCCTGCGAATCAGTGGCGTAGCTTCCTTTACGCATATAACGGACGTGCGTACCTCGGGAAACCAAAACTTTACAATAAATATACAGCAAAAATGTCAAGTTTAGCTTTTGCTCTCTAAGGAAAACAATGGTGTGCGTACTTCGTGAAAGTGCCTGGCTACGCCCCTGCTGAGCAGCTGTTATTTTAAGCCCTGTACATGTATATATGTTATCCAATTAATGAATAATTAATCAAAAAATCAACATGTGGATTTGAGTGTCTGTATGTATAAAATATCGAATGTAGTGGTAGTGAGTGTGAGTGCCAGGAGAAGAATAGCCACTTCATGGATCTACTGAGAAAATATTTTTTTTTTTTTTTTTTTTATAATTAATGAGCAAAATACATAACAATAGAAATCATAAGAAGAATGAGTACAACATATATTTAAATCAGCAAGAGATTTGTCCTGATTTGCATTAAGGTAATTCCTTAGTTTTGCACTGCGCAATTCTACTGCGCATATATTATATAGCGTGACGTATTGCATGAACTATTACGTGAAATAATAATTTGGTGTTGAAAAACACCGCATAGCAACCGAAACTATGGATTGTGGTTAAAAAAGAACAAGAATGGGGAAAAAATGGCAAGAAAGTGGAGGATTATGTTGTGTTTTTGAATAAAGTTTTAGTTGAAGAGCGCGCGCTAACTTACGCCATCGAGCGCGCGCTGGGTTTTAGCTAAACAAATTTGTTAAGGATCATTCAGGGAAAGTCTTCAAACCGCTTTTTCTCCGAACGAAGCACGGTGACCATCAATTTTTATTGTATATTTTATTTACACTACAGTATGTGGTTCTAATTGTGAACAGTTCTAATTGTGAACACTTTTCAGTATTAAAAAGAGCCGTTTTTATACCGTAACGTTAAGATCGACAAAAAATATTTTACCCGAGCAAATATTGATTTATTTTCAATCATTCAATGCTATTTTGGGCTTCCTGACATTTATACCGCGCAAAATTTCAACTTTGACGGCAAGGTAAGCTGACGACTGTTGTTTACAAATTCGAATTTTAAGCGCGCCTTTAAGATTCTCAGTGGCAAAGTTCGCATATTTTCTTTCTAAAAACGCAAAGTTTTGAGTTTGTTTTTATATGAGCTAAAAGGTAAATAATAACACTTTTCTTTACAAAACAATATTTAGAAAAGTGTTGAAAATGAACGAGCAGCATCGGAATGAAAAATTATGCATGTTTTTCGATGTGCATCTAATTGTAAACACGCATATGCTCACGCATAGCTTGGCACTTCATAACATATGTAGTTCTTGAGATATAGAGTAAAATTGCCGCTAATGTACCTGCACTGGTACAATAGCAAATATTGAGAAGGAAATATGTATAAGAAGTCCGCGTTTGTGATACAAATTTGCGCCATTGCGTTGTTAGCAATTACACGAACGTGATGAACGGCATGCATCAACGAACATGCGAACACGTCAGCAATTTAGCGTTGCCGTCTGACTTCACTTCGTTTTAACATTTTTCTAGCATTCGCATCGAAATAACACGAACATAAATATTGTTTTAAGACAACTTGGAACTTGTACATCGAATTGCAAGGCTAGAAATCGAGAATAATACACAGTATTAAGCCATTAAAAAGCAAGCCAAAAGTGTTCACAATTACAAACACTTGTTCACCATTAGAACCACCAACGGACATGATATAATAAAATATATTCAGAAAAGTTCATTAATAAATACAACGAAACTTAATCACATGTTAGCTGAAGTGTAGAGCTAATTAATAGCAAAGGTTCAGGATAATCGTACCATATGTCGACGAGAAATATCATCAAGTGCAAAAAGTGTTCACAATTAGAACCACATACTGTACCGATTTCACATCTTTTGTGAAAAAATAAAAATAAATTCAATTGGGGAAGTCAATTTTTTTTCGCGTTTTCCGTGTCATTTTCTCGATTTGCATACGAAAATGGAAGGAAATTCGGTCATTCTTTTGTCAAAACCCGGCTTGTAAATGACTCAATTGGCAAAATTGTTATGCAATTTTTGGTACATCACCTTTGTTGAACTGGTGTGATTGAAAAAATGGTAAATCGGTTGCAGAAAAGCACTTCCACAATTTTTTTGAGGCATTTTAACACCGTGACACGATATTCGATTGTTTTGTATCGATTTTGCTTATATCGCATGGTCTATTCTGACGAATATTACTGAAACAAGCGCGGTGACCCCCATTTTTTTTTACTTTTCTGACAATAAAAACTCAAAAATAATTCACCTGCAAAATTTCAGCGATTTTTCAATTGGGGAAGATATACTGAGGAATTACCTTAAGAGGATATTTATTTCAACATCGCGTAATATCTGCAAAAAGCGCCAAAAACCAGCCCTTTTGGACAGTTTGAATTTCGATTTTCGCTTTGAATTAACACTCTAATTTTATTTTAACCAAGCACAAACTATTAAAAACAAAGTAAAATGTCTGCCTAAAACTGTTTTAGCGTTGTACAAAGACATTTTCCTGCATTTTGTTTCAAATTTGAGGTAATTTAAAGGAGAAAATATCAGCAATACTAGCAAATATACAGATCTAGCCCATATGGATAGTTTTCAAATCAAAATTTCACTTTGGGTTAACATTCTAATTTCACTTTTACCGGTCAAAAACCATCACAAATTAAACTTGAACTCTTTACCAAAGCAGCTTCAGCCTTGTACAAAATGCATTTTCCAGCCTATTGGTTTTTGGCGCTCAATACGCGCGTTCTTAAAAAAATATCCTCTTCAACTGTAACGTTGATTCTCTCCAAATTATAGCAAAACATGGAGTGATACATTGTGGGATTTGATAAGTGAGTTAAAATATGAGCAGGAGACCTTTATGGACATCAAAAGGTAGATGCCAAAGGTAGATAGATACCCATAAAGGTGTCCCGCTCAGATTATTAGTGTCTATCACTTATGACTTGTTTGGGAAATTTGAAAAAAAAATTTAGTTGAGAAACTCTGATCTGTTGAAATTAAGTCTATGAATAATTCATTGTGAGAATATTTTTGCATGTCAGTGACAACTACAGTTCTGCCATTCTCTACAACTCAATTGATCCTTGTTTGTTTGTTTTTGTCAGTGATAACTACAGTTCTGCCATTCTCTACAACTCAATTGATCCTTGTTTGTTTGTTTTTGTCAGTGATAACTACAGTTCTGCCATTCTCTACAACTCAATTGATCCTTGTTTGTTTGTTTTTGTCAGTGACAACTACAGTTCTGCCATTCTCTACAACTCAATTGATCCTTGTTTGTTTTGTTTTTGTCAGTGACAACTACAGTTCTGCCATTCTCTACAACTCAATTGATCCTTGTTTGTTTGTTTTTGTCAGTGACAACTACAGTTCTGCCATTCTCTACAACTCAATTGATCCTTGTTTGTTTGTTTTTGTCAGTGATAACTACAGTTCTGCCATTCTCTACAACTCAATTGATCCTTGTTTGTTTGTTTTTGTCAGTGACAACTACAGTTCTGCCATTCTCTACAACTCAATTGATCCTTGTTTGTTTGTTTTTGTCAGTGATAACTACAGTTCTGCCATTCTCTACAACTCAATTGATCCTTGTTTGTTTGTTTTTGTCAGTGACAACTACAGTTCTGCCATTCTCTACAACTCAATTGATCCTTGTTTGTTTGTTTTTGTCAGTGACAACTACAGTTCTGCCATTCTCTACAACTCAATTGATCCTTGTTTGTTTGTTTTTGTCAGTGATAACTACAGTTCTGCCATTCTCTACAACTCAATTGATCCTTGTTTGTTTGTTTTTGTCAGTGATAACTACAGTTCTGCCATTCTCTACAACTCAATTGTCACCTATAGGCATCCTTGTTTGCTAATGTTTTTGTCAGTGATAACAATTAGACTACGAGTTCAAGTTTTCTATGAGTCAATAGTCAACGTTGACTAGTTGAGTTGATTTTAAAACGAGAACGAGTAGTCTAATTGTTTTAGTAGAATTTATGTTTATGTAACATACTAGAGTGGTTTTCATAAACCAGTGAAATACACTTTAGCGTATTTAGCACTACTTCACTCTAATTCTTTTGTTTTCTATTGTGTTTATCTGACTATTACACCTCTAATTAGTACACAAGTTTTGTTTCACAGGTTAATGAAATCCACTCTACCATCGAATTTATACCAATATTTATTGATTTCTCACTCTTGTTTTTGTTCAAAACACTGGCTTTTTCGCTACTCACTATGTATCATGCAATCGATAGTGAGTATTGCACTATCACGCAATAGATACATGTAGTGAGTATTGCACCATCACACAATAGATAGTGAGTATTGCACCATCATGCAATAGATAGTGAGTATTGCACCATCATGCAATAGATAGTGAGTATTGCACCATCACACAATAGATAGTGAGTATTGCACCATCACACAATAGATAGTGAGTATTGCACTATCACGCAATAGATACATGTAGTGAGTATTGCACCATCACACAATAGATAGTGAGTATTGCACCATCATGCAATAGATAGTGAGTATTGCACCATCATGCAATAGATAGTGAGTATTGCACCATCACACAATAGATAGTGAGTATTGCACTATCACGCAATAGATACATGTAGTGAGTATTGCACCATCACACAATAGATAGTGAGTATTGCAATAGATAGTGAGTATGTTAGCCAATCAGATTGCAGGATTTGTGATAGTATGCTACATGTAGTTGGTTTCTACTAAGAGTCAAGAGTCAATGAAGCACATAGCATCGAGTTGACTATTTGAACTCATAGAAAACGATAACTATCACGAATCCTGCAATCTGATTGGCTAACATACTCACTATCTATTAAGGATAGCTAGTGAGTAGCGAAAAAGCCGGCATTTTGAACAAAAACTAGACTCTCTACTAGCGTGAACTTGGGCTTCATAATAAAGCTATTTTGATAGATAAACCTAAAAGTTTATTTGTATCGTCATACAGAAGTCCCGGGGACAGAAATACTAGTAGTTTTAAATAGCCTATTATTTACACAATCCAGTAAAGTCGGACTGCCTGGCCACAGTCAAAAATACCCCAGCTCACAGAATCGGTATATAAATGGCAAAAATACAATCGCAAAACATCCTTAATTCTTTGGATATGTTGATTTAACTTGAAGCAGTATTAAATTTAAAACACCTCAAGTTTACGGTATCTAGCCTTCTTGTATTTTTACATCGTTAGTCATAAATACAATACAAAGAGTGAATAAAATGGGCGTGTAACACCTGTCACGTGACTTTTTAAATTTTCACCACAGACAAACGAAAATATCATAACTGGAAAGAGCATGCTAAAGTTAGTAAATTAAAGTGGAAAGTTTGAAGGGAAATACGTCAATAGGGCAATAGTTACAGGCATTCAAACTTTGCCTTTTTTGTATGGAAATGTATGTTGGAGGGCAACGCTTGCCCTCCAAGCGAAAAACCCATACAAATCCTTGTCAAAGCGGGAAACTTTGAAAGCCGTTAACTTTTTTCTTTAGTAGGTTTCTGTACGTACATGTAGGTACCATTGATTCAGACATGATTTGTTTCTTCTACGTATTTATTTATTTTCCCGAGCTTTTTTCTTATTTGCTTGATTCTTTTCAAATTTTCAAATTTTACTAATTTTAGTATGCTCTTTCAAGTTATGGTAATTTCATTTGTCTTCGGTGAAAATTTAAAAAGTCACGTGGCAGGTGTTACAAGCCCATTACAAAGTCTTTGACAGCCTTTCATGATCACCTCGTGGTTCCAACACGGCGGATTTCAAGTTGTTTTCTTCTTCATACACAACATAATTCTAGAGCCTTCGGTGATTTTGTACATTAAATTATGGCAAGAACTTCGTTTTGTCACTCTGCAACCTCATCAGATACTGGGCAGATACCAAAGAGTCAATTGTCGGCCAGAAAATGCCGGGTTTTCCATTTGTATCGCCAAAAGACCTCCAGAAATGGTAAGGTCATACAGGTGAAAATGCTTTTGTGTTTCCACATGAACACGAGGCTTGTCAGTCCAGAACAATGGCAATTGAAATTGGACACCATTATTGCATTCGATCTATAATCCGTGATTTAAAGTGAAGAAATCGTGTGTGATTGTTGGGTCATCCGCTCAGAGGCCGGCACGTGGGGCATGCGCATTAGAACCCAGTTTGTGATTTCAGGCCAAAGACAATGAAGAATGGTCTGCATTTTTAGACTTGGGCATTCCACAGGAAGCCCAAGTAACAAAGCACAAGTCATTAAATATTTGTATAAATCCGAAGATAGTATGCTAGTTGGTTTCTG
Source organism: Actinostola sp. cb2023 (assembly GCA_033675265.1). Lineage (NCBI taxonomy): Eukaryota > Metazoa > Cnidaria > Anthozoa > Actiniaria > Actinostolidae > Actinostola > Actinostola sp. cb2023. Next base: position 34,332 of record JAUJYZ010000242.1, on the reverse strand, counting down.
CTAAGGCCCTGTTTACAAGGAGGGAGGGTAACCCTAGCAGTAGGGTTACCCTAGTACTAGGGTCAAAGATAGCCCGGGTTTACAAGCGAAATTTCTTCGAATAGGGTTACCCTTCCCCTCGAATCAATTCAATTGCTTAGTAACCGCGCAAGGCTTCGTCACAACAAACAAAATGGCAGACATGAAAAAAGTCGAGGCCTTTAAAGTTGCACGACGACTTATATTCTTGTATAATACCAGAAATATCTTATGAAAATTGTCGCTCCACGTCTTGTTATCTTTTCGTGTTACTTTTCCTTTTGTTTTTCGCTGTCACTGGCCCTACTTTTTGCTTTTCTAAACCGCTTCTCGCCACTGTCTCGATCAGCCGCCACACGGTACTCATCGATTGAAAAGGCCTGAAAATTAGTAAAAAGTTGTCCCGGGTAGGCGAGTTATCTCGGCAAAACCGTTTACAAGGGGAAAACATAACTCTAGCGGTAGGGTAACCCTATCCGAGTACTAGGGTTACCCTAGCAGTAGGGTAACCCTACCAGCCTTGTAAACACATACACGAAAAATATATGAAACTACGAGAGCTAGGATAACCCTACTGCTAGGGTTACCCTCCCTCCTTGTAAACAGGGCCTAATTAGCAATTATTGTGCTAATTAGAGTGGCTAATTAGCAGCTGCTGTTTATGAATTAGTTGGAGAAATTTAACCTTGTATATACTACAGGTACATTGCTAATTAACTCAAACTTGCAGCTGATTACAGTCTAATTATATAAAACCTCTTTCATGTTTGGACTACTTTTGGTTTATGTTTTAAAACACAACACCATTCAGTAAATAGATTCCTTACCATATTGAAGGGTTGCTAGGTTATAATACACTACATAGAAATATGTCAGAAGACAACGAATATAGCAGAAAAACTCTAAGTCAGCTTACCTTGCAAAACTTGACGGCGTCCACCATTTTATTGATGAAATCGCTGTAATAGTCGTGACTAATAACCAATAGTGCATTGCCAATTCCTCGAGCACGACTCAGTGATTTCAAAAGATGCGAAAAATAATCAGGTCTATTGTGTACCTGAACAATTATTATCATGGAGTCATCAGTCAGAGCACCTGGAAATTGATCCAAATTCTTAATTCTCTGCTGGCTGTTGGATAATTGGATAAAATGACGAACTTTATCAATGTTGATTGGAGTCTCTGTTGTTTGTAATTCAATCGAAGGAAGGACTAAATTCGACGTGGCTACAAAAGCCTTCGAAGTTCTTTCATTACTAGAGTCTTTGTCTCGAGGAGCAGCAGTGAATATTACAGAGTATATATGATGTCTTTCGTGTTGTTGTGGAAAAACACTCCCAAAAGGTTGTTTATCTTCTGAGACCGGCATAGCTAAAAAGCCTCCTTGCAGTCGCATAAACATCACCATGCTGACAGTTAATACACCCAAAAACAAAAGTTTAAATGCTGAAGTTCGAATTATTGTTCCTCTGTATCTAAAAGCCAACATTGCTGGCCCTGGAAACAAAGCTTTTACGCTGTAACATGTACAACCGGTCGTGTAGAATTTTCAGTTTAGAGATCCACTAAAATGTCCAGTTTTTGAAGGCGCAGTGAAGACTGAAGGCTCAGCGAAGACTGAAGGCTCAGCATCAGCACTCGTCGTGTCGTTCATTAGCTTCAATATGGTTTCTTTTCAGTTAGAAATAGCCATTCGTTTACACTCCCACGTCATCTATACTTGTAAAGAATAAGATATGAGAACGTAAGGGCATTTTATATGAGCTCGTGTAAAGAACATGTTCACATCCCACTTTCCCACAAGCAAACTTGACAAGTAACGCGTGACGTTACAGGTAGTTGCGTCATGGTGACCATGGCGTGACCCGTAATGTCCCGGATTGACAACACTTTTCGTACATGGTCACTACCCAGCGGAGAATCATGGGTACAATTTAAGTCAAACCGTTTCGTTAAAACCTCTATAAAGTATACATTTTCTGAAAGCTGAACCGTTTATTGATAAATTAACCCGTTGCGTTTTTATACGATCCTAAACTTCGAACTCTGCAAAAACTGGAAAACACTTTACAAAACAAGTTATAACTTTCGAAGGAAATTGAATATTAAAATTGGAAGATAAATTTTGAAGAATATTTATCTGACAAAATGTCTACCAAATTTCAGTTAAATCGGATAAAATCCCTTTGCCCGGAACTCAAAATGTGCACTTGATTCATGGCTATTTTGTTTCCGAAATAAAGGCAAAAGAGTTTTCAAGTTGTTTACACAAGCGTTTATAATCCACCACAAATATGTGATCCAATACCTGGTGACATATGAATGGAATTCATAAGAAGATCGCCTTACAGTTCGTGAGGACGTAACACAACGTGGCAGGAAAACAAAGTTACTGCTGGCGGGAAATACGAGCACTTTGACCGTGAGTGCATGGTTTAGCATCTTTATTCAAGGATGTTTTGAGTGAGCAGTTACGATTTTTGGATACTTTCTTCGCATCCGAATCTTTGTGGAAAGTCTAGTCAACATCTTTTTTCATCAAATGAAATCCAAAATTCGTTTTTCGATTCTAACTTTTTAGGAAAAAAATGTTTTTACTGAATTCTGTTTTTTGGAGATGACAGATAATATCAAGAGACCTTATGCTCTCTTGATAATATTCAATTTTATTTAATTGTCAAAAAAAATCAAAACCGGTGGTTTGAAAGGTTTTTGGGGTACCCTGATACCTTAGCTCAGACTTAAACAAGACTTTCTATAAATCTTGGGAGGTTTCTTGGTGTTGCAGAACACCAGATGACGTGAACCAAAACAATACCCTGCATACAAAGAAACCTAACCAAGAATACAATGCAGACTGTAGCACCAAGAAACACCCAAATCTTGGGTTTCCTCAGGAGCCCGGTTTCCTGTGTTGAGATGGGCGTGGCGGATTTTCATATTGGCTACAAATCGAGATTTGTGTTAGCTTATATCGATCGAGATGATTTTCGGAGCCCGCAGTACTTACGATCAGCGGTGGTAATAACAAGCAAAGTGTTAGAACAGTTAGAAAGATTTCATAAATTTTCGTCCTTGAAAATAAATTCTAAAAAGTCGGAGGTTGGCTGGCTTGGAAAGAAACACTGCGGCCCCCTTCAAGAGTCTTTCGAAAACTTCAAACAGATAGATTTTCATCAAAACGGCATCAAAATACTGGGTGTCTACTTTTCGTACAATGATAAATACGATCAAAAGTTCAAACGTATTTTCACGAATTTTCAGACAATTTAACACTGTGGAAGACACGTAATTTGACTCTGTAATATACGGGGGAAATCCAAGTATTGCGCTCACTCGCTCTACCAAAACTACTGTATGTTTGCTCTGTGTTCCACGTTCCAGAAGATTTCATCAAAATTATAGAAAGTACAACACAAGATTTTATTTGGAATGGTAAAAAAAACAAAAATAAAGCACAGTGCGCTAATTAATAGAGTCAAATGGGCAATCAAGCTATTTAACTGTATGGCGAATGAAGAAAATAACAATGTAACTAGTAGTATCCCATCAACATATCTTAAAACTATAGGAGGTTTTCATCAAATAAGCGATAATTTTGATAGAAAAAGGATTCTTAAGAACATTCCAGCCTTCTATAAAAGTGTTTTGACAACTTGGTCTGAAATATCTGAGAACAATAGCAATGACCCAAATATAATATACAATCAATACCTGTGGAACAATAAAAACATTCAAATATAATATACAATCAATACCTGTGGAACAACAAATACATTCAAATATAATATACAATCAATACCTGTGGAACAACAAATACATTCAAATATAATATACAATCAATACCTGTGGAACAACAAATACATTCAAATATAATATACAATCAATACCTGTGGAACAACAAATACATTCAAATTGGAGGACACGCCGTATTCTATAAAGATTTCTCTGTTTTAAATATTAACAAAATCTCAGATCTATGTGATACAAACGGTGACTTCACCTGGGAACATACCTTTAATACCTTGTTTTTCTATTTAGCTTTTGCCACTGTTTCGTCCTTATTAATTGTTAAAAGCATCGAGACTATTGTATGATGCGTTTCTCAAGAACTTCAGTATTAATTTTATTATTATTATTATTAACATGCAAAAGGTAGAAGACTTCAAAAATTTAAGGTGGGCTGGAATAATTCACGCATTTCCAGCCATGTGGAAAAAAACAAATAAAAGAAAACCTGATAGAGCTTAGACAAAGCAAAGGGACTCTAAAGCTAGGTAGCAACAATATAGAAATAAGTCAAATAAGGACGAAACAATTATATCAGTAGTTCATAGAAAAAAAGTTCAAACCTCCAACCGCGCAAACTAAAATAAGCATAAAAGTAAATCATTCTAGACAGTGATCTATAATAGAATATAGATACTTATTCGATATTTTTTCAGTACAAATTATTAAATAATATTCTATATATGCTCATAAATGAAAAATAGACTCGACATGAAAGTTGACGGGGGAGCCTTGACCAGAAAGGAAAACGGCGATAAACGAAGAACTTTGTTGGCTCTTGTAAGCAAAAGGTTCTTCAAACTTCTACAAAATAAAATGTATTCTGGTTCGAGTGGTCAGGAAAGTAATCATGGATATTCAGTGATTTACAGTAAATTTAGTCGAATTTCTCTCTCGATCTGAGTCTGAGTGCGTGAATGAACTCTCAATTGAAAACTGAGGATGAAACTTTTGAGGTTTCGGGAATAGAAAATCAGAGTTATGTACTCGTTTCAACTTTCTAAAAACGATGAACAGCCTCTGTACTTATTACTGTTTGTTGCTATAATCAGTATGTAGGGATTGTTGTGTTTGTAGTGTCAATTAATTTCTCGTGCCCAAGCCTAAGGCCGGGGCACGAGTCTTAGTGGAGACCGTCTTTTGTTGTTGTTGTTGTTGTTGTTAGTAGTTGTCGCGAAATGGAAGATGGAGACAAGAAGTCTGACCACAAGAGAGATTACAAATCACAAACCAATCAGGAGGCACCGGAGGTCAAGGGGCAAGTTCATCTGTCAGAATCAATCACGTAAATATAGCTGACTAGTTCTCCAAATCTAAGTATGTTTTCTCGATGTTGGTCGTTTATACAAATTCTGAGCTGGCCCGGCGGTATTATATTGTCGAGTGCCGGGCGATTCCATATTCTGTATGTTCTACCGAGTCACCCAACAAGTAACCAAACACTGATTTGATCTGACTATAATCGTTATCTCAGATCTAACATTGAGAAATGCTTTTAAGCATTTAAAAGTCGTGAATACAGCTATGATGACTAAGCACAATCTGCAATCGAGTATGACTGTGAACGAGAATGATAAACACTAAAGCAACTCATGTATGTGATTAATAAGTAATCATACAGTTTCTCGTTCAATTTGAATTAATTTACACTCGTGTGTTTTTCAAAGAGCTCAAATTGTCACGGGCTCGTGCAATTTTAATACTCTTTGAAAAACACACTCGTGAAAATTAATTCCCAATTGAACTCGAAACCATATGATTACCTCTACAAATTAACTGTGTTTATCGTGATATTGTGTATTGTGAAAAATCATTAGCATGTAAATGAAACAGTATAGCTAATACCTATGTAACATTGCATGAAACTACGTGTAAAATATATCTTTTATTTGTGAATAAAAACAACAACAACAACAACAACAAAAACAACAACAACAAGTGAGCACGGCAGAAACTGGGCTGCCTGTGGTGATGACGCGTTTTGCGGGTTTTGGTTATTGCGCGCGCGGGCTCATCAGTAAATTGGAATTCTTGTGGTTCTCCCTGGCGTATTTGCGGTTTTCTACAATTTATTTATTTAATTTTATTTATTTATTTAATTTAATTTAATCAAATAAGATAGCGCGGGCTCATCAATACTGTTGCGGTCGGATTTGGGCTTCCTGTCCAAAATTTAGACAATTACTGGAAACTAGTAACCACACATGCGCACATTCACCTCGAATGCCATGTGCTTTTGGAACGTTTGTATATTTATTCGGGCACTTCCGGAGGAAGTGGCCGAGTTATAAATTGCGCTTTCTTTTTTTCTCTTCGTAGGCCACATTATGCGAAGTATGTGATCGTATCGGTCTGGAATGTCTGTTTCAGGGTTTCGATTGGCTGAAAACGGGGGCGATGATATCCGAACGCCTAATGAAGTAATTCTATGCTCAAACGGGTCAAATAGTTTCCGAGCGTATATCAAACTAAATCCGAAGTAAGTAGTATAGTATGCCTATGTTCACCTACCTTTTACGGATTCCTATCGGTGGATGTTCGGGATCCGCTCGGAGACCTGGCCCGAGACCTTCATCGGAAACCGTGAGGGTTTCCGATGAAGGACTCGGGCCAAGTTTCCGAACAGTCTCCGAACATCTCCCGAAAGGAATCCGAAGAAAGGTAGACAGAACATAGGCATCGTCTATACTGCTGATACGGCTGCTGTTTCTTGGATGGGACTTCGTTGAGAGCTGACATCAGAATGAAGACAGGATGTGGAATCCAAAGTTTATATAGAAAAGAATGTAAAGAATGAACAACAACAAAAATGCAAAGAATGTAAAGAATGTATACATGCTTTATTTGGTTTTATGGTGGATGCAATTACATAGAAAAAAGTTGCCTTGACAATACGGACATAATGTTTCAGGATATCGTTTGCAGCATTCCGGTAGTAGACAATCTGTGATTTCGAAGTTTCTGTTAGTACAACGACACGTTTCCTTTGTGGGGGTGAGATCCATGAGACTGTAATGGTTACAATATCGATTAACAATGACAGCATATCCTTGTTTGAAATGAAACGTAGTTTCACAGTCACAATCTTTTTCCAGAACGATGGGATCTTCACCAGAGTCATCACGCTTTTTCAAGTCATTCAAGAATTGTTTCATTTCAGCAAAGGTGTGACCGCACGTCTGACAGTGATTCATTCGATGGCAGGATCTAAGAAGTTCCTTCATACAACATTTCTTATCTGGATCCATAGTAGAGGAACAACTCTGTAAGAATAGAGGGTTTTTAATTTTGACCAATTCACTTTATTGCATTTCAACAATCGCGCAAAGAATAAAAGGAAATAGAAAAAATGTGCTATTCACCCATCCCATATATGCATACATGCTTTATTGCGTGATGAACACAGTAAATGAGTCAGGTTGACGTGTGTAATCTAGTTTATTGATTATATTATAATACAAAGAAATGAATACAAATCATATTGCTATGAAGCTAACTATAAAATGTTGGTTAAATATGAGATTGATTAGTAAAATGAATGGCATCCATCCATCCATCCATCCACCCCACCATCCATCCATTTATCCATTCATTTATTTCATTCTCTTCCTCTGTGTGCTGAAACAGATAAAACAAAAGGAGAGAAACAAAAAAGCATGAAATAGATGAGTGGATAATTACAACTATTATTATTCCCTTAAAATCTTTTTAAAACAGAAACGGGAGATGGAGGTTGCGTCATGTTTAATGGGTCAACCAAATCTTCGTCGAAGTACCTATTATCCTCCCCCCAACACATTTCTCCAATTGCGTGATGAATATCATCAACCGTCCCCGATGCTATGTAGGGTAAGACACATTCTAAGAAAACCTTTTTTTGAGCATAACACCACCGATCGCTCAACAATGTTATCATGTACGCATTGTGTGATTCGATACGATAATATTTTATAAACAGATCGGCCCTAGACAAAAAGATTTTGTGCGTGTCACATAAAGTGCAGTAGTGTGACGTACATAGTTTTTCTGCTGTTGGGCAGCTGGTATTGAGCCCAACATAAGAAGGAGGAAAATCTCGACAGTTGTCAACATGGCTGACTAAACAATGTCCGTGAATAAATTTACGACTGTCTATCTTTGAACAACAAGTTAATTCGAAAGTGTTGTCTGGATAAGGTCCAACTTTTATCCCACACTTCACACATTCGAATTGGAATATATTTCTATCCTCCTCCTCAAAAGTGCCCACAATCAGTTTAACTCTTAATTCATTTGTAAGTTCTTGCTCACTGTAATTAAATATCCACTGAATGACGTTCATCACATATGGTGTAAAAATACACCCATAAAATGCACCAACAGTTGCAAAACTATCGATCAATTCATGAAGGACTTTAGGTTGTACGATCTGACGACAATGTGGACATTTAATTAGAGCAAGAAGATTTGCTTTCCCTCCTTCCATCCATTTCCAAAGACATTCGGTATGACAAAATTGTTGACAGCACATCATTAAATTATATTCAAACACAGCGTTACTTTCTTTCAGACAAATTATGCAATGTATGTTTTCGTTCTAGAAAGAAAAAAAAGAAATAGTTACTTTAGAAAGAAAAATAAGATCAGTCAAACAGTAGGTATCTTTAGGATTAAGCTGATAGTCAGTCATACTTGTTAGATCAGTCAAACATGTAGGTGGATCTAGAAAGAACGAAAATAGTTACTTTTGAATTAATCTATTGAACTGACAGTCAATACTTGCTAGATCAGTCAAACATGTAGGTGGATCTAGAAAGAACGAAAATAGTTACTTTTGAATTAATCTATTGAACTGACAGTCAATACTTGCTAGATCAGTCAAACATGTAGGTGGATCTAGAAAGAACGAAAATAGTTACTTTTGAATTAATCTATTGAACTGACAGTCAATACTTGCTAGATCAGTCAAACATGTTTTTAAATAATTCAACTACAGCGTTTCTTTCTTTCAGACAAATTACGCGATGTAGGAGGATCTAGAAAGAACGAAAATAGTTACTTTTGAATTAATCTATTGATAATTAAAGTATTCGTTCTCTCTCCGAGGTAAGCTGTGCGTCAATACTTTCTAGATCACTCAAAAAAATTTTTAAAAATTTTTCAACAGGGTTCTCTAATTTGAGACCAATTTTTTGAATTAAATATGGGGCTATCCCACATTCATAACAATAAAGTTTAATGGTTAACAACACGTGTTGTAAGGCGATGGATGTTTTTAGATTGGAGAATATCTTGATCCATTTCTCCATCTTCATCTAGAAAAAAGAAAGTGTAATGGGGTAGTTTTTTTTCTTGAAATAGGACTGAGCTAAATCATAAAGTTTTCCTTGAGACTTATCTAATTTATCTCCTAATTGAAATCGACCTTCCATCTTAAAGTTATCCTCCGAGACTTTGAGATCGTTAACTAAACAAAAAGAATATAACTCCATCAATTCAGTTAATATTTCATCAGTAATGATGGTGCATTTTTCGAGACAAGTCGTCATCGTAACAAACTGATTGAGGCAAACTTCAAATTCATTTACATCTCGGTCAATCTTAATCCGGTTTTTTTTAATCTGAAGAAAAAAAAAACACCAAAGATTAAAATTTGATCTTCAACATTGATGAAGGTTGAAATACATTCAATTGTTTTAAACTATCGATGTTTTTTAATTCGAGTTTGGCTTCCTCGAGCATTGTATATAGTTCTACAGTTTTCAAGTAAAACTGATATTTTTCGTATTCAAGGAAATACTTTTTTGAAACGAATTGCCCCATTGCATCATCAGTAAGAGATGGACTTTTATGGCATGGAAAAATAACATACATTTTCATCGCCAGAAATTCCGGTCATTCTGAGCCGGAAGTGACGCAACGGTTTTCATTTGGAAGTATGACTTCGAGTGTCAGTCAAATTCGCTCCTAAACACGTTCAAGAAGGCTGCTTTAGTGAATTAAACACCATTCGAATTGAAAACAACTAGCAAACTGTATGTGTAAGGTATATTTAGAGCTCAATATTATCGAATAAATATTTTAGAAGCGAAATACTGGCTCATGTCGACGAAATCAATGAATAGCACAGGGAGCCCAAGCGCCCTCAGGCCCGGACTCGGAGAAATCAAACCAATTTCGACGGTATGCCTGTGCTTTAACAGCTATCCCATGGATCTTTACGGCAAATGAAAGATGGATGTCTGAGCTTTAGTTTGATGCCAAACATGCAGCAGTTCGGTTAAAATGTCCATTACTTCACAAGATGACTCTATTACAAGTTTTTGAAGGTTCATTACTTCACAAGATGACTCTATTACAACTCCCAAAAAGTGTAAAGTTTGAAGTCAAAAAGGAAAGGTTTATAGAGCAGTAAACCAGTTCAATTTAATGGATCTAGAAGAACTAATATGTCTATTATACGAATCCACCTGGGAAAATTTGATGGAGCAATGGATTATCTTGCAATCCGGCCAAGACTCACATCGGTTGAACCGATTGATGACCAATTTGTCAATGATTTGGTGATCATGTATGTCGCTTTGCGTGAGAATTGTAGTATTATAGAAAACTGAATAAAGGAAAGGTAAGAAACTTGATTTTAAATGTTATTTGTCTTCATATACGTTAAAATGATTTCGAAGAAACTATATCCACCTGGGAAAATTAGAAATATTGAACGGGTACGATTATATTTGCTATGGTTTGAACAAACATATACATTTCTTTGTAAAAATTATTCGTTAATTTGATGCTCACTTGGGTGAAACCGCTGACTGGCTGCCGATCAGGATGTCCGGAATTTCTGGCCATGTATCCGACAGATGGGGCAGGATCAATGCTGAAGTATTGTAATATTTAGCATCTTCCATCTGCAGTTCGACGAGGCATGCGCAATGAATCTTCACGCGACAGCAAGTCATTTGATAAAATGGTTTGGTTCCAGACTCTGATGTCAGACAAATGATACATGTCGGTTCGTCACATACCATGGTTTTGGCTTTTTTGACTGCACATGACAGATCTTCATCGTCATCAATCATTCTGGTTTGTCCTGAAATTTTGGACAAATATATATGTCATTCATCTGTTATTATTTATACAGGATTTTGAACTCAAATAAATGTCAGACTGGTGTAAATTTAAAAGAGTTTTATTTAGAAAATCACATTACATGTAAGAAAAAAAGGATAATTTAAAAAAAAAATCTACATGGACTAAACCCCAACCCGATGCATGATCAAAATGCACCACCTATTATCGGAGAACTTCGAGAATATCTCCAAAAAGATGGTACACCTTAATCCGTACATCGGGGTCGAGGTCAGCAAATGGGTCAAATTCCTCTTCCTCCTCGATCTCCACAGTATGATATTCTTCAAACTCATCTTCAAATTCCTCTTTTGATAAGAAAGAAAGAAAGAAAGAAAGTAAAAAAAAGAACTTGTTTAGATATTATTTTTGTAGTTTTCTTTTCTTCATATGTTATTTACCTTCATCGCTCTCCTCGTTATCGGGGACGACAATAGCCTCCTCTCTGGAACTTCCTGCTTCGGTTGGCGCTTCTACTTCATTATTGGTTGTTTGTGTTTCATTTTGGTTGATTGTTTCTTTAGTCATAGTATTACTGGCCACTAAAAAGAAAGAAAGAAAAAAGAAAATGAATGTTGATATTATTTTTGCTTAACACTTGACAGGAAAAAAAAAAAAGAAAAAGAAAAAAGAGCAATGATATGAAATATACTTACTTGCTTGATTCTTTTGCTTTTACTTTTGCTTTTACTTTTTGAAGGATGTCAGATTGGTATCGTTTGACTTATCTCAGGGGTTTATATATCCTCTACGACTTTCTAAGGGGGGGGGGGGGGGGGGGGGGGGGGGGGGGGGGGGGGGGGAGGGGTATTTTTTTTTTTGTGGGTATAAAACGAACATGGAATTTTTCATTGTTAAGAAAATAAATTTCACACCGGATAAAGAACAAAGACAGGTAATTGGTTCTTTTGAATGTCGAACATAAAGGAAATGAGATTATTTATCTAATTAGCGACGGTGATTAATGGCGAGAGTAAAAAATAGAAAGTTATTTTTTATTCAATTAGTACATGAAAGGAAAAACAGGTGATTAATATAATTTTATCTAATTGAACCGGACGTCTTTTGTTCTTTTCAGCACGTAGCGCCACGTGGCGAGAGTAAAAATAGAAAGGTCTTTTTTATTCAATTAGTACATGAAAGGAAAAACAGGTGTCTTTTGTTCTTTTGAGCACGTAGCGCCACGTGGCGAGAGTAAAAATAGATAGTTCTTTTTTTTTCAATTAGTACATGAAAGGAAAAACAGGCAATTAATATAAGTTCAACTAATTGAACCGGACGTCTTTTGTTCTTTTCAGCACGTAGCGCTACGCTCGGCGTAACAGCTGCATGACACCTGTCATTACATTTGCATGTACGGCTATATAAAGCGTCCCGCTCACAAAGGCTTGATCACACAACAACAACGGATGGAAAGATGATGATGGATCCTTTGGTAGCATTTTTAAGTTATCTATATTTTATATATATCTTCTACAACCTTTATCTTAAACAAGATCGACGCGAAGAAGCCAACCATTATGAAGAATTGACTGATCAACAATTACTCCAAGCTTACCAATTGTTTGATAATCAACAAGGAGGACAAAGAAAGGCTTGTGATCGATATAATCATATTGAAACTGTCAAACGAATTGTAATCCGGCAAAATGACCGTTTTCGGACTGAGATTATTTTGTATGAAATGAAATTGAAAGATCCCGAAGTCGTAACAATAGATGAAGGTGTTACACGTATGATTGAAACATTACGGGAGATGATGGAAATTGTATATGAAAACGAACAGATTTCTTCAGAGGACGCTGTAGGTTTTCAGATTTCAGGAGAAGATTTGAATCATCCTGTGGTCTTACCCGTGGTATCACGAACAAGCATTGAACAAAGACTGAATTTTTTATTTGATGAAATTAAGAAAATTCAACAGTCTAAGAAAGAGTGGTTATTAACAGGTCGTGTTCAAATTCAAGTTGTCATAACACGTGGGTTTCGAGGGAATGGTCGAATGATGATGAAAAGAACATTAATCGAAGATCAAATTAAACAACGGATTGATGACTGTATACTTTGGGCCCCTTCTTCTTTCAATTCTTCAGGTGAAGATTTAGTCGAAGGGTTAGCTCGATTTTTAGGAATGAAAGTAGACTCTATTAAATCAAGAATTCAATGGCGACTAGGGATGTCATGGCGTGAAGTTATAACAAGTTTTGATCAAAGTTGGAATCACCCGATTTTGATTCTCCAAAATAAAGACGATGGAAGTGACGATGTTAAAGTATGGATGACTAAAGAGTGGAAAAGTGCTTGGGTGTTTTATGAATGGCGAAATCGGATATTCACTGTATTTCGCCCTGACCGTCTGTATTGTGATAATAATCACGGAGCTTTTTGTTCGCGTTGTGGGCATGGATATTACCAAAACAGAAAAACACCTCACACCTGCAATGAGGTTGGCATTGTCCCTCCTTATCGACCTGGAAAGAAAAGACCCCATTTTCAATGTACAAACACTGAAAAAATATCAAAACGTTCTAAAATTCAATGTAAAAACGAAAGGAATTGTCTCGGAAGAGCTATTCTGACCGGAATAAAGAAAGGTACTGTGCCTGATGACAAATCATTATTTGAATGGTATTGTAACGTGTCGAGTATTCAGTGTTTGGGTTCGACTAGACGAAGACACAAGTACGATTAGATCGGTACTACTTGGAAGGTTTATTGACAGACTGTGTTTACAACTCTGGACTTGACTAACTCAGAAGCATAGTACACTTATATTTATACTGGACATTGCATTATTTTATTTTATTTTTATTATATACATATTTTTATTTTATTTTTATATATATATTTTTTTTATATATCTTTGTATTCAGCGCTCAGAACTTTCGCTATGAGCGCTTTATAAATATTTATTATTATTTATTATTATTATTATTCTAGAAGGTGATTACGTGGTTTATTACGGAATCATTACACAATCAACTACGTAAATCATACAGCATTTGTAATCACACACGTAAACAGCGAAACATAATCTATAGGTTGTTGACAGATATCTACCAGAGATATAGCGTGACTCGTTACACTATCCCCCTCTTTGAAAAGCGACATGTCCGCATGTCAGCTAAAATCGATCAAACAAAGGAAATCAATTGAATAAAAATCAGAAAAGGTTAGTGAATTGTCCAACAAAACGTTTCTCTAACTACCATAGTCTGCCATCCAGACAGGCTTCCTGTAGTTACGTCTGGGGCGATCTCCTTTGGTGGTCTGGTCTACGTTGCTAGGAGACGAGGTCGGTTCTGGCTGGACGGTTTCGCGCTCAGCCGGTGTCTTGGTTTCTTTGGCCTCTTCGTCCTCGCTATTTTTCGATACCAACCAGTCGGGTACGTTATCTCCTTCGTACGGCTTTAGGCGGTTGTGATGAACGACTTTGGCCTTTGCCTTGGGGGCCTTCTGTATACGGTAAGTGAGGTCGTCCAACCGGTCGATCACCAGGAAGGGGCCTTCGTACACATCGTTTTGCAGCTTTGGGCAGCGCCCCTTTTTCCGTTTCGGATTGTGCAGCCATACTGGGTCGCCGCGGTTGAAGCTATTGTGGTGAACTCCACGATGGTCGTAGTAGCGCTTTTGACGTTCGGTTTGGTGGTTGAGGTGTTCTCTGGCGAAGTTGTGTACGGTCTCCATTCTCTGCCTTAGCCGCTGTGCGTACTCCGATGCGTCAGCCACGTCTTCTGTCGGCTGCGGGCTCCCCATCACCAGGTCGAGTGGCACTTCTGCTTCTCTGCCTAACATCATCATGCTGGGTGTGCACCCGGTCGTTTCATGTATCGATGTTCGGTATGCCATCATCAGCAGAGGGAGGTGCTCATCCCAGTCCCGCTGGTGCTCAGAGGTGAATTTCGCTAACATAGATTCCAGCGTCTTGTTGTATCGTTCTACCATTCCGTCTGACTGTGGGTGAAGTGCTGTAGTTCTTGTCTTGTCGATGCCTAGAAGGGCACACATTTCGGTGAATACTGCAGAAATAAAGTTGCGTCCTTGATCAGAATGCAGCTGTCGAGGTACGCCAAATCGTGACACGAATTCGTCGACTACTCTCTTGGCCACTGTCACTGCCTCTTGGTTGGGAATTGCGTACGCCTCTGTCCATTTAGAAAAGTAGTCTGCGACGACCAGGATGTACTTGTTCGAGCTCTCCGACTCCGGTAGTGGTCCAAGGACATCTAGCGCAACTCTCTCTAGCGGCGCTCCAACGTTGTATCTCTTCATTGCAGCACGCGGTGTCTTTTGGGGTCTCTTACTTGCTGCGCAGACGTCGCACTTCCGGCACCAGTCCCTAACGTCCTGCGAGCACTTGTACCAATAGAACCGTTGCTTCACCCGTCCCAGCGTCTTAGTCACACCAAGGTGTCCTGCCGTTTTAGCGTCGTGCAGACCTCTTAGTACTTCAGGACGTAGTGATTTGGGAACGAGCAGTTGCCATTGGACGGTGTCTCCCTCCTCTGACTCCCATTTCCGATAGAGCACGCCGTCTCGTAGTTGTAGCCTGTCCCATTGACTCCAGTAAGCTTTTACTGCGCAGTTGTCGGGTGAGATCGCCGACCATGCTGGCCTCTCGGTTCCCTTCTCCTTCCACGTGATGATCCTCGCGATGTCCTTGTCGCGCATCTGCTCTTCTTCGAGGTCTTTACTGGATTTGCCAACGACCCATGCGTCTTTCTCTGCTTCGCACTTTGTCTCTGAGCGTAGTCTGCGCATGTCAGTCTCTCCACCAGTCGTCTGTTGGGGTGGCATCACATGGTCCTCGGTGCTACCTTCCTTCAGCTCTACGCGGTCGCAGTACTTGCAGTCCTCACAGGGTCTTCTGGAGAGGGCGTCTGCATTCGCGTGTTTGCTCCCGCTCCGATGCTCGATCTTCATGTCGTACGTTCCAAGCAGCTCCAGCCATCTCGCTAGTTGACCCTCCGGGTTTTTGAAGTTAAGGAGCCATCGGAGTGCACCGTGGTCTGTCCGGATCAGGAACGGTCGTCCGTAGAGATAGTGGTGGAACCGTTTCACTGCACTGACTATCGCCAGGAGTTCTCTTCTGGTGACGCAGTAGTTGCGCTCTGCTTTTGACAAGGTGGAGCTGTAATAGGCTATCACCTTCTCCTCTCCTTCCTGTACTTGAGACAGTACTACGCCAAGGCCGAAGTTGCTAGCGTCAGTATCCAGGATGAAGGGGTCTTCGGTGGAGGGGTACGCCAGGATAGGGGCTGTCGTCAAGGCGGTCTTCAGCTGGCTGAAGGCTTCGTCGCACTCCTCCGTCCACACGAAGTCTTTGCCTTTCTCTGTCAGTCGGTAGAGGGGTCTTGCTATCTCTGCGAAGCCCTTGGTGAACTTGCGGTAATACGAGCACAACCCAAGGAAGCTGCGTAGGTCGGTAACTCCAACCGGAACCGGCCACTCCACCACCGCTCGAATCTTTTCGGGGTCCGTAGAGAGTCCTGCGTCGCTGACCACGTGGCCCAGGAACGTCACTGACTGCTGGAACAGGTGGCACTTCTTTGGACTCAACTTCAATCCAGCGTCTCTCATGCGTCTGAACACCTCGCGAAGCCTGTCCTTCTCCGTCTCGAAGTTGTCTGCATGCACGATGATGTCGTCCAGGTATGCCAAGCACACGTCCCAGGGAAGTCCAGCAAGCACTCTCTCCATTAACCGCTCGAACGTCGCTGGCGCGTTTACCAATCCGAAAGGCATAACGGTGAACTGATAGAGACCACCACTGCCTGTCGTAAATGCTGTCTTCTCACGGTCCTCCGTTGCCATGGCGACCTGCCAATAACCGCTGGACAGATCGAGCGTCGAGAACCACTGCGATCCCGATAGCGCGTCGAAGCAGGAGTCCGCCACTGGTAGAGGGTAGGAGTCTTTGATCGTCGCCTCGTTCAGTTTGCGGTAGTCGACGCAGAACCTCGTAGATCCGTCCTTCTTCTTTACGAGTACGATCGGTGAAGCCCACGCACTTGATGATGGCTCGCTCAATTATTCCGTCCTTTATCATCTGCTGCACGTGCTGCTCGGCTTCCGTCCGTCTGTGCATCGGTAGGCGGCGCGCGGGTTGTTTGATTGGTCTGTTGTCTCCCGTGTTGATGTTGTGCCTTACGAGGTCAGTCCGTCCGAGGTCGCCAGGCGATGCTGTGAATACGTCCCGGTACTCTGTAAGGAGGGCTGTGAGTTCACTTCGCTGCTGTTCGTCGAGGAGTCGGCTGCTGCGCTCTGTAAGGTCCATCAGGTGACTTGGGATAGTGTCCTTGACTGCGTGCTCGCTCGTGGCCATCGGTGGTCCGTCAGTGTCCCCCTCGGCTACGCGGCTGACTGCTAAGGTTGGGTTCTTTACGTTGACTATGCTGACCGGCTCGCACACTGCTGCCACTGTGTTGCGGTAGATCGTTCGTGGGACATCTGTTGGATTAAGCACTCGGAGTGGTATAGTTGGGTTTCCTGTGTCGACCACGGTCCGTGCCAGGAGCAGTTGGTTGGACTTCAGGAGACGTTCCGTGGGCTCTAACACTCCGATGCCCCTCATCTTGGTTCCTGCTTCTACCAACTCTCCAGGGACGATCGCCTCACTATGTGGTGGGACGACATAGTTGGCCTTGACAACAACTCGACGACAGATCGGCGGCGACTGCTCCGCGCTCGGTTCCAGTCTCCCCTTATCGCCGTCCAAGGTCATCGTGTAGCGGCCGTCGCGTAGTACTATCTGACCTCCAAGTACGCGCATCAGGTCCAGTCCCAGGATCCCGTCCGATTCGATGTTGCCCACCCAGACCGGGTGGAACGCCTCTTTCCTTCCCAACTCTACTGCGAACAGTCCTCTACCAACAAACGGCGACGTACTGCCATCTGCTAGGACCATCTTCACCTCCACTTGGTCAAGTTCAGGTCGGTTGGACATCTGCTCCCAGACGCTGGTCTTTACCATGGTGATGTTGGCGCCGGTGTCAACCAAAAATTTGACGGGCATCCCCTGTACACATACATCCACGTAGAGTTCAGCGCCACAGTCATCCACTCTCCCTGACTTTACGGCTGGTCTATTAGGCGTGGTAGTTCCTGCCGAGCTCAAGCCCGTGGGCCCGACAGGTACTCGTTTCCCGCCGTCTGGTTCTGTTGGGAACTCTGTTGGTCCTGCGGCTGTTGCTGCTGCTGTCGTTGACCTTGCTGCTGTTGCTGATGTCCCTCCTGTTGCTGACGTCCCCACTGTTGTGTTCGTTGCCGTCGCTGCTGTGGCCGTGCTTCGGGGCAGTCACGGCGGAAATGGTCCAGGGCACCGCAGTTGAAACATCCCTCTCGTCGTCTCTTGTCCTGTTCCTGGATCATCTTCAGCTGCTCTCGAAGCTCTGCCAGTTGTTTTGCTAGGTCCGGGTCTGTGGGACCACTCCCTGTCTGAATAACTCTCGTTTGGGGCGCGACTCTCCCATTTGTCAGCTGGAAAGCCTCCAACTCCACCGCTACCTCGAGGGCTTGATTTAGAGTCGATGGTCGGCCCTGTTTGACCTTCCATTTCGCGTCGAGATCCACCAGGGCGTCGATGAAATGGTCTTTTGCGATGTCTTCTCTCATGTCCGCTGGGGGGCCTGGGGATACGCGCACCTTGTCAGACGGCGAATAGCCTGTGCCAGCTCTGGTAGGCTCTCGTCTTTCCTTC
This sequence comes from Actinostola sp. cb2023, assembly GCA_033675265.1. NCBI lineage: Eukaryota > Metazoa > Cnidaria > Anthozoa > Actiniaria > Actinostolidae > Actinostola > Actinostola sp. cb2023. The sequence goes on along the minus strand of JAUJYZ010000242.1, from coordinate 15,713 downwards.
TTGTCCGAGTTCGTAAGGACGCCCGATAGATCTCTGTACGGTTTTCTGTTCCAAAACGCGTTGATAGTGCCATCGTCAGAGCGGTGAAGTCTTTCCTTTGCGACACTGTTAAGTCTCCCAACACCTCCCTCGCAGGGCCGGAAAGGCTAACCGCGAGGTATGTGGCCTTTGTCACGCTATCCCAGCGGTTTAACTCAGTTACAAGATTAAATTGCGCCAGGTAGTCCTCCCACGACGAGTGGCCGTCAAAGGTAGTTGGTCGAACTTTAGGTCTTCCAGGCCCTGGGTCTACTGTGCGTGGTCTGGCCCGAGTCTCTATTTCGTCCAGGGCCCGCATAAGTTCGTCTTCCTCCGGTGCTTCAAGGTGTTCGTCTGATGGAATGTCAACAAACGTCACGTTCGATCTCCTTGTGCCTGGCGCACGGAAACTCTCCATCATCTCCAACCGCTCCGTAACATCGTCGAGGCGTTTTGCCATATGCCAGTCTCTGCTCTCGATCCTCATAGCTAGATCCTCAAACGCTTTTGTTAGGCCGTCTATCTTTGGCGATGTTGGTGCTGCCGATGCCGATAGAGGTGTAGAGCTTCGACAAACTGTTGTGGCCATTGCTCGTTCTATTTCGTCCGGGCTCATATCTATAAGGCTACCGATCTGTACTTGGCTTGAATTTTCCATTGATTATCCACTAAGCTGCCACCAAATGTAACGTGTCGAGTATTCAGTGTTTGGGTTCGACTAGACGAAGACACAAGTACGATTAGATCGGTACTACTTGGAAGGTTTATTGACAGACTGTGTTTACAACTCTGGACTTGACTAACTCAGAAGCATAGTACACTTATATTTATACTGGACATTGCATTATTCTAGAAGGTGATTACGTGGTTTATTACGGAATCATTACACAATCAACTACGTAAATCATACAGCATTTGTAATCACACACGTAAACAGCGAAACATAATCTATAGGTTGTTGACAGATATCTACCAGAGATATAGCGTGACTCGTTACAGTATGAAAAACATGGAATCGGACAATACTGGAATCAAGATTGTGGATATGGGGAGATCTTGGAATTTCAATCCAATCTCAAATCTATCGTGGACATTAAAGTTTATGATGAAGTGGCTAGATGTGTAATATTCAGTGGAAATCAAAAATCAGTGACTAAAAAAGGACTCCCTTCCATCTTCCTTAATTATGTGAATAATCATTTTGAATACATTAGCAGCATGAAAGGATGGTTGGGTGTAAGTTATTATTGCACTGAATGTAACAAGGGATATTCTATGAAGAGTAAACATCGTTGCGTCCGTCCATGCCTTCGATGTAAAGGTAATCAAGACCATTTTGCGACACGTCAACCATATGATTTTGAATGCCAGCAATGTCTCGGACAATTTTGGAATCAAATCTGTTTTGATGAACATATAATCCCTCGTTGTCAAAAGGACAACAAAACATATTCGACTTGTCAACGGTATCAACGATGTCCAAACTGTTATGTCACAGTAGATTTATGGCAGAAGGAAAAGAAAGAGTTGGGGAATCTGAGAAAGAGTTGGGGAATCTGAGTCAGTTCCACAAATGTCATTATCACGTCTGCAAACATTGTTCAAAAGAAGTTGAAAGAAATAATCATTTCTGTTTCATTCAACCTCTTTCTAAAGACAACAATGAGACCACCATTCAAAAGGAATTTCGCTATTGTTTTTTTGACTTTGAAACTCGATGTCTCGAAGAGTACCACAAGGTCAATAAAGTAGTGGCTGTGAAATGCTGTGAAGTTTGCCAAAACGAGACCGATGTGACTAAACCTTGTCAAGGTGGAAGTTGCGGACGTAAGCGGATGAATGTTTTTAATACCGTTGAAGAGTTTTGTGAATGGGTGTTCGAGGATCCTTTACACATATCTTACGTTTTCCTAGCACACAACTTTAAAGGTTACGATTCTTATCCCATTTTAGAATGGATGGTAAATCATGGTCATCGCCCAAAGTGTATCTTTCAAGGAGCAAAAATTTCATCCTTATCATGGACTTTCCTGGCAGATCTTTTTAGGAAAACGTGTCGTCGCACACAACGGTTAAAGACCTTAGGGTACAAAGTGATTGAAATGTGGAGTCACCAATGGGATGTCGAGCGTGAACAGTACCTGTCGTTCTTTAATCAATTAACATTTGAAGCCCGCCGACCAATATTACCACGTGAAGCTTTAATGGGTGGTAGAACAAATGCTATTCAACTTTATGCATGTACTCAAGATTCAATTTCTGAAGATGAGCAAGACGTCGGTGCAAGTACTTTGATCAGTTCAGATCCTGTGCATCGAATACGATATATCGACATTGTTTCCCTTTATCCAACCGTTATGTGGGAAGAAGCGTATCCATTGGGGCACCCAAAGGTTCTGTCTGGAATATCTCCAGAACTTCAATCGGTACACCACGTTTGGGATGGTACATGGTTTGGATTAGTTAAATGCACGGTTGAACCCCCCAGAGGTTTATTTTTTCCAGTTCTCCCACAAGTGATTCAATCCAAATTGATGTTTACATTGTGTCGTACTTGCGCAGAAACTCTGAATCAGACTGAAGACTGTCATCACCAATCAGATGAAAGGTGTTTGACCGGGGTATGGACCACACCCGAATTGACTGAAGCGGTTCGTCAGGGGTACAAGGTTCGCCAGGTCTACGAAGTGTGGGATTATGAAAAACAAAGTAAAGATTTGTTTCGTGATTACATTAAAGAAAATCTACGATTGAAATTGCAAGCTTCCGGTTGGTCGTCTAACACTCTGTCTGACAAAGACAGAGATGACTTTATTCGTTTGGTAAAAAACATTTATGACATAACAATTGAAAAGGAGGACATTGAGATAAATCCAGGACTTCGTTCCATCTCGAAGTTAAATCTCAACTGTTTGTGGGGTAAATTTGGTCAAAATCCTTTTAAGGATAAAACAATATTCATCACTGATCCTGAAGAGTATTTTAGACTTCTTCATGATGATACTGTTCAAATGTTAAACGTGTTGTTGTTTGAAAATAATCCACACATCGTTCAAGTGAGATATAAATTATTTAACGAAGCTGTGGAGGATAACCCGAACGGAAATGTTGTCATTGCTTCATTTGTTACCTCGTGGGCTCGGCTGCGGTTGTATCAAGTTCTTTCATCATTGAAAGAAAGAGTACTTTATCATGATACAGACAGTGTCATTTACACTACTTTGAACGATAAAGAAGACGAAATCCCCACCGGAAGTCTGTTGGGTATGTGGTCTGATGAATGTAAAGATCCAATCACCAATTGGGTGCAAGAATTTGTGAGTTTGGGTCCAAAGACCTATGCTTACAACACCAAAAAGGGGGAGCAAATTGTCAAGTGTAAAGGTATCTCGTTGACTCCACAGGCAAAGAAACTGGTTCACATGCGCTCCATGTTGAATCTGCTTGAGGAGAAGAAACACAATTTGAAAGTACATTACGATAAACATATTGTTCGGGATGTAAAGACCAAGCAATTGAAAACAGTATCTATGGATAAGTTGCTTAAGTTTGTCTATAACAAACGAAGGTTAATGGGTGATGGAATTACTACATTACCGTATGTTTATTAAATAATTTTATTTTTATTTTTATTTTATTTATATTTATTTTTCATTCATTATGGAGATTACCCAAAATAAAAATTGTGTAACTGAATCTTTCCACATGTTGTATGTGTAGGACGGCGGTTCACATGAGTGCGATGGGTACAAATGAAGCACGTGAGCACAATATCCCGATATCACTACAACACGACCACTGCTCTGTCGCTAGACGACATTGGTATTGAGTGGTCGATTTTGTACCAATGGGAGAGATTCTTTACGCTCTTTTTGTTTTGTTTTGGATAAGTTTCTATTAGACTCCTCTCCACATGTTGTATGTGTAGGACGGTGGTTCACATGAGTGCGATGGGTGCAAATGAAGCACGGAACCCAATATCCCGATATCACTACAACACGATCACTGCTCTGTCGTAAGACATCGAAATGGAGTGGTCGATTTTGCACTAATAGGAGAGGTGTTTTTTTTAGGAATATTGTCTGTGATGAGGAAATCTCCAAAATGAATGAAAGGAAATAAAAGTAAAACAATCGTAAAAATGAAAATAAATAAATAATAATAATAATATGCATTTATGTAAATGAAATGTTGTTACAAATAATTTATAATATGCATTTATGTAAATGAAAATGTTGCTACAAATAATTTATAATATGCATTTATGTAAATGAAAATGTTGCTACAAATAATTTATAATATGCATTTATGTAAATGAAAATGTTATTATAAATAAGATTTTTTATTTTACATTTGATGATACTATCAGAATGGGGACAAACTCTTTAAAAGAAGAGGTGACTCAACTGAGCGACTCATCAATTCAGGATCTTTTATTGCTCTACAATTCTTCTGAATTACCATCTTTCGTTACCATACGGTACCCTAAAGATATTTTGGAACATAGAATTGCGATAGAAAAAGAAGCTGCCAAACGTGGCCTTCATGTATCTATTCCTCAAAACATCTATCCGTTCAGAAGCAGCGATTTACAGTGGGGAAGTATGATGTCAATGATAGATGATGAACAAGAAATGTCGCGTCAAACTTTATCTCCTCTTCCAAAGTCCCCCAATCATATTAGTATAGAAAATGAGTTAGTAGCACGACAATTGGATGAATACAGTCGTCATGTTCAAGATGAAGCTTTGCGGAGAAAAGCATCTATGTTTGCTTCTCTTCTAAAGAAAGAACAGGCCTTTTATTTTGTCTGATCAAGACCAAAATGAACTGGACACTTTTCTGGCTCGTTTGCGAGAAACCCCCCGATTCGAACCTAAAGAAATACCGCTTAATGAAGATATTATAATGATTGATTTTGGTACTGCAATGGATATGGATTCCATCGATCCAGTTGTGCGCTCATCTCTGAATGAAAACACACAAAGATCAAGTGGTGGTGATGATCCGAATCCTAATGGTGATGCACTGACTTCAAATGGGGATGAGTTTCATTTAAGTGGTGACCAGTCGCATACCGATGGTGATGCATTGGTTGTAAATGGTGATGAAATCAATAAAAGTGGTGAACAGTCGTTCATAGATGGCGATGACCTTCACTCATCTGGTGATCTTCTTCAAGATTTTCCCTCATATTTGAAATGCATCGAAGACATTAAACATCCGAACGAGGCAAAAGAGTTAGATTTTCATTCTTTTCCCATAGAAGATTTGAACCTCGATGAAAAGTTTCAATTTAGTAGAGTATTAAAGAATTTTCGTGATCTATTTCCTAAATTAAGGGAACAAACCTGGGATGTTTATCAGAAGATAGTGGCTGCAACTATTTGGAAAGGCCCATGGAAACGAGAAAAAATTACAGCAGATGTCAAAAGAACAACTCGTTGCTTATCTTGAACAAGTTGATACCGCTTTAACGCTTCCTTTTCATCCAGCTAGTCGAAGCAGGTTAAAGATAGCTAAAGACAATATTTCACAATTATTAAATGAAATCGATTCGTCTGATCCTCCAACCCAAGAAAATAATCACTACCCGACATCGGAAGGTAGCGGAGATCATACCAGGGATGAAGACACTTTGAGCGAAATAGAAGACCAACACAAGAACTCAGATCAGGACACTGTGTCTAAGGCATTGCGGACAAAATTAGGAAAGGGGGATTATCAAACTATTGCTCGAACGACTACAGTAACGACAGTTCGTCGCGGAAAACGCCCTATGGTCAATCGACAGCACGTTAGCGCCACTATTCCCTCTAATGATGAACATGATGAAAACCAAAACGTAAGTCCTAGAGAAAAGCGCAAATCAAGAAGTCCAAAAACCAAAGCACGTCGGAAACAAGTCTCTCAAAAAGGAGGAGAACACGGATCATATAAAAACGGGGGAAATAATTCGTATCAACACATTGGAGAGTACTTGAGCTTCTTAAGGAAAATTAGGAAAGAGCAATCAAAACCATGAGTGATGGAAAAAGTTTTATTCGTTCATTAGCCATCTGCCACCCTTCTCAAGCGACACCATTACTAAGAAACAGTACCGATGATCAGCTTATGGCAATGCAACAGGTCGTACAAAATGTACTTTCGAAGAAGATCCCTCTAAATACGAAACTTCCAAAACAATTTAGAAGAAGACTTCACAATATTGCCTTTCGACATGCAACCCCCCAACAAATACGTCGTTCCTTAACTCAACGAGGAGGTAATGCTGCTGTCATGGCAGGGAAAGTAATGAAAACGTTAGCTCATGCTGCAGCACCCCATTTAAAGACCGTGGGGAAAGTGATCGTACAGGAGGGTATAAGTAAGGGAATTGAAAACATAAGGGCACGGATTAAAGGAAAGAAGACGAAGAAATTACCCCCTCCATTTCAAGTTTCCAACACTCCACCTACACCTTCAGATCCTGATCAAGAGGAGCTGGATCGTATCGTCAATCAAGCTCTCCAAAAAGAAGATAACGATAACTCGACGAAGTAAAAGAAAAAAGACTTCTAAAAAAAAAGCGGGGGGACTGCACGGAACTCTTGGACCTGCTTTCGTCGACTATGGGGTGGTGACTAACCCATTTAACAACCGTTATGCTTACAACAATTCTCTTGGATCTATGACCACACGAATAAAAATAAAACGTCAGGCAGGAGGATCAGTCTCAGGTATCCCGGTCGTTATAAAGGGACGACCATTCTATTTGTATTCGCATGGGCGAAAAATATCTCCTACATCAAAATGAGTAGCACCAAAGATTCCAAGACGGCTTACGTAGTACCTACTATTTTATGGGATCGAATTACCAATGAACTGAAAGAGTTAAAAGAAAAACATTCCCTATCTGGAGGAGCTGTAATTGGACTCGATCAAAAAGGAAATGTCGATACGGCTGCTTTACTTAAAAACTTTGCCATTCAGCAAACTATTGCTCAGAATCCAAAATCATCAGTGATTGGATTATTAGACGATTGGACACGACAAGTAATGAATGATTCCAATCTTGCCGTTTCTGAAAAAGTTCATCTGGTTGGGTCATTAAACCGAGCGCAACAAGATCAGCTGAAAGCGGCTAGAGCTCCAACATCATCACATCCATCCACAGAAACCTCAAATGGACGTCAACAAAAACCAAGTAGTGGAATCCGGTCGATTCCTTCGAGAGTACCACCACAGTCTCTTCCCCCTCCTTATGAAACCCCAAAGAAATCATCCACACAATCCTTAGAACACACGTACGATGATCTTATAAAAGGGTACGCTCATTCCATCAAAGAGTTACAAAGTCAGACCTTGACAGCCGGAAGAAAAGCCAGAATTCAGAAATCTCAACAGCGGATTCGAGCACTCCATGAGAAAAAATTAGCCTTACGGAAACAACCCAAACCGAAAAAAAACTGTTCTCACCTTCATAAAAATATATATAGAGGTCAATAGCTCGTTGAGTGTGGTATTTGATTCATGATGGATCAGACGGGTGGAAGAGGCCTCTCAAAAGCGGGGGGTGGATTTTCTTCCATTGGAAGTGAAAAGATCATCAAGGGACAGTTGGGGGCATTATTTTCCTCCCCACCTGTTGATACATCAGTTGAAAAATCACGATGGGAAACCTGCAGACCAACTAATGCCACCATGAATCCACTTCAGATCACAATGGAGCGTTCTCGAGCATGGGTTGATATGACCATGATTTATTTTGAATTCGAAGTCGAATTCACTAATACTGATGGAACCACTTTATTAACCAATGCCGATAAAGTGTTTCCCATCAACAATACTGGTCATTCGTTGATTAAACAATTTGAACTGAAAATCAACGGAGAAAGTGTAGGGGAGACTTCAGAATCCTATTTCATCAAATCATATCTTTTCCGACTGCTTAATCACAGTGAAGAAGAAAAACAAAATCAACTCTCGCAAGAAGGCTGGGCAACTGATACTGCAGGAAAGTTTGATGATACAGATCCGTTAGCTTTACCACAAATCAACCAAACTGTCAGTGCAGAAAATTTACAAGCAAATCTGGTAACCCTCCTGGATGGTAAATGGAGGAATCATGGAGCATACAAACGCCACCAACTGTGCTGTCAAGGACGTAAAGTGAAATTTATAATTACACCCATGATCGATGTGTTTCAGTGTGAAAAGTACCTAGTACCAGGATGTCAATTGGATTTTAAAATCCGATGGAATGATCCACAGCTGGTAATGATGACTGAAGGAACCGTCGCCGCTCCGAAATATCGAATTGTCCAAGACAGTCCCAAAATCTACATTCATCACATAGATGCAGAACAACAACTTCACCTCCAAAATGAGACTAGCATGATGAAAAATCAGAGGATGGCAATCTATCCATGTATGACTACTCGAATTGTCACTATGACATTTACAAATGGAAGAAGAAAGGGTTCTTTTGTCAACCTCTTCCAAGGCTTCAGACCAAACTATTTGATCCTGGGTTTCCTAAGAGGTGATGCCTTTACAGGGTCTTATTCTCATAACCCTTTTAACTTTTGTGACATGCATCAGGAAACTCTTCGCATTACAGTCAATGGCGAAGAAATCCCTTTTGAAAGAATGAGTTTAGGCTCCCATGATGTATTGGAAGGTTACAATACTATTACAGCATTCACTGGAGACATGATGGAATCTTCCTCCGTTGGACTGTCACGAAATGACTACAAGGGTGGGAATTACTTACTACTGTATAACCTTAATCCAGACGGGAGACAAAATTTTGGATATGACTACAATCGAAATCTAGGGGTCGTTAACATTGACGTGGATTTTAAAAATGATACGGCTAACAACACCACCCTCGTCTGCTGTGGATCATTTGAAAACAAACTTCTCGTCGATGGTAATAAAAACGTCAGCATGATGTATACGTACTAGAGATGTATGCTGGAAATCAACTAAGTACGTTCCAAATTACGGTGGTGGCATCTTTCCCACCCAATGGAGAAAAAGAGCAAAAGGACTATCATTACTTAGGGACCATGGCCTCTGATCAAGCACGTCAATCATTTTCCCAATTCCAGAAAAAGAAAGACCTTCTTTTCCATCCTTGGGGTATGATATTTAACGTGGACCCCATTAAAGACCCAGGATCACATTGGTTAGCCTTATATAATACAACCAAGGAGATTGAACTGTTTGATTCTTATGGAAGCGATCGATTTTATCATCGTTATCCATCATTGACATTCTTGAAAGAATACGTTCAAATCAAAGAAGTTCCTCGATTGCAAAGTCACGATACCTACGTCTGCGGGCATTATTGTTTAGCCTTTTTGTGGCATCGGGCACGTAATGTTTCCCATGCAGATTTCGTGGCTAGCTTCCCAGGACCTCCACGTACTAATGACAAAACTGTGTGCCAATTTGTTTGTGATGAGATGATTCCGAAATCAATCAAAAAACGATTTAATCAAGAATACATTGGACCATTAGGCCACCCGTGTCAAGGATGTTGTTGTGAAAAAGAACAACTCAAATAATGAAAAACATATATATATTTTATTAATTCTCAGGGTAAATACAATTTAGAAAAGGGAGTTTTTAATAATTTAAGATCTTCTGGTAATAAACCTGTTCGCACTCGAAATTCGTCTGGAGTCTTTTGTTGAAAGTCTAATACAAGTGGTTGGTAGGGTGTGTCTTTAATGGCTTGGTAGGCTCGCTTGACTCGGTCTCCATGTTGAGGGAAAGCTTGTCGTGTAAGGGACATCAACTGTAATTGATTTCGAGGGTTGGGAAAATAAATTATAATATGAGCGTTGAGAGAGACAGTTCTCATATCCTTTGGGAAAAGATTTTGAATGAGCACCATGAGTGTAATGTCATGATGATGGGAGCCACGTGTAAACCACTGCTCCATTTTCTTTTTGGTTTCTTTTTCGGTGAGCTCCCCCATCAGATCGTCAAAAAACAAAATCCCTGGTCGTTCGTGTGAAGCAAACAAATCGTAAGGAGAGTCTGGAAGTCCTTCGTGGAACTTGAGGTTGATGTATTTTGCTTTCATTTCCTCGTACATCGGTTGCCATATCGCATAACAGAAGATCATTTTTTTCAGTGGGCGATCCAGAAGCCAAGGTAAGTGGAATATTAATTTCTTAACGTATTGCGATTTGCCGGATTTGGTGGGCCCACACACTAATATATTAAGAGGTGACGTCCATCGTGGATCGTAGTTTTTCACTTCCATCATTGATTTCAATCAAACACTCACATCCTCAACACACAACCACTTTATATAATGGGTCAGTGGGTTGCTGTGCTTCAATCGTTTTCACCTTCCTCGAGTCACCCGATTGAAATCAATCGGGAGGGGACTTTAACATGCATTCGGTGCTCCTGTTGCAACGAACGAGACAATGAACGAAACCGTTCTCTTCGGAGGAGGGGGAAAAAAGAAGAAGAAAAGAAAGTCCCTGAACGAAGAAGACGCTTGGTACCAATCTTACTTTCAACCAGGGAAACCTCACCCCTACGCACTCGATGGCTCCACCTCGTGGACCTTCTACGAAAGCGCAAAAAAGCGAAAACCCAAGGAGACTCTCAAGGAGAAAGAAAATCAAATGCGACAGTGGTTGGAATCTCAGACGACGTACGCTCTTCATAGACCCGCACCCAAAAAATATCCCCGTCGACCCTTTGTGGTCAATTTCATGGATGAACAATGGCAAGCCGATTTATCGGATATGCAATGGTACAAAACGGAAAATCGTGGTTATGCCTGGATGATGGTAGTAATTGATGTCTTGTCTCGGTTCTTATGGGTTGAACCTCTGAAAAATAAAACGGGGGAGGAATCCACACGCGGTTATAAAGCCATTGAACAACGAGCCCTACAAAATGGGCATCGGCTTCCCTCATGGTTGTACGTCGATAAGGGTACTGAATTTTACAATCGCATTTTTCAACACCATTTAGCTTCCCATACTCCCCCTACATACTTGATCAGTGGTCATGATGGAATAACTAAAGCCGCCATTGCCGAACGGGTGCAACTCACCCTAAAAAAAAAGCTGTGGAAATACTTTTACGAGACAGGGTCCTACAACTGGGTTGATACCGTTCAAGCCATCGTAGATGGATACAATGCACGACCCCATAGCAGCATCAAAAGAGCTCCAATGTCGGTCACTCCTTTAATTGCCGCATCTGTAAGAGAAACTTTATTTGCGGTAAGAGATTCTCAGCGCAAAGACTTTCAAGAATCAAATTATAAATTTCAGATTGGAGATGTTGTTCGAATCAGCAAACAAAAACACATGTTTCGCAAAGGCTATCTTCCCCAGTGGACCGAAGAGTGGTTTAAAATCGCTGCAAGAGATCCAGGACCACCACCTTATTACCGTCTGAAAGAGTATAAAGAAGAAGAAGGGGAGCGAATTGAGGGGACGTTTTATGAACCGGAACTTCAGTTGGTAACAATTGAAGAACAACAACGCGGTCTGTTCCGAGTGGAGAAAATTTTAAAACGACGTGAGGAGATCAAAGGTCGGCGTAAGGTGAAGGAAGTTTTGGTAAAATTTCGAGGGTGGCCTGAAAAATACAACGAGTGGATTCCTGAAGGCAACGTACAACATTTAAACTCATGATTCAAGAACCCTTTACGTTTTGGTGTTGTAGTCTGGTAGATTCTAACGCACCACGAACATATAACAACACACAGGATACATTTGTAACAAAACTTCCCACTCTTTGGATATTGCAAGACGAATGGGAAGTGTACGTTCAATCCGTGATATGCTCAGAAATACCGCACTCCTCTACTCACAAGGACCTGTTGTTGTATTCAGATCTCATTGAATACGTGTTGGTTGGTCATGATAATTTTCCTCTTTTAGAATGGTTACCTCCCACATCCGATTCTTACGTACGTCATCAGGAATCGAATCACCCTTATATTAGACGAGTGGCAAAATCACATTTTGATCATATCGGATTTAAAATTGTCGATACCCGTGGTCGAACGCCAAAGTTTTTGAGAAAAGATCCCACCTTCATTGCCTTACATTTTCGCCCAGCAAAAAACAATCAAAACAAAACAATGGATATGACGTTATTGAGCAACCAATCAAAAATTTATTTTCCAAATAATCGACCGAATCAATTTACAGCTCAATTACCTTCACTCATTAAAATGGAAGCCAACGAGTGGAAAGTAGCACTTTCCAAGGCCACGTTACCAGCCGTCAGTATTTCCAATGTCATCACCAAGGACGAACAAAAGATCCTCTTAAGTTACACTCCTTACCATAGCAGTCAGTTTTCATCCACCCGAGAACTAGAAATCGTATTACCGAATTCGCATTGGGAAAGTCTGGAAAAGCTCATTGAACACATCAACGATCTTCTCAAAACACACCTGGAAAAGAAGGACTTTGTGGCTTCAAATGGTGAACGAGGAAATCTGGTAACGGACCTTTGCCGTGGGATATACAGAGATGTGCATTTAAGAAGGATCAGTGTGGAAAAATGGGAAAATGGTAAATTGAAAGACGCCAACTGGAAATCCCACGTGTTTCCTGACGATCATCCCATTAGTCTAAAAACGTTTTTAGACAAGATCGAAGAATTGGGGTTCAAACTCGACTGGTATAATCCTAATGATCCTGAGTATAAATTATTAACCATCACAAACCTCCGCCCTGGGTTTCAAAGAATACAAGACGGTGAACTGATGGAAGAATTAGGTTTTAAACCTCTAAAACACGATTTGATCTCTCAACTGGCTTATCTCACCCCCTTCTTTCACAAGAAAAAAATTGTGATTCCCTTCTTTGAACTTAAACTGGTGTGGGATCGAAATAGTCGAAAAAACGGTCCTGCAATCTGAACTGTGGAGTGACTTCATTGGTACTTTCTCTATTGGATTCACGAAAGGGCTTCATAACATTCTTGGATTTCAAGATCAGGGGGTCCTCCAACACCGTCCAGGAGGAAAACAATCGCTCTATCAATACATTTTGTGTCATGGAAAAAAGGAATGTGGAAATGTTGACGTACAGGGACCGCACATTCAAGATGATGCCATGAAAAACAATCTACTTCACTCAGGGCATTCCTCGACTAACGCTTTCTATCCAAAAGCAATTTTACCACCATCACGCTATGACTGGTCACGTTTGGGGTTCATAAACTTACACTTGAGAGGGAAAAAACTGGTGAATTCTACAGCACATATTACCTGTTCCCTTTTAGACCCCATTAAAATCGGGGATGTGGATCAACCCCTTTTGGATATCATCCCATTAAAAGAAAACAAAAACAAAAATGGAGATGCGTACGACTATGTGTTTGAACCAAAACACCTGAAATATAGAAAGGTGGGAGTGAGTTCCTTTCAAACCATAGTGTCATCACCGTTGAAAACGAACGAGGAGAGCTTCTTCATTTGGACGATACAGGAGTGTCCACGTTTTCTCTTACCTTTCAGAAATAATGAATAGTATCCCCATTTACATACCGCAACAAGAAGGGGGTGGCGGTATCAAGATTCCAGTCTATGCGCCGCAAGGTGGTGGTGCGATCCCTGTGTATTATCCGCAATTGGGAGGAAGAAGACAACGAGGTGGTGGTATGGGGATCGGACGACGCTTTCGCTCGATTGGCGGTTTTCTGAAAGCTCCCATGGAGCGCGCCAAAGAGGTCATTGTGGATGCGGCGGCTTCGACTGCTCAAGGGGTATTGAAAGATGCCTTGAATGGAAAAGATCTAAAACAAGCGCTGCAGGAGAGAACCACTGACGCTGCCATAGAACTAAAAAAGCGAGCCGAGCAAGAAGCAAGTAAAATGCTTTCTCTAAAGAGAACCTTGAATCCATTAGGAAACGGACCAGTCAAGAAAAAAAAAGAAGAAAAGACCAAGAAAATCACTTGTTAAAATCAATTCTGATTTATTTCAATAAACCACCTTTTTGAATAGATTACATGATCTGGATATTTTCTGTCAAAGAATCAAAAAAACTTTCAACATCAAAGGGTGTGGGGGGAATACACTCCACTGGTGGGGGATCTTGGCCATCCACTGTGTTAGGTTTCATTCCTTTCTTCTCTTTTATCACCAAAGGAGCAAGGTCTCTCCTGGCTTTTCTTTTTCTTTCCTTCTTGCTTTCCACCCCTTCCACATTCTCTACTTTAGATACTGGTGCTCTTGGTGTTGGTGGTGGTGGTGGGAGAGTGCTGAATGGTGGTGCTAAATCCACGAATTGTGGTGGTGGTGTTGGTGGTAGTGGTAATGGACCCATCTGCTGGTCAATGTGTAATTCTTTCAAGACATCTTTCACACTCGACTGTGTTGCATTAAGTAGGGGCACCATCAGAGCGTATTCCATTCCCTGTTGAACTTGTTTTAATCCATAGAGGTATTTCTTGAGAAGATAGACGCCATATTGTTCCTCCTTCGTGAAAGAAGAAAGTACTCGTTCTTCCAAATTGATCAACAGCACCTTGTTCGAGTTCACAAGTGTCTTGAAAATTGCGTGCATATCCATGATCTTTACCTCACGACGTCTTCCTTGGAAATGACTGCTCGATACAAAGCATGCAGTAATAATAGTCTCTTTCTTGTTCGTAATTGGCTGGCTTCCTCTTTTGTCAACACTTTCATCCAATCAGGTCTCTTCGTTAATTCATTTTCCCACCAAATCATCCATGCTATTGTCAATACGGTTAAAAACATTATCTGGTTTGGCGCCGGCGGAAAAAATAATTACAATAATTATCTGGTTTGGCGCCGGCGGGAAAAAACAATTATAATAATTATCTTCTTCCTTTTCGGCGCCGACGTCTTCTTCTTCTTCTTCTTCTCCCACCTGCTTGTTTCTTGATGGCGTCTTTAACAATGTCCTTAACAAACGGGGTAGCGCTTTTCAGTTGATTCTTCAAGAATGCAGACACCTTTTTATTCTTGACTTTTTTACTAATCAGGCCATGCAAGTTGTTTTCCAATGCCCCCAATGATCTGTTAATGAAAGGAGAGGCTATCCCATTAAGAATGCCTCTTCGGAGTGGGAAAGTAAGCCCACCCGTTTGACGTCGCATTTTTTTTTTAATTCAACAGGTTTTTTCATTTGTTTCCTTCCTTCCATTTATATCATCGGTCGACTTCATCCACAACTCCCTTGGGTTAACGTGCTATAACGACGTTTCAACCGAGCTAAAGACAACGTATAAAAAATGGAATGCTCACAGGGGTCTAATATATAACTCTCACAGAAAGATAAAAACATGCCACGACGTCGACGACGCCGACGACATAGAAAACCATTACATCCCCAAATAGGAAGCGGTAAGACGAAAACAAACAAAAAAAAACGTCAGCAAGTAGGTGGATTTTTGCCCTTACAAGCCCTCATCCAGCAAGCAATCGCAGCTGCTAAAGCAGCAGCGGCGGCTGCCGCCCTTGGAGCCGTGGGGGCTGTGTGCAGGATACGGAACAAAGAATTAATTAAACATTTAGACAAATAAAACGTCCCATCATGGCATCTCAAGTGCGCAAAGAACTTCAAAATTTTTTGATTCTGATCAAGCAAGAATGGTATGCCACACATTCACTCTTTGACACCTTTCATGATGGTGGGATCTTTCCGCCCCCAGGTGAAAAGCTATGACGGAATGTAATACAAATAT